>CM053786.1:898393414-898993414 GCA_028749045.1 Cupressus sempervirens
ATTTATATTGATCTAATGACTAATTCACCCCCACCACCATTGCCCCAACCCCTTGAGTTATCTTGGTGGACTTTACTTTCTAACAATTGGTATTAGAGCATCAGGCCCTTGAAGGAAAAGCTTAATAACTTAAGGAGATTTATGGTAATTCATTTCAGAAAAGAAAGTCCTAAGTTTGATGGAGTTAACTATGAAAAATGAAAATAAAAGATGAAGACAAATCTTCTATGCATGGGTCTAGAATATTGGTTGATGAAAAATAATGAGAAGAAGATTGTGAAGAAAGAAAACTTAAAGAATTCAATGAAGTTGAAAGAGATCTATTCATGTGAAATATGCTTGCCATTAAAGCATTATTGCCACCTGTTCCTGATAATGAATATAGTTACAAAAAATATTTAGAAACATCTCATAAAATTTGGATAAATTTGAAATCTACTTTTTAAGCAAGACAACATGTTAAGAGAATCATATTACAAATTTGGATATGTTTGTTTCAAGATATAAGATGATGGAATATGAATCTGTAAGAAGTTATATTGGTCAAATATAAAAAATTATTGTAGGAATTAAGACTCGCAATGGATATAAAGATGAAGATGAGATTATATGGAAGATCTTGAAAACCTTGACACCACCATCCAAGCAGACAACACAAATGATTGAGAAATTGATACCTTGCACTGAGAAGTTTACAAGAGAGACTCTTCTTGGAAGATTGAAAGTAGAATAAGTGAGCTTTAAGTAGGATGGAGATTTTCCTAGAGTGGAAACTACTTTTAGTTTATTAAGTGTTTTCCCTTCCTTATCAAGAAGTGCAAGCAACAATGGATATTATGCTAGCAACAATAGATCCAAATCCGAGGAGGACAAAAGGATTGAAGAAGGAATTGCCTTTATTGTAAGTAGCGCTAGATGTAGAGAGTTTCTTCTTAAGAGAGGATGTTTGGTGCTTTATATGTTGTTCCCTTATTGAAGATTATTTGTAAATATCTCTAATTAAAATTTTGGTTGCCTAATTGATTTTATCTCTTTGGTGCTTCAATTGAGGTGGGCTATTGTTCTATAGAGGTAAAGAGGGTTTTTGTAAGTGGGCAATTGTCCTTTTGTTGGTTTTTCTTTGATAACCTTTGGGAAGGCTTATAAATCCCTAAGATTCTCTTTTTGGTTAGCTTTTATGAGAAGGTACATTGCTATTTAGGCTATATTTGTTTGATCTTCCTCTCAACATTTCTTTTTTCATGATATGGGGAGTCTTGCTAAAACCTAGCAAGAAGGTTTGATGAGTCTTCTAAAGCCCTATGATAGTTTTGGGTTCCATCTCAAGACATAATGTGTCTTTAGTTGGTATTTCATTGAGCAATCTCTTGAGGTTGGTTGTAAAGGTTATGGGATCCTATTAAAACCCCTTGGAAGTTTGGGGAGCCTTACAAAACCCTACGATGGTTTTGTGTGCTAGATTAAAATTTATTGGTACTTTAGCTAGTTCTTTCATGTGCAAACTCTTAAAGTTGTTTGTAAATGAGCTTGTCAAACCCCTTATTGATTGGTTACAAATGCCAAAAAAATGCATATATTTATGCTTGTGTTTTGTTTTTAATAATCCTTCTAGGCTATTATTGATTTTTATTTGGTTTTATTTTATCTTATAATGTTGTATCTTATGCATTTGTTTTTTGTTGGTGGGTTCTAGATCCTTCTTAAAATCTATTTGTAAGTCCTATTGCAATTGGGTTTTTATAGTCATATGTTTAAGGTTGTTCATCATTAGTTGATGGTGTAGTTGGCAATCATTTGCAATCTAATATTTGCTACTATTTGATTTTGGGTTTTAGGTCTTGCCAAAATCCATTTGCAATGGGCTTTTGAGACCCATCAAAACTTACTTTAATTTAATCAAAAAAATTATTATTATGAATAAAATTTGAATGTTATAATTAGATCATGTGTAAGTTATTTATCATTGATTTTTGTATGTATCCTTATTTAGCATCTTTTTCCTCTTTGATACTCATATTTTTAAACTTTTTTCCTAATTTAATATAAGCATTTAACTTTTGAAATGAAAATATGCTAAAAAATAATATGATAAAAAGAAAATTCATAATATTTCCTATTAACAAGGTGATAACTACCCCTCTCTATCTTTATAAAAAATAAAGGCAATAACAATGACTTCTTGGATTCTATGCTAGATTCCACAACTTTGTCACTTATGGGAAGCTCTATGATCTGGAGTTGGATGGTGGTAGTTTTACTTACTCTAATATGCGCTCTGGCAATAATTTGATTAGGCTAGATAGATATTTTCCATCTTACAATTTGAATATTATACATGAGTGTTTTATTTCTTTTGTTGTTAGGTATGTATCCAATCCCTATCCTATCTTTAAAAATAGGACCCAAAAGTGTCTTTAGATAGTTTATCTTTTAGGTTCAAAACTATGTGGACCCATAACCCAAATTTTGCTTGACAACTTAAAGAATGGTGGAATTGTAATTATTGGTACTAAAATGTACCATTTGGTAGAAAAAACTTAAGAAAGTCAAGGATCATCTCAAATATTGGAATGAGTATTTTTTTGGAAACATATTTGAATAAAAAGACATTATCAAGGACAATCTACTTTCTCTGCAAAAGGAAACAAAATTTCTCAGTTGTAATCATGTTAAAGATAAAAAAGAAAAGATGCTTTAGTCAAATTTAGAAAACATTATTTTGAAAGAGGAGACTTACTAGAAACAAAGATCTAGGATCCAGTGGATAAAAGAAGGTAATAAATTTGTTGGGTTCTTTCATCAATCTGTGTAGAAGCACAAAAGGAGGAATTCAATGAAAGAATTAATTATAGAACAAGACTATATTTATGAGGAGGAAATTGAGAAGGTTATTTTTACTTACCTTAAAAATCTATAAAATTACTTACCTAAGTTAATCCTATCTCTAATGATAGAATGGATACCTTGCTTCAATGTATCCTCACTTGTACTATACCTGATGATATTTTGGAGATGGAAAAATAGGTTACTATGGAAAAAGTCAGGAAGACTACATTTTTGAGTTAATCCTCATAAGCCATTTGGGTTTGATGGCATCTATTCTCTCTTCTTCCAAAGATATTGGGAGATTGTCTGTAAAGGTGTGTTTTGGGCAGCTACATAATTTATATCCCTTGGGACTATTCTTAAGGAACTGAATAATATATTTATTATCATTATTCTTAAGGTAGAGGGGGCTAAAAATATAGAGGAATTTTGAACTATCAACTTAGGTCATACTATCTATAAAGGTTTCTCCAAGATATTGGTCTCTTAAATTAATCCATTTATTGATCATGTTGTCCATCCTCAACAAAAGAGTTTTGTCATTGGGAGGCAAATAAAAAATTTTATCCTCATTGTTCATGAAGTCATCCATTCAATGGGAAAATGGAGAAAGGAAATTACAATCCTCAAGTTGGTTATCTCCAAAGCCTATGACATGGTCTCCTAGGACTTTCTTTGGAGGTTTTTAAGAAAGTGGGTTTTAAAAGTAAAATCCTTCATTTTCCAATGGTGTGCTTCAACATGACTAAGTTCTCTCTCCTAGTCAATGGCTTTCTAAAGGGTTTCCTTTTGGATTTTTTAAAGATAAGGTGACCCTCTTTCCCCCTGTCTCTTTACCAAATTAGCGAATGTTCTTGGTAGAAATCTTAGCAGGATGGTTTCTTCTAGCTTGATCAAAGACTCTACGCCCTCTACTAACTCATAACTTGTCTCTCACCAATAGTTTTTTGATGACACCTTGATAGTGGGGGAGTCCATAAAGGTAAAAGGGAAATCCTAGAAGAGTATCATGAGGGAGTATGCTTTGGCTTTCAGAAAAAGGTCAAATCTTATGAAAGTTTCCCTTTACTTTTTTAACACCCTTGATATGCTCCAAATTTGAATTGCTAAGTTGACTGGGTGTAAAATTGCTCACATTCCTACAGTTTATCTGGGTATGCCTTTAACTACTACCGAAATGGATAGAAGAGTTTTCTTGAATTTGCTAGAGTGGATCCAATTTAAATTGGCTTCTTGGAAGGGATATCTCCTTATTAATACTAGAAAACACCAAATGCTTATGGTGGTCCTTCAAAGCTTTAACCAATATGTTATGTATCTCTTTCATATAGCTATCCTCTAGGTTTGAAGACTAAAGATGGTTTCTATGGGCCACTCTTGATGAAAAGAAAAAGCTCTTGCTTGTCAATAAGGAATTTTTTTGTATCCCTAAGGATCAAGGTAGGCTTAATGTTAGGGATACTCATCTTATTAGCTTAGCCTTTATTTCCAAATTTGGCTGGAGTTTCATGAGGTTAGAAATGGATTGGACTATGATCTTAAGGACTAAGTATCTCAATAATGTTGGTACTAGTCTTCTTAAAAAATCACCTAGGTAGGGATCAATTAGCTGGGATAATTTGAGGAAGACAATTCCTCTTCTTTCTCAAGGTACATCTTGGCTTATTAGAGATGGTGCTGTTGTTGATTTTTGGGCTAATTATTGGGCATATCTTCCTTTTATTTTCATCCTCTATTCCCATCTCTTAAGAGTATTCTGATGGAGTGACTAGGGTTCAAAGTTCAAGATTATTGTGAGATTATGGAATATGGGGTCAAGTGGAACATTGAAATCAATTGGTTTGAGAATGGATTGAAATCTATTACTTCCCAACTCCTTAAACATCTTAAGACCCAAAAATATTATATTCTGGGCCAATAAGATGTGGTTATTTGAACAGGCTCAAAGTTTGTTAAATATACTATCAAATTTGGTTTTGACTCATTGTCTCCAAGTCAGCCTAGATTGTTCGAATGCAATAGGAGGTGGAATACCAAAGCTATTCCTAAAATTAAGGTTTTCTATTAGATGGTGTGCCACAAATAGATCCTCACCTTGGAGAATCTTTTAAAAGGAGTATTCAACTGGTTAATATGTGTGTCTTGTGTGAAGAAGATGCTGAAACCAATGATCATATCCTTTTTTCCTACCACTTTTCTTGGAAAATGAGACAACACATTGTTAGTCTATTTAATTTTTAGTGGTGTTGGAACAATGACCTCAAAGATGTGATTAACTCTTGGAAGGCCCCATCCTCTCACCCCTTTATTTATGAGGTATGGTGGTAGTCTCTACTTTATGGTAGCTGGTGTATCTAGAAGGAGAAAAATAAAAGAATTTTTAGGGATAAAAGAAAATAATATGAAGTATATGTTTTTGGGCCTTAAACATAATGTTCAAGAAAATATAATGTCTCCCAATCCTAGTAATCATTTCCCTAAACCATTGTCATTTGACTAGGAGGTGGCTTCTCTATGGGGGCTACTAGAAAAGTTGAGAAATTGAAAAAATCCTATCATTGTCATACACAAGAAAATAAAATGCCACCCCCATTGAGTTAAGTTAAATTTCAATGAGTCTTATATGGATAACCCAAGTTGGGTGGGTGGGGGTGACCTTTTGAGAGACTTAAAAGGGGAGATGTTGGAAACCTATTTTGTTAATCTAGGAGTTCAAATAGCCTACATGGTAAAATTACTTTCCCTTTACCATGGGGTAATGTTGTTGACTAGGAGAATTTTGAAAATGGTCATCATTGAAGGGGATTCCCTAAACACAATTTTAACATCCTAAAATAGGCGGAAAAAGTGAGATGGATGTTAGGATTAACCATAGATAGAAATAAAAATTACATGAAAATATAACCAATATCAAAAAATAATAAATCCCATAGAGGAAAACAAAACACATAAGATTTAATGTAGTTCACCCAATCCCTAGGCCACATCAACCAAACAACAACTCCAATACATTTACAATCCACTGATCACAACCTGATTCCAATCTCTAATCCCTTACAACTCAACATCACTACAAGAAGCAATTTTCACATCACACCTTATGAAATCCCTAACCCTAAGCCTTTTTTTTATACAATATTTTTGCCACTTTGGGGTTATAATTAATTACAAGATGTCAACCCAAAATTCTCGATAATATTGGGCCCCAATTTTTTTCTTTTTGGCTAATTCCCTAGACCCCAAAGAATAATGAAGTATGTACACTACTTTCCTAATTAGTCACCACAAACTAACAATCTCCCACTTGGGGACTGATCAGGATCCACTAAAAAATAATCTCCCACTTGGAGACTGATCCTATAGTAATATCACTATCACATGGGGTTCTCATTGGATCAAAGCACCATGGACTCTATTGTTCTTTTATTCTATTCAATCTTGAAGACCAACCAAAATTGAAGACGAGTTCAACTTCTCCCTTGTCACTACCTTGGTAAACATATTTGCTAGATTCTCATCTATATGTAACTTGTCTAGCTTTAACTATCCATCATCCAAAACTAATTGCATAAAATGGTATCGCAATTGGGTGATTTTGTCTTGGAATGTAGAGCATAAATCTTTGTAAGATGAGTGTCACTTTGACTATCTGTAAAAAAATAATTATCCTTCTAAGGGTGTCCAATTCTTCTAGGAAGAACTGAATCCATATCATCTTCTTGGCTGCCTTTGTAGCAACAATATACTCTACCTCTATAGTGGATAAAGTATTCACCTTCTATAACCTATAAATCCAACTCACTATTGCCCCACCAATAGTAAATACATAACCTATAGTACTCTACCTAGTATTAATATACCCTGTCAAATATGATACAACATAGCCCTATAGATTAGTAATAGAGCCCTCAAAATATAAACTCTTACTGGGTGTTCCTCTCAAATATCAGAGAGTCCATTTAACTGCATTCAAATGTTCAAGCCCTGGATGACTCATATACATGCTAATGATTCCCATTGCATGTATAATATCTGGCCTAGTACCCACCATAACATATGTATCAAGCTTCCTACAACTGAAGTATAGGGTGCCTTGGACATCTTATCCTCCTCTTCTTGTGTCTTTTGACACATCTCCTTAGTCAACATCAAATGACTAGGCAAAGGTGTGCTAATAGCTTTGACATTCTCCATAGAGAAATGTTGCAACACATTTGCAATATAATCAACTTGAGATAATGTCAATTCCTTGTTCTTCTTATCTCTATAAACAATCATACCAAGGATTTTTTTTTCTGCCCCCAAATCCTTCATAGAAAATGAATGTGCTAACTAATGTTTGAGCCCCTTAATGTGATCCATGTTAGACCCAAAAACAAGCATATCATCAACATATAAACATGAAATAATGTAGCTATCATCATCCAATCTCTTAAAATAAACACAATGATCTGAATGACACATATTGTATCCATGCTCATGCATAAAACTGTCAAATTTTAGATACCATTGCCGAGGTGCTTGCTTTAAGCCATTCAAACTTTTTTTCAATCTGCACACTAAGCTTTTCCTTACCTTTGACATCAAATCCCTATGGTTGTACCATATCTATCTCTTCATCCAGATCACCATGAAGAAAGGTTGTTTTAATATCAAGTTGCTCCAAATGCAAATCCTCAGTAGCCACAATACTTAAAATAGAGTGAATAGAAGTCATTTTTACAATAGGAGAGAATATCTCATCAAAATCAATGCCCTTTTTCTGTGCAAATCCTTTTACAATTAACCTGGCTTAACATATTTTCTTACCTCCATCATCTTCTTTCAACCTGTAAACCCATTTATTCTATAATACCTATTTACCTACTAGCAACTTGCATAAATCCTAAGGCTTATTTTTCAGCAAGGAGTCCATTTCATTTGCCATTGTAGACTCCCACTAAATCTTAGTATCCAAATGCAAAGCTTCATCATATCATTCAGGTTCAATAGCAGCTATTAGTAAAATAGAGTACAAGGAGGAAGAAAATCTTTCTAAAGGTCTACTTAGCCTTGTTGATCATCTAGCATTCACTAGAGTGTATGGCATTTGTTGTTGCAGTTGTTGCAGATCATAAGGAACTACCAGAACATCATCTTTTGGAGTATCATCTAACACTACATAATCATTTTCTTTCTTACAACATGTTCTCTTTGAATAGGTCAACCTTGCTTCTTACAATTTTATGATTTTCAAAATCCCAAAGCTTAACCAAATTCATCAATGCCATATCCAAAAAATACACATTTCTTTGACTTAGCTTATGTCTTGATTCTATTTTCAGAATCTATATGAGAAAATGCTTCACAACCAAAGGTTTTGAGAAAAGAACAACTCACCTTCTTACCTGTCAATGCTTCCTTTGGAACACCACCACCCAAAATATTAGAGGGACCTCTATTAATCAAATATACAATAGTTGACAACCGCCACCCACATGTTTAAGGGAAACCCAACATGTAACCTCTTGCTCCTTGCATGCTCCATTATTGTCCTATTCATGTTTCATCCACTCCATTTTCTTCTGGAGTCCTCAGAAAAGTCTTTTATCTATGAATAAGATTAGTGGAGAAATAATTTTCAAATTCATGACTGCATTACTCACCACCATTATCAGATCTGAGACATTTTAAACTCTTACCAATCTCATTTTCAACTAGGCATTTCCATTTCTTAAAAGTCTGAAATGCATCATATTTCTCTCTAAGAAAATAGACCCATACTTTTCTAGTTGCATCATTTCTAAATGTAACATAATAATGAGATCCACCAAGGGAAGATAGCTAGGCCTATCCCCATACATCAATATGTACAAGCTCTAATCTCTCACTTTTATTTTCCTTCCTACTCTTCACAAACCCTACTCTATTTTTCTTTCCATACAAATAACTTTCACAGAAATCCATATTGATAGATTTTAGACCTAGTAAAACTTTCTTTGAATGAATTAATTTCATACCTTTCTCACTCATGTGCCCAAGTTTTTTGTGCCACAACACTATATCAAAATCTATAGCAACTATTTGTTCTTCATGCTCAACTGTAGCAATTGTTCCTAAACATTCATTTTTCTCTGAAATAATCAAAGTAGAAGGAACAATATGACCTGTACAAACATATAAGGTGCCTACTTTCACACCTTTTTCTACTATGAGGGAACCTTTTGAAACTTTCCAAATTTTATCATTAAAATTAACTACACAACCCTCATTACCGAGTTGCATTGCTGAAATTAAATTCTCACTCAGCCTTTGAACATGTCTTACCTTATGTAGTAGCCAATGATTCCTATTTTTTAACTTAATCTTAACTTTACTTTTTCCAAAAATCTAATAGGGTTCATTATCCCCCAAAATAAAAAAGCCCAAAACCCCCTTGGACATAATCAATGAAATAACTTCTATGAGGTGTAGCATGAAATGAAGCACTAGAATCTAAAACCCATGAATCATCAACACTTTGTAAAGATAGAAGCAAAGCATCCTCTTTAAATTTGTTACCACATTTTCCTTTTTGTTCCCTTTTGGTTTATCTCCTTCATTTTTCTTCTGAGTCCATAAATATTTCTTAGTTTCCCAATATACTAGCAATCTCTTGGTCTTCTAGATTGAGACTTCTTCCCTTCCCATGATTTTTAGAATTATTTCCTCTCTCATTCATTCTGCCTCTACCTTGTGCGTTCAAAGAACTTCCTAAAGTAGATCCACCTAAGGTTTTCCTATGAGTTTCCTCACTCAAAATAACACCGATCACATCATCATATTTTAGGATATTAGATCCAAAAATGGAATTACTCACAACCATTACAAAGCTATTCCAATTGTTAGCCTAGTTTTTCACATTTAATTTTTTTTTGAAACACTCTAGTGAAAATCTAGTTCCCTTTCAAAAATTAGGGATTTGTTTTTAAATCATTATTGACCTAGAAATCCCTAATTTTATGTTATTATTCCAATATTAAATCTAGCTCTAGAAAAACCCTTGAGTCAGGTTTACATGGTATGCATTTTAAAGAAATGTGTGGGAAAAAATCATATGAATGCCCCTTTTTATTTTCTCGGGTACCTTTTAAATTTATTTTCATTACCTAAAATTATCCTAAGTCTCTATTAAATTTTTTAACCCAAGGTTGTGTTTTATGATGAAAATAAACTAAATTATGATGACCCTTGATGTTCCTTAAGATCAAGGGCTGTCACTTTGTCACTAATGGAAGTTGCAAGGGTCCTTAGTGACATAGCAATAGGGTGACATTTGTCTGTAGGACCTAGTAAGAAGCACAAGGTTTCAAAAGCAATTTTTGTACCATAGATCAGATGGTAAATCAACAAGCTTCACTTTGTCACCAAAGAAAGTTACTTATTCTTTATTCATGGTGATATAGTGAGTGTTCGATGCATGGTAATGTGGTTGGACTAGCCCTTGCAGAAAGTGCCATTGGTTCCAAGTCATCAAAGGGTTTCCAAATGTCATATTTTTATTTGCCATGGGTATATACTTTATAGAGACAAGATGTTGGTCTACACCATTAGATCATTCCAAGATTGATGGCGATCACTTTTTTGCCAAAGGAAGCTATAAGATTTCTACCCTTGGCAACATAATGACATGAACACATATGTCCAGTGGGACTATCTTAGTTATAATATGGATATTGTGTTTCCTACCATCAAATGCTATATTAATCAATAGATGTTGCTTTGTTGCCAATGAGAGTTGTAAGGTTTTTACTCTTGGTGACATAGCAAGAGCTTGATGCATAGCATGGTGACCCATTTCCAAAGAAGTTTTGTAGTATCATCCTAGATTGTCTAATGTGTAAGAGATCAAAATTTCTCATTATGTCGCTATGGGAAACTACTCAACTTTTATCTATAACAATATAGCGAGAACTTGACATCTGTCCAGTTACATAAATGAATAGTGTGCAAGTTTCCAGTGAGGAGGAAAAGGGTACATATGGAAATTTTCAATTGGATTGACCACCAAGTTGGAAGGTTGAAGTTGAGTCAAAGTGTGTTTTATTTCTTAATCGTTGATTTTTTGTAAAGTGACAGCCCATTTTCAAACTCAAAGGAGAATGCCATTCTATTTTTCTCTGTAACCCATTTATGGGAATTCAAATCTTCTCATGTGAGCTAATACAAGGAATATACAAGAGGTCTTTGAAATGGAGCCTACAATAGATTATCATAAGGTCATTAACTTTTAGGGATTAGAGAAAGAATACTTATCCCTTAAGGATCAAATTAGGCAAGGAGCATTGAGAGGACACTTGACCACAATTGGAAACTTAACCTTTGTCACAACATCAACCAAAGAGCCTTTTAAGAAATAGTTCTTCAATTCTGGGGCTATAAATATAGATATGACTTTGTGCAAAGTTTTTGGTGAAGATGAGAAAAAATTTGTGCCAATAAAGTTCATGTATATGATGGTGCAAATTTATTCCTTTGGAGTGGATATTATTTTTGGTTTTGCATTCTTTCTAGCAAAATAAATTCATGTAGGTTTGATTGGAATTGCAAAGGGAAAATTTGAGAAAACCTTTGGTTTTTATTCTTTGTTAATGCACATGTTTTTGTATAAGGGGGTTGCATTCTTTGAAAAAGAAATGGTGTTAACAAGAGAACATGATGGAGAAGCTCTACTAGTCCAATTATGGAGTGCAAATATGACTTGGGATGCAAAGGAGGCTAGTTTTGTAAGGTTAAATAGATATTTTGTATCTAGACTAAGGAGACAGTTATTAAAAGATAATCCCACGATACTCAAGGAATTGTTAGATTTCATCAGGCCTATGGACAACCCTAGCAATTTGAAGGTTTCCCATAATTGGGTAGACATTATACCACATCTAGTGTCAACAATTTTAGGAGTCTATGGATTCTAAGGAACTCCACATGTGTTTCCCTACTAGGTACCTCTTAAGGTAGGAAGAGCTAAGATGTTATGGTAACTAGGTGGTTTGGAAGAAGTAAAATTGACTAGTAGGTCAAGAGGATCTATTTTCCCATCTTGCATAGTAGCTCATCAGTTTATAATCATGAAGGGTGGTTGGTTGTTTTTGTATAAAATTTTAGACCCATAAATTTTTTTTGCTTCCCATGCTCAATTTAGTGATAGTGAAGGATTTTTTGATATACTTATATAGAGGGCTAGGACTAGTGATCATAAGCATCAATTCTATTTCCTTGTAGATGTAATACGTAATATATTATCTCTCCAAGAATAGGAAATTAAGAAACAAAAGTGGAGTGTCTATTCTAGGGTCTTAGAATTCATTAATTGTTTTGAAAAAGATTATAACACTTTGAAAGATACAAAGGTCCATCAATAGACAGATTAAACAAATTTATGATCACCTTTTCAAAGATCATGGAGATAATGAATGAAAAGAAGACTCTTCTCATCAATACTTATTTTGATAAAACAAGGGAAGTAATGAAGAAGTTGTCTTTTACTCCTACAGCAGGATCGTAAAAATTGGTCATGCAAAGGAGGTTTAGCTATAACACAATCAGAAACATAGAGCATGCGACTGATAAGGGAAAGAAAATAGTTAGATCAACTAGTGTTGCTTTGGGAGAAAGGTCTAAAGAGCCAAGGCCTAAAAGGTAGAAGATAGAGGAGAAGTAGATGCCACAAATAGAAGACTACATGCCTTCTCAATCTCCCTTACATATAGGAGAAGAAAAAATCACTAAGGAGAAAATTAAACAATTAGGATCCTATGGAGTACTTATTATTGCTACAAAATTGCATGAAGGAAATTCTCAAGAACCACGCATGCCTACCCTTAAGTTAACTTTTATTGATTATAGAGGGAAAGAATTAGACCCTATGGTAGAACAAGCTAGTCATGAATTTATTTTTAGATGATGGTTTTGTCAAATCAAGAGCTTTCTACCAATTTGCCTAGAGAAATAAGATTGAAAAATTGAAGAAAGATGTAATAAGAGGAAGGTAGAGCATCTAGAAATGAAGGATGTAGCTATACAAGTTCAAATAAAGGATGAAATGATGCAAGAATTCAGAAGTTTGACTCTTGAAGAATGAAGAAGAATGATTAAATCCTTGAGAGTTTTGTTGTTGCCAAACTAGGATATTGTAGATGTCATGGCTTTTAATATTGTCACCAAGAAAATAAGTTTTGAGGAGAAGGTGAGAAAAGGACTTAGAGGTGCTAAGTTTAGTGAAGATCATGCTACTTTGATGATCTTGTCTTTAAGAAGAGGAATCAAGGGCTTGTTTTTCTCAACCTGGTGATACCAGATTGATTAGAAATTTGATTGTTAAAAGGGTAGAAGATACTCCAAATGATGAGGACACAAAGTTCAATGTTGATATAGCTAACCTCAAATTAGCCACCACTAGGAAGGAGAAAACACAAAAATTGGAGTTACAAGAAAAATATTAATAGGTTCTAGATGCTTACAATAAAGAAGTACAGAAGAGGATTGAGCTTGAAAATAAGATGGTGGGGTACAAAGGACAATCTAGCAAACCTAGGATCACTTATCCTCCTTGTCCTCCAATTGAACCTTTCAAGTCAACCGCCCTTGTAAAGATACTAACCACCCTACAAGGACCTAAGTCATATACAACTCAAGATTTTGAGGAAGAAAATAATTAATTGTGGGAAATGCATGTGGAGTTGGATGTCCAATATGAAAAAAATTTAAGAGACTCCATTATATATCTAGTAGATAGGTTTGAATGGCCTGTATTTTATGGACAATTGTCAAAACTAGTGGATGTTTGGAATGAGTTAAAAGAAAATGAAAATGTCTTGAAGCCAATTATCAAAAAGTGGAATTTTAGGGATAGTGATGTCACAATTTTGTGTTGTTTACTCATTGATCTTTCATGTGAGCAAATAGAGAAGAACTTTGACATGACTAACAACCTCTTTGATTTTGAAAACAAGAGGATTGCATTGTAGAGCAGGATCATTAACTACTTTTCAAAGTATCTTAAAGTTTTAAACTTTTCCCTTGTGCACTCAAAGTTGTGGATAAGTTGAAAGATAAAGAAAAGAGGGCTAAAGAGCTAGATGAATTGATGTGTTTTAGACTAAATAAAGTCATCAATGAAAAGGGCCACATGTGGTTTGTTAAAACAACTGAAGAAGTTGTTTGGGTTCAAATATTTTTAATTCTCTTAAAAGGGATTTTTTTGAAATTGAGAAGTTGGGAGAAGAAATCTTGAGGAAGCAACAAGAAATTCTAAATTTTAACTAGCCAAATGACTCATTGTTTAGTAAATGGATGGAAAATCATTCCCAATCAAATAAGTTGATAGCTGAAGAAATTGATGAAATTAGTATGGATCTAGATGAATTACAAATAGTAGACACACCAAAAGAGACAAAGGAAGTGTTGGAATTACAATGGGAAAGGTAAACTTCTAGGAGGGGGGACGGGTGAATTAGTAGCTTAACCTTGGACCCATAAAATTTTCACCACACATCAATCTCATGCATTTACTAATTAAACTAAAATAACATGTAAATAATGAAAATCTAAAGCATGTAAGCAAGTAAACATTCACACATTAAACACTATATATGATTACCTAGAAACCCTCCAATGAGAAGGTAAAACTAGGGTGGGGATGACACCCACAAATCTTCATTACTGCAGTAATAAAGTGTATCCAATTAAAGTTACAATTTTTTATCATGAGACATGATCTACCTCATGAAAGGTATTACCTATTAAAGGCTTACAAAGACTATTAGGTCTCACCTTGTTAAAGGATTTCAACACCCTATTAGAAGTGTGCCTTGCTAAAGGAATTCAACTCACAATTAAACAAGCACCTTGTTAGACAATTTCAATATAGCCTACTAGGACTATTTTGTTAAGAGATTTTGACTGAAATCACCTATTAGAATATCTCAACATTGATCCTATGGTTAGCACTTGGTTGCTTGATGAAATATCACCTCTAAACTGATTATTCTCGACCCTAATTGATCAAATGTCTCTTTGTTGTATCCTTTTCCTTTCCTCTGTTTTGCTCTAACTGATTCATCAATGCAATCTCAAACCATAACTCCTTAGCCACCATGAATGCTCTTTTTTTTGCATGCAAACTACTCTCTTCACTCCTTCATACACCTTACACACACTCTTCATATCATAGATATTTTAGGTTTGCCCTCCTTAAAAAGAATTTGGTGACCTAGGGTTAGGTATGAATCAATGGCAATGATTCATCCATTTTGCTGCTTAAAACTTCCCTTTTTCTGATTGGTTGCATGTGATTGCATTGGGAATGCAACTTAAGATTCATCCTTATCTCCAAAATATCATAATTCATCTTTAAGTCAGCTCAAAAATGGTCTACATAGTTGTTTGTGCCAAGTTACAAACAAATATGTCAAAACTATGTCACTCGACATCTAAAGCCTCTAATGCTCGACATATACTATCTCCTATACTGTGACTCGGCAACTATATCACTCAACATCCACTATTTTCTCAGCTCCTATGTCACTTGGCATACATTGTCTATTCAAAACTTGAGTGACTTAAGAGTGGCTTGATGCTCACTATGGACTTGGCATGCTATAATATATACATGTGCTCGACATGTACTACTTGTTTGGCATAAATAACTTAAGTGTGTTGACACTCACTTGTCAAAACCAATTTTAGATCAACAATCCCCCCCTTTGATATGAATATCAAAAACACTTGAGTATGTATTAATATCCTTAATCTCACAAGCATAGCATATCTCTAACTCATCTTATTTACTAAACTTCAAAATTTCAAAATTTTGTATCAACTTAGATACCTCAAAATTTGATAAGTCCCCCTAAGTTGATAGGTCTATTCTATATCCAAAATTTTGTACTCTTGCTGAGCAAATATGTGTCAACTGATACTCTTTGACTTCATGTTATTTTTTTCTTGCTCTGACTTAGCTTAATCTATCTTATCTCTATCCCTTTTCTTACTCTCCCTCTTGTTTCTCTTATCTTTATTCCTCCCCATTCGCTTACTTTCCCATTTCTCACTCTCCTTATATCTCCCCCAAAGTTCTCTCTTTTTTCTCTCCCTCTTTATCTTACTGTCCCCCTTTTTGACACTTAAGTCAATGGGCTATACACTTATTATGTGTTTGTCCAAGAAAGATTTATGGACATCTAATATTATCTTGAGATCAACATCCCAATTTTCACATTGTAGATCCAAAGACTTTATTTTGATAACAAGCTTGGTAGCAAGGTGAACTAGGCCATCTAATGTTGAAATATTGGGGTCTTTCTTCATGAGAGTTTCAACATAACCTAGTTCCTTGTGCAAAATTCCATATGGGGAGTGAAATTTGTTTGAATGATAATCAATTTGGCCATAATGTTAGCTTCATATGCTGATAATGCAACTAACTAACTCTAGGTTTGATGTAATGTTCTAAAGTTCTTTTCACTTTGAGCTAGCATCATTGGTAGTTTTGCACCTGATGAACTTATCTAACTTTCCAGGCTCAAAATGTGACTTCTTGTCTCTTGTGTGAAGAGTGTTGGATTGCACAATTTTTTGTACAATGAGAAGATATTCTCAAGTACCTTCTTCACATTTTCAATCTTAGTTACCAATGCAACTTGTATTAGTGCTATGTTACCTGATATCTTTTCATTTACTTTGTTTAGAAATTTCTTTTTTGACCATTCTAACAATTTTTCATTTGTGTCTAGGTCAGCATCACTCACCTTCTCCACTATGTTTGTCAATTGTTCAATTAGTGGCTTGGTCTCATTAGGAGTTGGAAAACTAAATGCATCTAAAAAGATGTCTTTGATGTATGCAATGTTTGCTTCTTCCTATGCTCCCTTCTAAGCATTTCTTGATGCTTCTTTTTGGCTAGGGCTTGTTGAAGTATGCACATCTATTCTATAGTCATTGTATCATAATCATACTTTGGTAGAAAATTTCTTCATCAAGGCTCACATCTCCATATTTGATTACTTCTTCAACCTTTTATGTACTCAGGCTCAACATAGAGATCTATAATGGAGCTGCATTTGTCCTTGGCTTCTAAAGAGTTTGACTTGAAGGTGTGCCAGATATTGGTAGGGTTACTAGGGCTTGAATTGCTACTTGCTCTTTTACCTTTGGAGTCAACTTTGTTTCTTTAGGCTTTCCCTTGACTTCCATAATGACTTTTGATACACCTTTTTCTTGTGTTGTAGGTGTAGATAAGTCTATCTAACCTATTCCACTCTGTATTTTTGTAGTACCTTGTGCTTCCACTGTGTTCTTTTCAATTGTGTCAACCTTTTTTGATGTGGCTTCTATTATTTTACCAAAATGTTGTATATGAATGACTTGAGGGGGCATGATAGGTGGTTCTTGTGTATTCACATCCTCCCTTGTTATTTCAGTCACTATTTTCTGTAGTTCATCCACACTTACCAACACATGATTATCACAAAGTTTCACCTGAAATATGGACTGATCAAGTATCTTCTTAAGATCTTCCTCCATGAGGGGATTGGTGTTCTAAGCTATAAAATCCTTAACAGTTACTATTTTAGTATTCTCGCCTATTACATGTTGGGGGTTGACATTAGGCAATTGTGTGTCTTACACACTATGTTCTTATGGCTGCTCTAGCTCAGTTGTTGCCTTGTCATCTATGTTCATTTCTACTCCTCCCTCAACTGTGTGATCTTTTTTATCATCCTCCTCATCATCTTTGACCTCTATGGGTTCTTTCTCACCTTCCTTCATTGTAGTTAATCCATAAGTAAGATTCCACATCTATGTGGACTTCTTGACAACATCTTCAATATTATTTTGTAATATGCCAAAGGCTTTGTATTTAGGTGTAAACCTAAAAATATATTTCTTCATAGCCTTAGAAATTGGTACCTTACTAAGTAGGCATAACTTGTGCAAGAGATTTCTCTCTTGTTCATCTTTCTAAGTTTAGGCAATAGTTCCATTTCTGCTCAAGTCTATCATATAAGCTTTTGGGTATTAAGTTGGCAATCTCTAGTGGGGTAAGCTTGAATTTTTCCATCATGGCATATATAGCCTCCTCCACTTGATTCTTCTCCACTTTACCAATATTATCAAAATCTATATGAGAGAATCCTAATAAGTCTGCACTATTTTTGACATTTTCACATAGATTTTCAAGATTTGATAGAGTATTGTGACTTACCACTTTAAACTAGTTGTTGTCATCTGATTATATTTTCTCCTCATTAGATTCAACTTGTGCTAAAGATTTCCTCCTAGGTATTTTTTGTACTTGACCTTCCTACTCTATAAGCTTTGTCCTTTCTTTTTTATATAGTGTAGTTGCTCATATACTAGCCCTTGTAGTAGGTGCAGTTGGCTTGGGCTGACTTGGCTTGGAGATCTTCTTGGTTTTTGCCACAGGTTGGACCTTAGCCTTTCTTTTATTTTTTTCTGTGGGAGTAGGTGTTTCCTTGGCTTCTTCTCCCTCAAAACCTTCAACAACTTTAGTCTCCTCTTCTTGCTGGTCTTCTCCCATACCCTGAGTTAGTGCAAGAGGTGCTTGTGTTTCATATTCTTCTTCCTGCTTGGCACCTTCTCCAATTTTTTCTTTCAACTTCTTCATTATCTTCTCCCTTTTCTTCATAACAGAGGTAGTCTTAAGTTCCATTGTGATTTTTGACTTTTCATCTCATAGTTTCCAAATGCTTTAGCATTTTTTGCAATATCTTTGGCCATTAATGGTAGTAATAGTTGTAGCAGCCTCATCCACATTTATTTTGTATCCAAGTGGCCTTAACCATCTTACCCTTGGTGTAGCAACTTGCATAAAAGTGTAGTCAGCATCTACTAGAAAATAGAAATCATCATAATTTTTCTCTACTAGAGATACTAGTATCCTCCTTCTTTTCTTCATTGACTGTTTGAAGTCTTCAAAGTAGCTTGTCATCACATATTGAAAATTCTCTCCCAACTATTTAATGTATTCACATATATGCACTACCAATGACTTGTTGGTTTTCTAGGAAACTGTGACAAATGTGGGAAAAGTATTTTCAACATAAGAGAATATACATATCAAAATAGAAAATTTACATTGTGCACTTTTAGTCTTCCTTATTGCTCCTAAATTCTCAACCAATTGTTGTAATTGTAACTCAGCTAGATCATATGTATGATCTTTCTTGACAATTTTATATCCCACATCTACTGCTATACAGGGCACACTATTCAATCTGCTAGATTGGTAAAACTTGTGTGAAATAACCCTTACAGAAAACTCTATTAATGGATCAATAATTGTGTCAATTGTCATGCCTCTCTTGTTCCACATGACTCCAGTGTTTTTTTCAATGACCTCTTTTGAATCACTTAGTATCTTAGGCTAATCTAGGGTTGGATAACTAGTAACCTTATGGATTATCCTCTTGATTATTTTGATAGGTCCATTATCTAGCCATAATGAATTATCATGAATTCTACTAAGCACTATCCTTATCCATTCTATTTTAAAGATATTTGGGAAATCTAGGGCTCATGTTAAGCCATTCTTCTCTATGATTTTGAATTCTTCCTTTAGTACACCATTATTATAGAGTATGTCATAAGCTTGTCTAATCTCCATATCACCTATGCTACCAATTTTGTAGTTATAACATTTTCTAACATCTTGCACCATTAAAACATTTGGTGGTATCATGGATAATGCACTGGATAGGTCTTACTTGTAAGCAATATCATGAATAGCTTTAAATATAGGTTTCTTAACTTCATTACTAATAGTTGAACGTTTAAAACCTCCTTACCTTCTACATTCTTTGAACTAGATGCCATTTTATGAAACTAGGGTTTACAAAAATATAAACTACATAGCTTGGCTCTTGATAAATACCTTATGAAATCTATCAAAATGATGTAGAATCACCACTCAAATCTTTTGCAACTACTTTGAATGGATTTCTAGATTGCCTTCTACTCTCCTTGCTCTTTCTCAATTTTGAAATGATAAAAAATGAGTCATAAATCGATCAAATACCCTATGAAACCCTAAAATAAATGTGGAGTGCTTACACAACTATAAGCTCGACATAAACTAATTTTAGGATTACTCAACATCCATTAACATTTCAATCACTCAGTAACTACTACGAGCTTGGCATCAACTAGCCAATCTATTGGCTTGACATCTTCTAGTACTTTACTTAGCACACATAGGAAATATTTCATACTTGGTAGAGATATGAAAAACTTAAAGATTTTTCTTGGATTCCAAATAACATCTTGCATCTTTGTTCATTCTTATATGATCTTTTTAGTACTAAAATTTGGAAATATTCAAGATAAGATAGTTTACTAAGAGGGGAGGGGTGAATCAGTAAACTTTAAAACTTTTAAAACATTTCAGCACTTTAACCATATTAATTTTTGCCATTTATCTAATCTACTACATAATTGAGAGATCACACATTCATAACACATGTACACAGTGATTTGGTGACCCACAAACCTTCCAAATAGAAAGTAAAACTAGGGTGGGGATGATACCCAAAAAACTTTGTTACTATAGTATGAAGTTGGCCTATTAAGGCTTACATTGACCACTTCTGGTGATCTGCCCTGTTAGGAGCACAAAGGACTGCTAGGTCCACCTTGTTAGAGGATTTACAAACATTCACTAAACTATGCACTCTATTAGGAGATTTATACAAAGATTGTTAAGTCTACCTTGTTAAAGGATTTACAAAACTGATTCACTTGTTAGGATGAAATAGTGGATCTGCTTACAAACTTAATTTTTTGATTAGATCCTTGAAGTATAGATCACCTCTTGTGACTGATGAATCATTAATGCTCCTTGTAGACCTTGTTGAATACTCTGCTCTTTTTCTGATTCACTTTCATTCTTCTCAAAATATTACATGTCTTTCTTGATTCATTCAATTCATACTTCATATGTCTTGCAAATGATATGATACATTACATATATACCATTCCAATAATTACAATTGCAAGGTCGGCTAAAACACAAGTGAACAAAATATTACTGAGTCATCCAAATAGTAAATAACTTGGGTTCACTGAACTGACTTGGTGACCTTCTAATACTTAGCGTCCACTGTATTACTCAGCATCGTCATGCATTTGGTAGAAGTGAAGGCTCGGTCCATACTAATCACCTAACATAGTTCTGAACTCAGTAACCATTGGAGACTCATTGGATATAGTATCACTTAGTAAAAATTGAATTATTCATTTACCTTGCTTTCACTCGGTAAACATTGCACTTCCATCACTCGATAAACATTGCGCTTCCATCACTTGGTAAATACTATGTTTCCATCACTTGATAAATATTGCATTTCCATCACTCGGTAAATATTGCATTTCCATCACTCGGTAAACACTACCTATCCATCACTTGGTAAATATTGTGAACCTCAGTGAACACTATAAACTTAGCAGACATTGTTGGATTGTACATTAGCTCGGTAGCTATACTCAGCTCGCTTAACATGAGAATGCTTGGTGTGAACTACGAAGCTTGGCGTAAACTGCTTAAGTGATGAATGTACAAGGTAACCACTGAATGCTTGGTATACATTGTAGACTAAGTGATGAGCTCGGTAGCTATACTAATATAGATAAGTGTTGTCACTAATGGAAATAATAACTTAATGCCAACAATCTCCCCCTTTGGCATTAGTGACAAAAACACTTATAAGCCAAAACATATGTACACAACCTTACTGAATGAATTTTGGTTTTTCAAAATTGATCTTTGTAGAATTACTGCATATACATTTCTATATTTACAAAGATACTTATGTACACATGCTAACTCTATTGAGTGCTAACTCCCCCTATCACTTATATTGATATCTCTTCTCATTTATTATGCTAAATCTCTAAATCTCTGAATCTCTCCCTCTTTTTGATAGTAATGCCAAAGGCTACATATATACAATTTATATGGCTACATCGAAGTGAGATAGAAATTCTTGATTTACCTTAAGGATGGTTGCAAAAGTACTATCCCAAGTTTGCTACAAAATTTGATAGGTGGAGAGGGCAATTTGAACTTCTACTAATAATTGGATCAAGTGATCAGCCACTGAGAAGTTCTGATCTTGGACCAATGTTTTGCAATGAATAATATGTTTCTACATTGTGTCCATGATAGGATGGATCATGTTCTAGATGTCTATGGGTGTAGATCGGATCCTTGCTTCCTCTCTCAATAGTTATTCCTGTACATCTACCAAATATTTGATTTTGGTGTGATGGGAGGTTGTTGAGGAGGAGTCCACCTTTAGCTATCAATCTTATTTAACTTATCCTTTATTTCTTTGGTAAATCTAGAAACATCACAAAGTTTAGCAAAAAGTGATGCTACATTATTAAAACAATTTTCAAAGTTTCCCAAAACTGTTGACAATTCAACTTGCTTTATTGCTATGTTTTGAGCAATATCCTCTAGCACCTTATTATCAAATTTCTTTTCAGCTTTCTCAATAAGTTTTTCTTGTCTGGAAGAATCCTCATTAAATGTTTGTATAGCCTCTTCTAACTAAATCAAAATGTATTGAGTAGAATCTAATTCAAAACCTATAGCATCTGTAATTATGTTCTTGGCATTCTCAATTATTCTGTATTCCTTATCCCTTTCAGACCTTAACTTCCTCTGCGTAGCTTTCATCTCTATTAGTTGACTGGCTAACCTCATCTCTTCAATGGTAGCATTGTCATAATCAATCTTTCAAATTACTATTTTTGTGTCCAAGTCAATGTCTTCTGCAATTTCTTTTCCAGTGATCAAAAGTTTTAATGGATGCTTTTTTTGACTTTTGTGATGACTAGTTTGACCTTAGGAACAAAAAAAATAGTGGAGATGGAAGGGCTAGCAGTAAAAATTGGGATAGGACTTGAGGATTGAATTCCAATAAGAGTGCTAACTAGATCAAAAATTGAACCACTTCCCAAAAATGATGATACACTTGGTATAGCAATAACTGAACTAATTGGATTTAAAGTAGATGCAGATAATGCTGAAAAAACTATAGAACTTTTTGAAATCAAAATTGTGGAACTTACTAGTACATTTATTGTTGATGAAGGAGCTAAGGAGGTTGGCTTGGTAGCTGAAGAAATGACAGACAGCTCAGTAGATGAAGTGCTTGGCACCTTTGTTTCAAATACCTGGAGCTAGGAGGTGGTTGGTGAATATTGAACAATTGATGTGGCAATTGTGCTCACAATCTCACTTGCAGAAGCTGTCTCCATAGTGGATGTAACATTCTTTGGTGGAGAGCGAGGAAGGGATGCAATCACTTCTGCTGCAATTTTAACTAGATTTTCTTCTTTCTCATGTGCTTCTTCCTCCTTGTCTTCTTCCTCTTTTTCTTCTATAAGTGCATGCAACTCTCTTGGAGTAACTGTGATGGATGGAGTGTTATCAAAATCATCACCATCACTGCTATCATCATCCTTGATCTCAACTGGATCCTCACTAGGCTATTTTAGATGATAGATGTTCTTCCACATGTTTGTTGCATCATTTACAACATGCTCAATGTCTTTAATTAAAATCAAACATGTGCAAAATCTAATCATCATTTTACCTTCATGTTTCTTCATTGCAGCCTTTATTTCTACTTCAGTGAGACTCGGTAGAAGATTCCTCAGAGATTGCTCATATATTTATTTAGCTATTTGGGTGGCTGACTCCCATCTCGGTTGCAATCTCTCCAATAGTTCTTTGGAGATTTGAGAGGCAAGCTGGTTTGAGGAGTATTTCCATTTACCCATCTTATTGAGTACCAGTTCCTCAATCTGCATTTTCTCAGCATCAGTTCTTTTTCAAATTTAAATGCCTTGAAATTTGTGATGCCAACTCCCTCTTCCAATTGTTTAAGCCTTTCCTCGAATGTGGGTGGAGGCCTGACTAGTATAGGTTCCTACTTGCCTTTTTTGGTTCTTCAGGAGAATACTCCAGTAGGCTTTTTCTTAGGTTTGGTAATAATTACCTTACCTTTCTTCTTTGGTTGTTCCTCTTTAGATTCATGTTCTTCTTTTTCTTCTTCTCCTTCTTCTTCTTCTTCATCTTCTTCATCCTCACATTTTCCCTCAGTAAGCATAAGAGGACCTATTGTAGTTTTCAATTTGGCTATCTTCCTCTTACCTTTGCTTATGGCCTAGGGTAGCTTGATTTCAAGCTCAATTCTGGCCTTTCCCTCATCATATGTTCCAAGAATTTGTTGCTTTGGGTCTACTGGCTCATTCACCAGTGCTTCTATAATGTCCCTAGCCTCATCAATATTTACCTCATAAGGAAGAGGTTTCACCCATGCAACTCGGGGTCTGACTGCCTAAATGTATACCTTATCATAGTCAACCATAAAGCATACATCATCTCTATAGTCTTCAACCAATTTTGGTGGAATTTGGAACCTATTGTTCATCCTTTCCTTGAAATCTTCAAAATAATTATCCATGATACTATCAAAATTTTCTCCCATTTCTGCTATGAAATCATTTATCTGGTACAAAATTGGAATGTCTTTTCTCCATACAACTGTTCCTTTTGATGGAAATAATTTTTGAACGTAGAAAAAATAAACAAATCAATAGAGAGCCAAATTTACAAGGATTATTCTTTGAAGTCCTTATACTCTCCATATTCTTGTTTAATTGTTTCAACAATAATTCAAATAGGTCAAATTCAAGGTTCTTCTTTACAATTTTTAAAGCCAAATCCATAGCCTCACAAAGTACACTATTCAGTCGACTAGAGCTATAGATTTTGTGGGTAATGACATGAATTCCAAATCTTAGTTTGACATCTAACACAGTGCTGACCTTCAAACCTCTACCATCCCACTTGGCTAGGTTTTTCTTCTGTAACTCTTCTCGACCTAGGGTTTTGGTGGTTTTTGCCTTGCTGAGCATAGGGAGACTTGTGATTTTGTAAATCATCTTCTTTGTGATTAACATTGGCTTCTCTAACCATAGTTGCCCATTGTGCACATGAATCAAAATATATCTAATCCACTTGGTTTGAAAGCTTCTTGGCATATCCAAGATATGAGTCAAGCCTTTGGTTTCAAGATGCTTATGCTCAGGTTTTAGATAGCCATCAACACTCATTTCTCCTAGGGCATTGTCCATCTCTAGGTTTCTAATTTCTTGAACAGAACATTTGAAATGAGTATGAATATGATTGATAAGAAGTACCTTAGGTTGAATTTGTGATTGAGCTCCATTCAGGTCGAGTGATTCTACGATTATTGGAGCTAGCTTGAAATTTGGCACCTTCCACTCCATACCTTTGACTAGCATTTCTGAACCTCTTTTTGTCTTGGTGCCACTACTACTCTTGGATGCCATTGCTGCTCGATAAGTGTAAGAAAATTTTGAACAGATTTTTCGCTTTAAAAATCACTTGAAATTGCTTGGAATTTTCTTGAAATTTCTTAGCTCTGAAATTGCGATGAAGAATGAAATCAAATTCTATCCTTTTGACTAAATTTTTTCCATAAATGCTTGGTACAAAGGTAGCTGAGATGACATAGTGTTTGATAAGTTATCATTCATTTTCTCAGTAGAAGCTTGCAACTCGGTGATCGAATAAAACTTTTAGTTACTCCCGACCTAGCTTGGTAAGGTCTTCAACCTACTTTCCTCGGTAGATGCAACTCGGTGAAAGATATGCTTTCTTTGATCTTTGTGTATTTGGAATACCGATTTGATCATTTTTCTTTCTTGCATTTGGAACTGCTCTAGATATAGCTTGATGATACAGTTCAAGATCCTTTATGAATCTTAATTGGAAATGATGGAGTCACCCACTTCTTGAGTGACATTGTCATCACTTGAACTATCTTGCTCGGTAGATTTTGGAATCCACTATTGCCTCATTTGCTTCTGAATGTTTTCAGCTTTAGCTTTCTTTTCATCTTCAACTCTTCCTATATTCATGTAGTTTTTAGCTATATGACCGAGTTTTGTGCATGTATAACATCTTACTATTGTGTCTCTTTTCCACAAGTGATGCCTTGAGCAGTCTTTGCCAATGTGTCCATATTCTCCACAATAATGAAATTTGCACTAGGTATTGTAATCCCATCCAAAGATTGCTTTAACAAGTTGTTCAGCTGGATTTAATGATTTGGATCTACATTGGAATGCCTTGTGACCATACTTCTTGCACTTGTGACAATTGCCTTCAAATTTTGGTTTCTCCTTGCATTCATTAGCTTTATGACCATGCTGACTGCAATTGTAGCATTTACCATTGAATTTTTCGTTTCCATTGCTCCAACACTTGTTTGATGTGTGACCTAGCTTACCACAGTGATTGCAAGTAGGTCTTCGATTCCTTTGGGCACCTTCTTTGGAGGTTTCACCTTCTTCCTTATAACCAAGTCTAGCTTTACCTTTTTTTCTATGAAGATTCTGCTCACTTTGTTGATTTAATTGAGTAATGTCTACTTGATATTTCATCATTCTCTCATTGATTTTCCTTGTAGTGATCAAATAATTTTCCAAACCTTCATTGATTTGTCTTTCAGATCTCAAGTCACTTTTTAAAATTTCATTGATTTGTCTTTCAATGATCAAGTCATTCCTTAGGCTTTCATTTTTAGATCTCAGGTTCATGATTTCTTCATTTGCATTAGATAGTTGATCCACAAGATCTTCATGCTAATTCAATTGATTATTTCTTGTCTCTAAGTCTTCAGTTGCCTTGTTTCTCTATTCCAAAAATTCACATAGCCTACTTGATTGGATTTCTTGTTCTCTCTTAAGCTTTCTTACTTCTTCCTGTAGGGAACCATTCTTTGCTAGGAGTTCCTTGATTATCTCATTAGCTTCATCTGAACTGCTCGATGGTAAAAGGTCTTCAATCTTTTCTTCAACATACTGATGACTATTCATTTGTCTTGAAAGTTCCTTCCTTCTCTTTAGGGATTGAGAAAGATGCTCCTTAGCTTCTTTGAGTTGAGCCATGGTCATTTCCAAATCTAGCTTTTCATTTTCAATAGCTTTGTCAAGTTTGAATATCTCCATTTTTCCTTGATCTTTGCTCAAGCTGTTAAGCTTTGTCCTGAGAACCAAACAGCTTTGATACCAATTGTTGGAAATACTCAAGATAAGATAGTTTATTGAGAGGGGAGGGGTGAACCAGTAAACTTTAAAACTTTTAAAAAATTTCAGCACTTTAACCATATTATTTTTCACCATTTATCTAATCTACTGCATAAATGAGAGATCACACATTTATAAAACATGTACACAATGATTTGGTGACCCAGAAACCTTCCAAATAGAAAGAAAAACTAGGGTGGGGATGATACCCACAAAAATTTGTTACTATAGTATGAAGTTGGCCTGTTAAGGCTTACATTGACCACTTCTAGTGATTTTACCTGTTAGGAGCACAAAGGACTACTAGGTCCACCTTATTAGAGGATTTAAAAACATTCACTGAAGTATGCACTCTGTTAGGAGATTTATACAAAGACTGTTAAGTATACCCTATTAAAAGATTTACAAAACTAATTCACCTGTTAGGATGAAACAGTGGATCTACTTACAAACTTAATTTTCTGATTAGATCCTTGAAGTATAGATCACCTCTTGTGACTGATGAATCATTACTGCTCCTTGTAGACTTTACTAAATACTCTACTCTTCTATTGATTCACTTTCATTCTTCTCAAAACATTACATGTCTTTCTTGATACATTCAATTCATACTTCATATGTCTTGCAAATGATATAATACATTACATATATACCATTACAATAATTAGAATTGCAAGGTCAACTAAAATACAAGTGAATAAAATATTACTGAGCTGGCCAAATAGTCAATAACTCAAGTTCACTGAACTGACTCGGTGACCTTTCAATACTCGTAGTCCACTGCATTACTCGGCATCGTCATGCATTTGGTAGAAGTGAAGGCTTGGTCCATACTAATCACCTGACATAGTACTAAACTCGATAACCATTGGAGACTTGGTGGATATAGTATCACTTGGTAAAAATTGAATCCTTCGTTTACCTTTCTTTCACTTGGTAAACACTGCGCTTCCATCACTCGATAAACACTACACTTCCATCACTCGATAAATACTGTGTTTCCATCACTCGATAAATACTACATTTCCATCACTCAGTAAACATTGCATTTCCATCACTCAAAAAATATTGTGAAGCTCAGTGAACACTATAAACTCGGTAGCTATACTCATCTTGGTTAACACTAGAATGCTCAGTGTGAACTACGAAGCTCGGTGTAAACTACTTAAGTGATGAATGTACAAGGTAACCACTGAATTTTTGGTATACATTGTAGATTGAGTGATGAGCTCGGTAGCTATACTGATATAGATAAGTGTTGTCACTAATGGCAATAATAACTTAATGCCAAAACTAAATTCCTTTGGAACTAATGTATGATACAATCTTTAAATATCAGTCCCACATACCTCTTGTTTTCTTAGTTTAATAAGGTGTGATCACCTGACCCATTGGGTGAAGTGATCTCTTCTTCATTTGATGTGCTACAACCATCCTTTTTCTTCCATGTCTTTTTCATCTCATTTCTGACATTTTCAACATCAACCTTGCCCTTACCTTTATCAAATTCACAACTTGGTACCTTTGACCTTGTTGGACAATATCTACTGATGTGACCAGTCTTCAAATAGCTAAAACATGTGGTTTGACTTAACCACCTTTTGTAATCACTTTTGAAGTGTATTCTAATAAAATTCTTTGGAGCATGCCCATATTCTTGACAATAATGATAGCTATATGTTGTATTATAGTCCCAATTATAAAATTTGCCATTGTTCCTTACCTTTGTTTTCCTATTTGATGACCACATGGGTTTGGATCTGCATTCAAAAGTTTGATGTCCACACTTCTGACAATTATAGCAATATCCTTCAAATATTTGTGTGTACATGGTTTTGGTTCTACATTCAAGTGCTTGATGTCCTTATTTATTGCACTTATGACAATGAACCACGCTCTTATGCTTGACATTCTGGTTTATAGTCTTGCTCCTACACACATCAATAGTATGTCCTTTCTTACCACAATTATGACAAGTAGGTTTAGAGTTCTTACCTTTATTGTTCATTTCTTCAATGTTTTTTGATGACTCTCCCTCAGTACATGTGTATCCCAATCCATGTATCATTATTGGATCTAGGAGATCTCAATAATTGCACAAAGTATTTGATGGCTTCATTTGGTTTGTTGAAACTTTTAGCTAATTCTTTTTTCTCTCTTTAGATTATTCTACAATTAATTATTCTTTATTTTTAATGTTGTTACCTCAATGTCCTTGATGTTCAATTCATAGTTGGCATTCATCGTCTAACTTAGAGTATCCAATTGCATGTTGACGATCTTGGTTAGATCTCTTGACTTCTCTTCCAGTCTGTTGCTCAACATTCTTTTGTCTTCTTCAATCATGGCTTTGTCTTCCATAGCTTTCTTTTTATGTTCTATCACCTCACATAGTATTATGGCTTGTAATTATTTCTCTAACTTGAGATTTCTAATGTCCTCAGCTTCGACACTGTTCTTTTCCATTAGATTTGCAACTACTACATCAAATTCATTAGAGTCTGCATTAGAAAATATCTTAGTAGTGTCCATCTCTCTATATTGTATGTCATTCTCTACAATAGCAATTTCTTTTCTTCTTTTCAAATATTTCTTTAGTTCTTCTCTTGCTTCATTCAGTTGATGTAGAATGAGTTGTATTTCAATTCACCGATTCTCAATAATCTTTTCCAACTTGTGGACTTCTATTTCTAAGATCTTTCCTCAAAGTTTCAAAGCTTCTCTTTTAGAGAACTAGACTTTGATACCAATTGTTGGAATTGCAATGGGAAAGGTAAACTTCTTGGGGGGGGGGGGGGGGGGTTGAATCAGTAGTTTAACCTTGGACCCATAAAAATTTCACCACACATCCATCTCATTCATTTATTAAGTAAACTAAAATAACATGTCAAGAATGAACATCTAAAGCATGTAAGCAAGTAAACATTCATGCATTTAGCACCATATATGATTACCTAGAAACCCTCCAATAAGAAGGTAAAACTGGGGTGGGGATGACACCCAGAAATCTTCACTACTATAATAATAAAGTGTATCCAATTAAGGTTACAATATTTTGACCATGAGACATGATCTACCTTGTGAAAGATATACCCTATTAAAGGCTTACAAAGACTGTTAGGTGTCACCTTGTTAAAGGATTTCAGCACCCTGTTAGAACTGTGCTTTGCTAAAGGACTTTAACTCAAAATTAAGTAAGCACCTTGTTAGAGGATTTCAATACAACCTATTAGGACTACTTTGTTAAGTGATTTTTACTAAAATCACTTGTTATAATGTCTCAACATTGATCACATAGTCAAGAGTTGGTTGCTTTATAAGAGATCACCTCTAAACTAATGTATTCTCCATCCTCCTTGATAAAATGTCTCTTTTCTATATCCTTTTCCTTTCCTTTGTTCTAGTCTAACTGATTCAACAACTTGATTTCAGATCATAAATCCTTAGCCACCTTGAATGCTCTATTTTTCACATGAAAAATACTCTCTTCACTCCTTCATACACCTTACTCATGATCTTTATACCATAGATAGCTTAGGGTTTGTCCTCCTTAAAAAGACTTTGGTGACTTAGGGTTAGGTATGAATCAATGACTATGATTCATCGATTTTGTTGCTTAAGCCTTCCCTTTATCTGATTGGTTGCATGTAATTGCATTGGGAATCCAACTTAAGATTCATCCTTATCTCCAAAATATCAAATTCATCTTTAAGTTGCCTTAAAAATGGTCTACATAGTTGTTTGTGCCATTACAAATAAATATGTCAAGACTATGTCACTTGACATTTGAAGTTTCTAATGCTCGACATATACGATCTTCTATATTGTGACATGACAAGTGTATTACTCAACATCCACTATTTTCCTAGCTCTTGTGTCACTCAACATACACTATCTATTTGGTACTTGAGTGACTTAGCACATGAGTGGCTCAACACTCACTGTGGACTCTACATGCTCTAATATATAAATTTTGTGCTTAGCATGTAGTACTTGTTTGGTATAAATAACTTAAGTGTGTTGACACTCACTTTTCAAAATCAATCTGAGATCAACAGGAAGAACAACTTGTTGCAATGACAGAGGTACTTAATTAGACTGATGATATGGCAACAAAGAAACCAATTGTAACTGTTGGCTTATTATTTTAGGATATTTTGGAGAGAGATCCATGAGTTATATAAGATTTCCAAATAACAGAGCTAGAAACCTCATATGTAGATCAATGTATCCCATTGTTGAAAAAGCAACAACAATAGGAAGCTACAATAGAATTGGCCCCACAAAAGGAATATTCATGATGTAAACATTCAATTCCACAATTTTTTGTCTTTTATGACAATAACATTTTTGTAATATCTTTCTATGTTAAGGACAACTGTCATTCTTCTTTTAGCTTGAAGCTTGTTGCATCTCATGCTATATAAGAAAGATTCCAAGGCTATAGAAAGAGTCTAAACTCTTATGTAATTTTTAGTATTATTTTAGGCTTACATTCAATCCAGTGTTCTTGATGTTAATTTTGTGACATATATTTCTTTGCAAATATGAGAGTATATAAACATTTAAGGATAATTTTGTCTTTTCTTGAGTTGTTTTGAGTTTTATATCAGTTTTGTGTGATTTTCAAAGAAAATTAATACAAAGGAGAGTTACCATCATATATGTTTTCTTTGAATCTTGCCTCCATTGTTATTATCTGGTTATCTTGAGGTTGTATGAGCAAAGCTTATTCAATTTAATGCAACTAGGATAGGTGGTATATTAGTTTTCTATTCCTTTTAATTTAGTGAATTAAGTAAATGCTTCAGTGAGGTGATAGGATTTCCAATTAGTAAGAAGAATATGCATAAGAATGAGTTTTAGGAAAAAATCCTAATTATATTAATTGTAATGCGATTGATTAGATTAAAATTATTGGGTAGACTACGAATCCCAGTGGATGAGGCACTGATCATTTTTATTAATTTGCATGTGAAGAAATCATAAAATTACATGGAGTAGAAATTCAAAATCCAAATCAAACTTACTTTCATGTATGAAGAATTTAACAACTGGTCATCACTTGTTTGCATTTGATCTCTGTGTGTTATAGTAAGCTACTGTAACTCAAATTTATCTATAAACTTGAGAAGAATTGTAACCAAATATCTACTATAGGGTATAAGTTTTGTAAAAGAATATCAGTGAGTGAATGAAGTATGAAGATAATATCAAGTTGTAGGCCCTTTTATCCCTCAGGTGCACCTACCTTGGTTTTACATAATCTAAAGAGTAGAAAACCATGTGATTTTTTTAAAGTTGGGTCTAGATTTGAAGATTTGTTAGTTGAATACAGGAAATAGCTAACCCTTAGACTAAGTTGCTCTTCATTATCCTGGTATCAAGTATTTTTTTGCTTGGTAGTTTTGAAACGCCAATACTAACTTTTAGGCAAAGAACAAAAAATCAAGAGAGCCCTAATTTTTTCATCAAAATTAATACCAATAGAAGCAATTGACTAGTAACAATATTAAACTCATTTAAATGATTTGAAACAAATCCACCTTCAACCATTTTCATATTAAATAAATGCTTCATGAGAAATACCTTATTTGAAGAGGAGGGCTTTTCATACAAATTCTCTAGGGGTTTCCATCAATTCTTCCATCATCTTTACATTTTTTATGTTGAATGTCACTAATGGTACCAGCCATAACCAAAATTCTTTCAAGTGCCATTCTATCTAAAATATCCTAGTCTTTATTTGTCATAGTTCCCTAGTTAGTTTTTCCTTCCAATGGCTTCCATAATTCCTTCTAATAGAGATAGTCCTCCATTTTCATTTTCCATAACTGAAATTTTTTCCCATTAAACTTTTCAACCTTTAGCTTACCTCATCTACCATTGCTGCCACTCAATCGTGAGACTTTCCTATAGAGTATAACTAAAAAAAAACCTTGCTCTGATACCACTTGTTAGGATAAAACCACATACATAAATAACAATTACATGAAAATATAACCAATATCATAAAATAATAAATCACACATAAGAGAATACAAGACAACAAAATTTAACATGGTTCACCCAATCCCTAAGCTATGTCCACCAAACAACAAGTCCAATATTATTATGATCCACTGATTAAAACCTGATTACAATCGATAATCCCTTACAACTCAAAACCATTGCAACAAGCAATTTTCACATCACACCTTATGAAACAATCTCTAACCCTAAGCCCTTTTATACAAGTATTTTACCACTTTAGGGTTAAAATTAGTTACAACATGTTGGCCATAAAATGCTGATAATAAGCCTTACTGAGGAATTATGGAGTATGTATAGTACTTCCCTGATCAATCACCACAATCTAACATTTTCTTTTCAAGTTGAGCTTGACAAGTAGGAGGAATATCAAAATGATCCAAAATTATGGGAACCCTAGAGCATGGAGGTATTATGAAGCATATCACTAGTATGAATGGGTTCAACACAAAGCTCTCTTAGAAGATTGTGGAATAATGAGATGTGAGAAAGGTTACACTAGTTGTTGTTTCCCCCATTGTGACTCCATAGTCAATCTCAGCTATCACTGACCTGAATGTGGAAGGTGTGAGGATTCTAAAAAATATAAAGATGTCATTCAAAGTGTCTTTTGAGTATTTTCTGGCCTCGGCAGAGAAAATTCTTAGACTTTATTTTAGGTTTAACATACAAGCTATCAAAAAAAGTGGTAAATGTTCTCATTCAGTTCATCACTTGTGAAGGTAGCTATAAGAGGTTCTCCTCCACCCTGTTTCCTATGCTTAATCTTTTTTGGAGGAAATTTTTGTTTTTTGTTTTCCATTCTTGATTTATTCTTTGCTCTTTGACTATGTAAATATGTAAAGTGAAGGGTTTTCTTCCCAAAAAACAAGGGCTCTTCTACAGGTTCCACAAGTTTCATAGGAATCTGGTGCATCAAACTTTGTTAGAAATAATAGTCCACCAAGCTAACTAAGAGGGGGGGGGGAGGGGGGTGAATCAATTATCCAATGATTAAAATATTTATCCACCTTAAAGAAACTTCACCATTCAACCAAAGTAAACAACAACCATACAAAGATGCACACATATAATTACACCAAATATGTTAACAAGGGAAACCCTTAATCAAAGAGAAAACCCTGGTGGGAATGATGCCCACAAGATGATGTACTAATATAAATATTCCTTGTTATAGGATGGACCTATTAGGAGTCTATTACAATATTTAGTACATATGAGTCCCTATTAGGAGACTTTGAATCCTTGTTAGAAGATTCCAACCCTGCTAGGAGTTGTAGAAGACAAAAGGTCCCATGGTACAAATTGCTTCTAGGGAAAGATCACCAAACTCACTGTCCAACTAATCTTTCTACTATTCCTTGTAGAATAATTGTATGTACTGTACTTTAACTTCTTTTCTCTATCTTGTCAATGAGACCAATCATTGTTAGACCTTATAGACTAGGTCATGAACCTTGGATCCAATTATCCAACTTCGGATCACACAATAAAACATCAGCAACAAAGTTTCCTTCACTTTTGCTCTACTATGCTTATCTTTGTATTTCATTCTTTATACTACTTACAATCACTACATTTATTTCATTTATGATAAAGGAAAATGACCTTCCTTTACACCAAATCTATAAAACAATTCCCTGAGTTGGCTATTACACCTTCTCAATTAATTATTATAGGACCACACTAAGAACATGTTATACCTAGCGATAACATTAATCTTTCGCCTTGCAACTTAAGTAACTTTCTATAAACATAACATTATGATGAGTAAGCTTGGCCATGTGATCACAGAATGTCTTTTTCACATATTAAACTTTGGCTTCTTAGAATAACAACTCTACTAAGAGATATAATTTTTTTACCAAAACATGCCTCTGTAAACTCTATCTCAGAACAATCTTCACCAAAACTTGCATAACTTCTTCTAGAATTAATATCTTATGCTTCTAAGATAAGCTATGCATACTAAACACATAATATAATCTCCCTTTAACATCTCTACTAAAAGTAGTCAACGATCTGTTCATACCAACTTGATCTCTCTACTATTCTTCTATCAGATACCGCAGAAAACTACTATGTTGACATCAGTGACAAACACAGTCATGAATGCAATATATCATCATGATAATGATCTAATCATATTTCTACAATACTCCCCCATTAGAATATCATCAGCATTCATGCTTCCAAATATCCCCCCCTTTGGCATTGATGGCAACATAGATGAAAAACATCTAGTTCCAAAAATACAAACAACAAAAGACTGTTAACTTTTCTTTTCAAATCCTCTTCATCAATCATTCTTCCATGCTTTCTAAACTATTTTTCATGTTGTAATTATTTTTCATGCTATACTTCTCCCCCATTGACATCAATGTCAAAGGTTTCAACAACCATTAACCTCTATAACAACATTTTCTGACTAGCTCAAGTGTCCAAAGACAATATTCAAAAGCAACATTCAAAAAGAGTCCTAGGTGACTCTGTCCATCATAGGTACTCCCCCATACAGGAACCATCAATATTTAGTCTAGAAAAATAATAGTGCTCTATCACCCTAGACTGATGCACTCTTGCATCATCTACTCTAATTCAGGAAGGGGCATATCCACTAGTATACCTTGCAAATACTCAAAAGTCTCTCTGGAAAAAGGCTTAGTGAAAATATCTACAATCTTCTCTTTAGTGCTTATGTACTCCAATCTAATTTCTTTTTCTACAAATTTCTCTCTCAACATGTGACACTTGATAGAAATATGCTTAGTCTTATAATGCAACACTGGATTCTTAGACATGTTTATTGTGCTTTTGTTGTCACAATGTATGACAATAGGTTCATTGAATTCTATCCTTATATCCTTCACCATCTACTTCATCCAAACAAGTTGATTGTGATGGGTTTTTTTCCTGCAACATATTTTTCTTTTGTTGTACTTTGTGAGGTACAATCCTACTTCTTGCTTAGCCAAGAAACCAATCTTCCTCTAAGAAAGAAGGCTCCACAACTCATGCTCTTTCTGTTATCCATACTACCTATCCAATTAGCATCAGTATAAGCATATAGAGAAAAATCATTAGATCTATCATACCACAATTTGAACTCTAGTGTTCCTTTCAAGTGTCTAAATATCCATTTGAATACTATATAATGTGCTTCTCTGGGGTCATCTTGAAATCTTGCAACAATTCCAACTATGTTTTCTATACCCATCCTTGTGTGGGTCAGATATTTTAATCCTTCGATCATAGATCTGTACTTCTTTTTCTCAACAATAGGTGTCTCATCCTTTGTAGATATCTTGTTTCTAGTTACCATAGGTGTTCCAATGGGTTTGCATGTTTCCAAACCAAAGCTTTTTAGTAAATCTTTCAAATTCTTAGTTTGAGAAATAAAGATTCCTTCTTTGTCTTGCACAATTTGTAATCCTAGAAAAATTTTCATTTCTTCTATCACACTCATTTCAAATTCCTTCTTCATTTCTTTTGTACACTTATCACTTTCATTATCATTTCCTCCAAATATGATATCATCAACAAATATTACCAAGATCATCAGTCCATCATCAATTTCATTCTAATAGAGATTACTATCTGCCATACCTTTGCTCTATCCAAGCTTTACAAATACTTGTCCAACTTTGCATACAAGGTTCTAGGTGCTTTCTTCAATCCATACAATGCTTTCTTTAGTCTTCATACTATGTCCTTTTCATCTATTAAAGGAAAACCTTTAGGATATTCTATGTATATCTCTTCTTCAAGGTCTCCATTCAAAAATGTTGACTTGATATCCATCTGATATACATTGAATTTCTTATATGCTACACATGCTAAGAATAACCTTACTACTTCTATTCTTGCCACAAGAGCATAGGTTTCATCATAGTCTATTTTTTCTTGATGTGAGTAACCTTTACATACCAATCTTGCCTTGTTCCTTACTACTTCACCTTGTTCATTCATCTTGTTTCTGAATACCCATTTAGTTCCTTTCACCTTCTTGTATGTTGGTCTAGGAAATAATTCCCATGTCTCATTCTTTACTATCCGATCCAATTCCTCTTTCATATCTTGTTTCCAATAGTCATCTTTACATGCTTCATCTACATTCTTAGGTTCAATTTGGGATATCAAACATAGTTCTTTATTGATTTTTCTTCTTCTCATCACACCTTTATCTCTGCTTTTGATGATCTATTTGGGTGGATGATTCTTTGTCATATTCTTACCCAAAGTAGGAGTTGAGATCATCAATCCATCATCAATTTATTTACAATAGAGATTACTATCTACCATACCTTTTCTATATCCAAGCTTTGTCAAATACTTGTCCAACCTTGCATACTGGGTTCTAGGTGCTTGCTTCAAGCCATATAATTCTTTCTTCAGTCTTCATACTATGTCCTTGTCATCTATTAAAGGAAAACCTTTAGGATATTCTATGTATACCTCTTCTTCACATTCTCCATTCAAAAATGCTAACTTGACATCCATCTCATATGCTTTGAATTTCTTATATGCTGCATATGTTAAGAATAACCTTGCTACTTTTATTCTTGCCATAGGAGCATAGGTTTCATCGTAGTCTATTCCTTCTTGTTTTGAGTAACCTTTACATACAAATTGTTCCTTATTCCTTACTACTTTTCCTTGTTCATTCATCTTGTTTCTGAATACCCATTTAGTTCCTATCACCTTCTTGTCTACTACTCTGGGAACTACTTCCTATGTCCCATTCTTCACTATCTGATCCAATTCCTCTTTCATATCTTGTTTGCAATAGTCATCTTTAGATGCTTCATTTGCATTCTTAGGTTCAACTTTAGATATCAAATATAGTTCTTAATTGATTCTACTTCTTGTCATCACACCTTTATCTCTACTTTTGATGATCTACTTGGATGTATTATTCTTTGTCATATTCTTACCTAAAGTAGGAGTTGCTATCTCAAATCTTAGCTTTGTTGAAGGCTCCAAGCTTTGTTCCTACCTTGGTTCTCCTTCATTCTACAAATCATTGTTAGTCTCAAAGAATACTTCATCATTCCTTGCTTTAGTAATGACATTCTCATCATTTGAATTGTAATCAACTATTCTTTCTTATATCTTAATTTCTCATCAACTTTCACATTTGCATTTTCTATAATGGTCTTAGTTCTTAGATTATAACATCTATAAGCCTTACTTTTCAATGAATAACCAAGAAACATACCATCATCACTTCTAGCATCAAACTCACCAATATCATCATCTCTTTTGATATAATATTTACTACCAAAATTTTTGAAATACTTAACTGTAGGTGAGTGACCAAATCGCAATTCATAAGGGGTCTTGTTTGTGTCTTTCCTAACTTGTACTCTGATCATAGTGTAGACTTATGTATTCAAAACTTCTCTCCAAAACATCTTGGATACATCATTTTCAGCTAAAATAGCTCTTGTTACTTATGTTTTAGACCTATTTCTTCTCTCTACTATACCATTCTATTTAGGGGTTCTCAGAGTTGATAACTATCTTTTGATTCCATTAGCTTTACAAAAGATGTTAAATTCATTTGAAGTAAATTCTCCTCCTCTATTTGATCTCAAACATTTAATCTTCATACCTAATTCATTCTCAACTCTATTCCTAAATATCTTGAACTTATCAAATGTCTTAGATTTTTCTTTAAGAAATGCAACCCACATCATTCTAGAAAACTCATCAACTAAAATCATGAAATAACTTTCACCATAGAATCCTTTAGTCATTGTAGAACCACTAAGATCTTTATGAACAATATCCAATTTCACTATAGTAGTCTAGTAAAAGAAGTTCTAGTATGCTATGCCAATACACACTCCTTGCAAATTGTGTTAGTTGGCTTTACAATCTTAGGCAAATCTCTAGTTGCAAACATACTACTAGTCTTCACAATGCTATCAAATTGTATATGAAAAAATCTGTTATGCCATAACCAACTGTCATCTACCTTTGCAACTAAACATGTCATTTCAGTAGGATTGAACTGAAATACATTACCTCTAGATCTAGTTCTTGTTCCAATTACCTTTTTATCTTTGTCTTTGATCATACATCTCTTCTCTGTGAAATGCAACTAATAATCTTCATCCACTAGTTGTCCAACACTCAAAAGATTGTGCTTCAAACCATCAAAAAAATATACATCCCCATTGTTAGTCATACCATCAAGAGTTATAGATCCAATACCTTTAACTTGGCATGCTAAATTATTTCCAACTTTGACAATGCCTACATCATGACTTTTGAAGTCAAAAAACTTGTTCATATCACTAGTCATATGATGTGAACAACCACTATCAACTATCCAATCAAATTTCTTTTCAACCCATGACACCAAAGCCATTTTGTCTAGAATTTCTTCTTTAATAGCTACAAATCCAATTTCATCATCACTAGAACTTATTGCTTGTTCAATAGAATCATCTTCTTCATTTGCATACAAGCACTCTCTATTTTTTCTAAGTTTAAAATTACCTCTATACTTTTCTCTCTTTTAGATACATAATGACCAAATTCATTACAAGTCCAACATTTAAAGATTTTCTTACCATCTTTTCCTCTTCTTAGTAGAAGGGCAACTCCTTGAATCTTTTTGTCCTCATTAGATCTACTGCTACTAGAAAAATCTCCTCTAGCACTTGTGCTTCTTGATTAACTAGGTTGAATATTCAAGGCACTGAAAGTTGTTTCAATTTTGGTCAATTCTCTAGACTATCTATGCTCGTTCTCAACTACTTCAAGTCTTCCAAGTAATGTTTCCTTTGTGAAATACTTGGTACAAGATATAAATAACTATATCATTTGAATTGCTAGCTTAAATGGTGGTGTTAAGCTCTTCCATATCACCTCATCATCTTGCTTGGTTCCCCCTTGAGATCTAATATATGTGGTAATTTCTGATATTCTACCTACAAATATTCTTATAGATTCATCTTCCATCATTTTAGCATCTTGAAATGTGCAAATCCAATTTTTTAACCTCAATTTCTTATAATGTTAATCTCCTTCAGAACTATTTTCTAAAGCTTTCCAAATCATATGAGAAGTAACACATGACTTTACCTAGTTGTACTCAATTTTAGGAAGTGCAGACAATAGTGCTTCTCTAGTTGTCATGTCAAAAATGAAGAGTTCCCTTTCTTCCTTGGTACAAGTTTCCAAATCTTTAATAGAAATGATTGTCTTTTTAGATTTTGTAAAGATCCAATCTCTTAGACCCATACTCAGTAGATGTGTCTTCATCTTTTCCTTTCAATTATCATAATTTGTTCTATCAAACTTTAGACTACCCTTTTTGAATATGTTCACCATGGATCTCCCAAAGTTGTTAACCTTTATCTTCAAGGACATGAAGCTTTGATACCAATTGTTAGAAATAATAGTCCACCAAGATAACTAAAAGTGAAGGGGGTGAATTTTTTATCTAATGATTAAAACATTTATCCACCTTAAATAAATTTAGCTATTCAACCAAAGTAAACAACAACCATACAAAGATGTACATACACAATCACATCAGCTATGTTAATTAGGGAAACCCTTGATGAGAGGGAAAACCTTGGTGGGAATGATTCCCACAAGATGATTTACTAATATAAATATTCCCTTTTAGAGAATGGACCCTGTTAGGAGTCTATTAGAACATTTAGTACATATGTGTCCCTGTTAGGAGACTTTTGAATCCTTGTTAGAAGATCCCAACCCTATTAGGAGTTGTAGAAGACAAAAGGACCCACTATCCAAATAGCTTTTGGGGCAAGATCATTGAACTAACTATCCAACTAATCTCTCCGTAATTCCTTGTAGAATAATTCTATGTACTATACTTTAACCTCTTTCCTCTATCCTGTCAACTAGACCAATCACTTGTAGACCTTGTAGACCAGGTAACAAACCTCAGATCCAAGTATCCAACTTTGAATCACACAATAAAACCTTGAAAACAAAGTTTCCTTCTGCTCTTTATGGTGCTTACAATCACTTCATTTATTTCATTTATGATAAATGAAAATGTCCTTCCTTTATACCAAATTTATAAAACAATTTTTTGAGTCAACTATTACACCTTCTCAATTAATTATTATAGGACCACATTAAGAACACATTACACTTAGCGACAACATTAATCTTTCACCTTCCAACTTAAACAAATTTTCATACACATAAATTTATGATGAGCGAGCTTGGCCACATCATCACTAGAATGTCTTCTTCACATCTTAAACTTCAGCTTCTCAGAATAACAACTATACTAAGAGATATACCAAGTTTACCAGAACATGCCTCTATAAACTCTATCTTAGAACAATCTTCACATAAATTTTCATAACTTCTTCATAACTTAATATATTATGATTTTGAGGTTAGCTACATGTACTAGACACATAGTATAATCTCCCTTTAATCTCCCTACAAAAAGTACTCAATGATTTGTCTGTACCAGTTTGATTACTTCACTGTTCTTTTTTCAGATACCATAGAAAACTACTATGTTGACATCAATGACAAACATATTCATGAATGTAACATATTATCATGATAATGATATAATCATGTTTTTACAATAATCCCCCATAGGAATATCATCAACAATCATGCTTCCAATAGACTTCCCCTCATTTATTGGCTAAGCTAAGTAAACTATTTTTCTCGGCCATTTCTTCCTCTTTGGAATAGGCTCATAAACCCATTGCTCCCAAGAATTATTCTATGTCTATTATTTGTATTCTTTCTATTGCAAAGCTAAGAATAAGAAATGTGAGCCCCCTGAAATGTTTATCAACTAAAAGAGAGACCAATAAATTGTTGAAATGTTTAAGAAGTATTAATGGTGGAGAATATTGTTCTAATACATTCAAGGAGTATTGAAATAAATTTGGCATAAATCATGAGAGAAAATAGTGTCTCTTACTCCTCAAAAAAATGAGACTACTAAAAGAATGAGCCATAGTATCTTGGAGAATTTGAGGAGTATGTTGTCAAACTCCATATTGGAAAAAACATTTTTGGGCATAAGAATTGAGGATAACTTGTTACCTCATAAACTGGTCTCCTACTACAAACTTGGATGGTGACATCCTTGAAGAAGTTTGGATTGGTAAGAAATTAAATTACTCTCATTTTAAAATATTTGGATTTGAAGCATTTGTGCATATTCCCAAAGAGAGTAGAACTAAGTTAGATGATGGATCTTTAAAATGTATTTTCTTGGGAAATGTTGATGGTGACTTTGGTTATAGATGATGGGAACTAGTCAAATTAAAAAATTTAGAAGTAGGGATGTTATATTTAATGAGTCTAAGATGTTCAAGAGGGCTGAAAGAAGTGTGGAGGTAAAGAAATTTGTTGATAGGATTGAACAACAACAATATAATATCCCACCAATGCAAGAAATTCAACAAAAATATCAAGATTATGATGGACAAGAAGAGGAGAATGTTAAACAACAAAAAGATATTTTTCAAGAACCATTACAAGAAAATCAACCAAAAAAACAATTGATTCATAGATCAGCTAGACTACATAAGCCTTCACAAAAGTATATGCCTTTAGATTATATATTGATAAGTGAGGAAGATGAACTAGCTGATTTTCAGCAAGCTTATGAAGATGAGCACTACAAAGAATAGAAGAAAGAAATGGATTCATTATTGAAAAAAGAAATTTGGGAGTTGGTTAAACTTCCAAAAGGAATAAGAGCTCTACAAAATAATTGGGTATACAAGATCAAGCATGGGGGTGATGAGGAAAAGAAAAGATACAAAGCACAGTTGGTGGTGAAAGGATTTGTACAAAAATAAGGTATAGACTTTACTAAAAATTCCTCACCTATTGTTAAAATGTCATCTATTAGAGCCATTCTTGTTCTTTTTGTTTCTCTAGATTTAGAATGTAAAAAATTAGATGTAAAGATGACCTTTCTTCATGATGAGTTGAGGGAAGAGATTTATATAGAGCACCTAGAAGGATTCAAAGAAAGAGGGAAAGAGAAGTTGGTTTTTAGGTTGAAGAAGAGCCTTTTATGGGTTGAGACAAGAACCTCACCAATGATATAAGAAGTTTTATTCATTCATGTTGGAGAATGATTTCAAAAGGTTAGAATCTGATCACTATGTTTATATCAAGAGGGATGGTCAAGAAAAATACAGTATATTATTACTATATGTGGATGACATGTTACTTGTAGGACATAATAAGAAGATAATTAACCAACACAAGAAGGAGTTGAGTAAACAATTTGAAATAAGATATTTTGGAGAAACACAACATATACTAGGCATGTAAATTATGCATGATAGGAAGAAAAATAAGTTATGGCTATCACAAGAAATATACATTGAGAAGGTTCTTGAAAAGTTTAACATGAAGGATGCCAAGTCGGTTAGTACACCTCTTGCATCTCACTTCAAATTGAGTAAAGAATCACATCACAAATGTGACAAGAAAAATATGGAAATGAGTAAAATTCCATATGTTTTAGTAGCTTGATGTATGACATGGTAAGCACTTGAATATATATTGTGCATTCATTGGGAGTTGTGAGTAGATTCCTTGCAAACCAAGGCAAACAACATTGGGAAGAAGTAAATTGGATACTGAGGTATCTTAAGGGTACTAGTCATTATTGTTTATGTTTTGATAATAGTCATATTGTGTAGTTCTTACCCCTAGTTGACTTTTCATATTATTTCCAAACTCTTTTAGGCTAGCTATTGAAAATAGATTGATACAAGTACGATAAATGTGTTTGAACCATTGTTTTGTCACTAATGTCAAACCTGCTACTTGCTGATAAGATAATTTCTTATATGATTTAAGTACTATCATTTATTTGATTGATGAAGAGGATTTGATCAAATGAGTTAATAATAACACCTAGAGGAAAGGTTGAGTTATTATATGGAAGAGGAGTACAAGGATTAGTTAAGATAGTGATATTATAATGCATTGATAATCTACTTAAGCTTGTAAAGGTTGGTTACACTAATTAAGTTCAGAAGAACAAGTTAAATGAAGTTTTTCTGCCAAGCTTGACATTCTACATTGTACGCGCTGAGAAAATTTAGTGTAAGTCAAGAAAAAAATTAGTTGGAGTCGAGAAAAGTCAATTTCAGTGTATGTTGAGTGAAACAATGTAAGCTGAGTAAAGTTTAGTTGATGCTAAGCACTAGTAAACTTTAGTTTAGGATACGTGATTTGATAGAGAATGATAAGAAACATAGTATATGTCAAGCATCAGAGGCCAATTAATGCCAAGTGTCTGTGATGAGTCAAGTTTATAGGGTGTTTTGTTTATGATTTTCTAAGTACATACTTGAATATTTTATAGTTTTTCATAAACATGATATAGTCTAAGTTTATGTTTATAAGTTTTAACTATATGTATATTTGATGCTTATGAAACTTAAAGACAATATTGAATATATATCTAGATTAATGAATGTCATGGTAAATCTAGTATATTTCTTCTCTAGCTTTAATGGGTAGACCTCCTGCAATTGTGTGACAAGGCTACATTAAAATAGGAAAAATTACTATGATGTATGCCTTGGATTCGTGTTTTGGATTTTGTTGTGTTAACCTTTTGTAGGAAGAATAAGTCAAGCAAGGATCACAGACTAAAGGATGAGTGGGTCTTTCAAGGTGGGTGACTATTTCAGAGTTCATTCTAGCTCCAATCCTTCCATCACTTTACGATTGCTGATCTAGTCCAAGACAATCTAGTTGATGAGCATTCTAGTTGATTGCTTATCTTCTTGCATAAATAATGTTGTTTCTCTTGAAACTAAAAGTTGTTATGCTATACATAATGGAAGACCTAGTTTGTAGGCATTCTATTTTTCCTAGTTTTCTTTAAATAAGCTGGAACTTATGTTTCCATTCTAGTTAGATGTTCTGAGGAATTCATGTTGTAATCAAGTAGTAGAGTAAAGCATATTGGTATTCTATATTGTGTCCATGTTTTATTGAATGAATATATGACAATTTTTCACTTCAATCGCTGAGTTATAAATCATTTATACTTCTATGAGGGCCCACACAAGTGGTAAATTACTTGTTCATGCTTAAGTAGAATTCAGTTTAGTTTCCTTTTGAGTTAATTTTTCTTTGAGTTGTTAAGTACTATTGTTCCTGTAACCATTGGTAGTAGAACCATTGACTGTATCTTGTAGCATAAGTTTATCTCCAAAGTATTATTTATTTACTATTATGTTTTTCGTTCCAGATGAAAATTAATCGATAAGTTTAGTTTCTAGTATAAGTTTCTTGTAGCAACTACTTTTACCTTAGAAGTGATGACTATTGAGAAGAACTAAAACATAAACTTTGCAGTCACTATCTCAAATTCACATTCCCAAATTAATACATTAAATGAGTCTAACATGATGTTCTAAGTAGAAACACGATGAATTTCAACAATGAATCATTGTTTAAGGGTGTCTAATCCTTGTGTTACTATAATATTATTCTAATCAGCCATTTTCGGTGTCTTTGCTAGGGATGCTGTCAATTTAGTTTGACCTAGAAGTCATTAAGCTAATTTGTATTTTGCTTAATTTTGCATGCATAGGCATAGGGACCATCTTGGGCTATTCCTACCTAATCTTAATTAGGAAGAACCATTTGAGGTTCTCATTCTACCACTTGAGGAAACCCAATAACAAATCCCACAAGAAGAAGAAGCATTTGAGAATGTATTTGATGATGCCTATGATCAATTGCCTTCACCACTGTCATCTGAAGAATCCCTCTATCTAAATGCTCTTTTTTCTGACCCAGAATATCTAGACAATGTAATGGTTCACCCTAACTTCCCTTTTCCTATTCCTACTTAGCAAGGTCACTAGAATCTAAAGAATATTCTTGCAGTTGCACTTCCTAAATTTTATGGACTCATCAAAAAAGACCCAAAGACTTTCCTCTTTGAGTTTGATGTCCTTTGCTGAAGCTATGACTACACCACTAATGGCCATAGGCTTAAGTTGTTTCCTTCTACCTTAAAAGAGGCTGCTCTTAGATTGTTTATGAGTTTGGGTGTTGATGTTGTAGTAGATTGGGGTGAAAGTGTACTCTATTTCTTGGGAAGTACAAAGATTATTGTAGAGGAGGAGACTTAAAAGGAGATGTCATCTTCAAGATGCCATAGAAGAAAGATGAAACCTTGGAAGACTATGCCTCCAGGTTCATGTTCAACCTACAATGTAACACACAACATGAGCTAAATGAAGAATTTGAAAATCATTTGTTTTTTAGAGGTGTGAATGATGGAAGCATAGAAGCCCTTGACCTCATGGTAGGAGGAGACATTACACAAAAGAATTGGGATGCAATAAAGAATATATGTCTTAACTATTCTAGAGCTACTATCAAGAAAGGAAGAGGCTTGAGAGCCCTGCCTCACAAGTCTAATGGCATAGGTGTGTCCAAAATGGAGTTATCCAATCTATTGTCAGACTTCAAGAAAGACATCATTAATGATGTTTCTACTCAATTGGATACAATGCAAGAAAGGAGAAAGAAATATGAATCTAATGCAATGTTGGAAAAATATTGTCCACATTATAGGGAGAAGAAAAGGAATTATCGGTGCAAGTCTATTGCAAGGCTAGAGTCTCAACCTATGCCTACTGAGTTCAAAGCCATTGATGAGAATGGAGATGTCTTCTACATTTCCCAATGAAGGCCATGGGCTCCAAGACTAGGTATTCCCCAAGATCCTCTTCAAAAATTTAATGGTAATAATGCATGGAAAGACCAATAGCAAAGTGGATTTAGTGGATATAATAGTTGGCATCAGCCCCAAAAAGGTTGGCAAAAACCTTAGCCTGGCTGGCAGCAACATCAGCAAGGTTGGCAACAACCTCAGTAGGGTTGGCAACAACTTCAGTAGGGTCAGTCACAACCTTAGCAATCATGGAAACAACCCCAGTAGGGGTGGCAACAACTACATAATGGGTCTAACCAATCAAGCCAGTAATGTTTGATGCATCATCCTACAGCCAATACTACTTCCCCTAAACAAACTCAATTTCTTGCTTTGCCTACTCCTAACCCCGACATTGCAAAGCCAACAATGTAGTAGTAGATCTATGCAATTTCCCTAAATAACATCCATTTAAGATCTAGAACAACTCTTCCTCTTCCACAATAGTCTATTACTATCAAAGTTGAGGATACTTTAGCAAAGCCAACTGAGATACCAATCCAACCTACTACTCCTGTAGCACAAGAACCTCCATTTCCTCATATGTTGCAAGATCACATTAAGCTGGTGGAAAATTAGGTAGTATTGAATTTTCTTAGCCAACTAAAGCAAATGATAGTAAAGATTCCTTTGTTAGATGCCATAAAAGAAGTACCTACATATACCAAAGCTATCAAGGAAGCTTACATAAAGTAGTCCAGAAGAAAGAGAAAAGATCCTAAAACCATTCATGTCCTAGGTCAGTGATCTCATGTTGGAGAAATTGACAATTCCAAAGCATTCTGATCTTGGTAGTCTTGTGGTAACAATCACTATTCAAGGAGTTCAAGTCCACAATACCATAGTTAACATAGGTGCTTCCATAAATGTCATGATGAAAGAAGTAATTTCTTAGTTACATATCATTGGTCTTAGAGAAAAACCCACCATCCTCCATCTTGTTGACAGTTCCACCATTACACCTAATGGGATGGTAGAAGATGTTATAGTCACCTTGAATTCTTGGGAATATCTGGTTGACTTTGTTGTCCTTTCTCCAAAGGCTAACATGGGAGGATACCCAATAATCCTAGGTAGAGCTTGGCTAGCTACTATTGATGTCTATATAGCTTTTCATTCTAGAAAAATGACTATATCTAATGGAGTCAACATGAAACATCTGACTCTATATGTCCCAGCTCAACCTCTATTACAAGATGATCAAATCATCTGGCTAGATTTGGATGATACTAAACTTGAGGTTAATTCCATTCATCAATTAATGATGATATCTAGGGAACCTTTTATAGCTTCTAGAGGGAAAGATGAGATCATTTCCTCCATTATTCTAAATGAATATGGAGTGGAAACCCAAGCATGTTCCCAAGGGAACTATGTTCTTAACACTTTGTTACCACCTATTGATGCTCTACAATATTTGGAAAATTCAAATTTTCCTCACACATTGCTGCCTCATAAAATGAAGTCTTTCCCAATTGCTCAACTGTCCATGGCAAAAAAGGTCACCAAGATAGAGGTCATCTCAGGAAGGGAATTAAATTTAAGCAGTGCTTTGACTTCCTCTTAGGGGTCAAAAGTCTTGCAACTTCTTAAAGAACATTAGTCAGCCTTTTCTTGGGGTTATATTGAAATGAAAGGCCTAGACCCTAAGCTTTGCACTCACAAAATTTACATCAACTTTGAATTCAGACCTGATTGGTAACCTCAACTCCAGGTAAATCTAGCTCTTAGGGACATAGTAAAGAATGAGTTGTGGAAGTTGTTGAATGTTGGCTTCATCTATCCTATTTTAGATAGTTAGTGGGTCTATTATAGTACCTAAGAAAGGAGGGAAGTGGAGAGTTTGTGTCAACTATAGGGAGCTTAACACTACCACCGAAAAGGACCACTTTCCCTTACCATTCATAGATGAAGTCCTTGATAACCTTGTTGGAGAGAAATACTTCTACTTTTTGGATGGAATTAGTGGTTATAATCAGGTTCAAATAGCCCATAAGGATGAGGAGAAAACAACATTCACCTACCCATGGGGTACACTTGCCTATTGAGTGCTACCTTTTGGGTTTTGTAATGCCCTTGCCACCATCCAACGAGCTGTGATCAATATGTTCTCAGATATATCTGCTGATTGCATGGAGATTTACATGGATAATTTTACAACATATGGGATTACCTTTGAAAAGGCTAAAGCAAACTTGGATAAACTTCTTATAAGATGTTGTGAATACAACCTCTCTCTCAATAGTAAAATGTGCTTCATGATAATGGAAGAAGGGGTTGTCTTAGAACATTTCATATCTTCCAAAGTTATACAAGTGGACCCTACTAAGATTGAGGTGATTAGTACATTACCTACTCCAACAAAAAAAAAGGATGTGCACAGTTTCCTTAGACATGTTGGATATTACAAAAGGTTTATAAAATATTTTAGTTAGCCTGTAGCACCACTGTATAACTTGCTCAAAAAGAATGTTGAATTTGCTTGGGAATATTAGTGTGAGAAGTCTTTCGTGTAGCTAAAAGAAGTACTCACTACACCAGTTTTGAGAGGACCTAACTAGGGCTTACCTTTTCACATTCATATTGATGCCTCAAACTATGCTATAGATGTTGTCCTTGGTCAAAAGGTAGACTCAGTTGAGCATGCCATTTATGTTATAAGTAAGAACTTGCAAGGAGCTAAGTTTAATTACACTATCACTAAAAAATAATTGCTTGCAGTCATATTCCCTGAACAAGTTTAGACATTACATCATTAGATATGGGATCTATGTGCATATAGACCATTTTTCCATTAAATATCTCATGAATAAGCCTATAATTTTTGGCCGCTTGGCTTGATGGTTCTTGCTTAAGTAGGAGTTTGACATTACCATCATTGATAAACCTAGTAAGACCAATGTTGTAGAACATTTTCTCTTAGTTGCATGTGCCTAATGATCCTATAGCCATTGACAATAGCTTTTTTGATCAACATCTTTTCTTACTGACTACCCATAATCCTTGGTATGTTGATATTGCCAATTATCTCACAACTGGTAAGACCCCAGCTCATATCTTTGCTAAAGAGAGAAGATTACTAAATAAAAAGAGCTTTAAGAATTCATGGATTTCTAGATTCATGCTTTACACTAGCCTTGACCAAGTCACTAGAAGATGCATCAGAGAGCATGAAACTTATGATATCCTTAGGGAATGTCATGTTGAACCTTGTGGTGGAAATTTTGTTGCCAAAAGGATAACATTGAATATCTTAACTATAGGTTATTATTGGCCCAATTTACATAAGGATGTTGCTCAGTACATTAAGAAGTGTGACAAGTGCCAGTGTATGGAATGCCCCACCAAGAGAGATGAAATGCCCCTATAGCCACAGGTTTTTGTTGCACCATTTGATAAATGGGGGATTGATTTTGTTGGTCCTATTAAACCATCCTGATAAGGTAAATCCTATATCCTTGTCTGCATTGATTATGTTACAAAGTGGGTTGAGGCAAAACCTATGAAGCACCCAAGAGATAACAATGTTGCAAAGTTCCTTTATGAATTCATCTTCACTAGATTTGGTGTACCAAGGGAGATTCAATCTGACCAAGGTCCTCAAATTACTTCTAATTTCATTGCTACTCTAATGGAGGAATACAACATTAGACATGGTAAATCTTCACCTGATCACCCTCAAGCTAATGGGTAGGTTGAAGTTACCAATCATGAGTTGGAATCTATTCTCACTAAAATAGTAAACATCCATAAGAAAGATTGGGCTATCCAACTTCTTGAGGCACTTTGGGTTTACTACACCACATGGAAGTCTACGACTAGTTTTACACCATTTGAGCTTGTTTATGGTAATTATATAGTCATGATGATAGAGTTTGAACATAAGACACTCAGGAAAACCCTTAATCTTGGGATGGATCTTACTGTTGCACGAAAAGAAAGGATATTGAGATTAAATGGTCTTAATGAATGGCACAAATCTGCCTTGCACAACATAGAATAAATACAAAACCAGTGAAAGCAATGACATGGCAACTATGTTCAAGACAAAAAAAAAAAATTTGGTGACTGGGAACACCTTTATGACTCCAATTTTTAGCATAATCCTAGCAAATTCCAAACTAGATGGTTAGGGCTATATGAAATTATTGTAGTATTTCCAAATAGAGCAATCAAGCTTTCCACTATGGATCAAGTTTAGTTCAAATTGTTGGTCAATGGTCATAGGTTAAAATTATATCACAAACTAGAGAGTAAGGAGGAGTTCTTGTAGCATCTCCTAATGAGCTTTTTGCACATTTGCTTTGCTAACTCTACTTGTTCTTGTCACTGTCATAATAAACACTTTCATTGCAAAAGTTTATTCTCCATAATAAATTTCCACTTCATTTCTAGTCTACCACCCATCCATCTCATCATTTATTTCATTTGTGGATAGAAATTACCACCTCACCAGCACTTTCAGTTAGCACACTTTCCAAGGTATGTGATATTAATTTGTTTTTCCAATGTTTTTTTTGTATGCCTTGTCACTGCTACAAGTGTGGGATCACTTGTAATATTTTAGCTAGGGGGAATTTATATTATTTTTGTCATTATGTTTATGCAATATTTTTATTTATTCTTTTCACTTGTCATACTTGCATTTTCTACCAATGATTAGACATTTTTGAAAATCCTTTTGTTGCATGTTATTTTTCATATTTATAAAACTAAGCTAACAAGATATGTTATATATGAGTTCTGTGGGACATACTTATGATTAATTATGAAATGATAACATGAAGATTTGCATTTATTTTACTCATAAGTTCTTATTTCTTGAGCTTCATCACTCTAGAAATTTCTAAATTTGAACTCATCTTGTAACATGTTGTTTCAAGTTTTCTTATCCCAATTTGTGGTTGTCTATTATTCTCTCCTTCAACTTTGTTTTGGGTACCTTGGAAATTAGAAGATGGGAGGAGACATAGATTCAAAGAGAGCCTACTATGCATAATGTGTTTCTCGAAGACCAAAATTGTAGGCTATATTTTCAAGCAAGTGGATGGACAGATTATATTTAGAAGCTAACTAGCTGGGATGAAGAGCCTTCAATTCAATTTCTCAACTCCTTAAAGAATGGAGTGGAAACAATTAAAGGATTGAAGGTGCCATTTTCTCAAATAGTTTTGGAAAAATTTATGGGACTACTGTGGAAGGTGAGGAATTTATAGAGAATCTTAACCCAACTTTTGTTAGAGCTTAGTTCACTCTACATGGAAATCCATCACTTGATATTAATAAGAAACTAGTTATTGTTAGATTATCTCTTCTTGAGGCATTTTAGTAATGTGCAATTTTTATCATTAGGTATTTCACCTATGAAGGGCGACACTCATTTCTACATGTTGTTAATTTCAAATTCTTGATTTGTTTAAGGCATGATAATAGACTTATCATAGTCCAAAGTTTCGTATTTGGCATTTTGTCAAAAAAAGCCATACTAGTATAAGAGGGTAGACGAAACTCTATTTCCCACCATTTCTTAATTAGGTTGATAGTGGAAAAATCTTTAAGGGAGTAGTTAGATATTTCTTGGGAGAAATTTTTGCTACGAGGTTTTAAGGAGCCTATCCTAGAACTAGTTGGGTGTAGAGTAGGTTAGAGGGTTAAAACTGTATATGAGCAATGTTAGTATGCTAATAGAAACCAAATTTAAATAAAGCTTCTACAAACTAAACAAAATTCATAAACTTCAAGATAGACTAAGATGAACTCTAAATTGAGAATATGAGCCATTAATGGGCTCTCTCAATGAGAAGCTCTCTTGTTGAGTAGCTTTGTCTAAATAGATAGGATGTATGCTCAAGCTTATGCTTCAAAAAGGGTTTCAAATGGAGTTGGAATTTGGGTGTGAGTGTATGGTTTTGATGTAAAATGGCTTCTCAAAATGGCATTATGACTTTACTTCATGGATTGTGTTATTTTGCAAAGGGGAAGGATCCAATTTATAGGCAAGAGGCTTGAGGGATTGAGGGCTAAGATGCAAGGATGGGAAAAAGCTTATGGAGGGCTCAGATTGCATGAGAGGAGAGCACATGGATTGTGCTTCCTTACAACCAATAAGGGAGTGACACATGTCACATGGTGAGAGGATGGAGGAAAGGGGAAGGATGAGTCAACAAAGGAGGCTCAAGGGATAAAATCTTCATAAAGACCCTCATAATGACTTGTAAGAGCAATAAAAGGGCTTGTAAGAGTCATTTATGGCCTAGTGGACTTCATAAAGTTTTATGGTTGAGATATTTTGAGGGTGATGAGAGCAATTTCGACTTGGACTTGATTAGGAAGGTTTTAAGCTTGTTTAGGCTTGTGCAAATGATTAGAGGATGGATTAGGATGGTTTAGGATTAGCTTAGGGATAGGCAAGTGGATGGCTTTTAATGAGGGTGGGTGAAGGAGGAGATATTTGTTAACTTTGGCTTGGGTTAGTAAGTCTTAACCCATGTTTAGGGAATGTGACAAGGTTAGGAAGGGATTAGGATTAGGTTTAAAGACATCTTCTAGAAGAGTCTAGACTTTGGATGAGGATAAAGACTTTCTAGAATAGTCTAGAATTTCCTAGGATGAGGATAAAGACTTTCTAGAAGAGTCTAGAACTTCTTAGGATGAGGATAAATTAGATTTTTAGGAAATAAATAAAGTTTTATTTATTTCAAGGGTTTGGGTTGAGGAGATATTTATTAAAACTTTTTTAATAAACATGAGGATTAATATTTAACTTTAATTAAATATTTTGAGTTGGGATTAGGGGTAGGAAATGATGGGATTAGCCTTTAATCGAAATTAAAGAAGGATTAGAAGATTTTGGAAGAGGTTATTGGTCATAAGGAAATTGGCCAAGTTTTGGGCAAAAAATAATTTTTTTATTTATTTTAGGATTTTTGGTCAATTTATTAATTAAATAATTAATAAATAAGGAAATAATGTTTAAATAAGATTTAAACATTTTTGGGAGGGATTCCTTAATTAAATATTTTTAATTAAGATAAAGGGATTTAATGGCATAAAAATAAATTAATTAATTAATAAATGATGATGTCATCAGGACTTTTTCAGAAAATAAAAATACTTTATTTTCTAAAGGATTTTTAGGCGTCTACAAAAACTACTAAATGAATTAGAAAAATCTTTATCAAAATTCGACAATGGTTTTCATCCAAAAAGAAAAAGAAAGCTAAGGTTAGAAGCCTTAATTCTTCTAATTCACCAAATTCTACTAATTCCTCTACTTTAAGAATGGTTTATGAAGAGGAATTGGAGACTCCTAAAGAGAAAGCTAAAGTTGCCCTTGTAGTAGAAATAGTTTCCCTAGAGTGTAAGAAACAAAAAATTAACCCTAGTACTAGCTAACAAGCTAAGGAAAATCCTATAGCCAAGAGCACTTCCAGAAAAAGGAAAACTACAAAAAAGGAGGAAACTCCATTAAAGAGAAGTACTAGGTGAAGAACAAAACCAACAGAGGAGATTCTAGATAATGAACCTCAGGTAACCCAAAATTCTAAGCCGAAGGAAGAAGAAAATGAAAATATCCAGTGGGAGGTTTATTTATGGCCTAAAATTTCTTAGCAAGATGAGCAATGGATTGAAGTTAATGAACATGGCATATTTGAGGAATTTCATAATGTCAAAACAGAGAGTTCCTAATAAGCCTAAGAATGCAGAGGTCATTACAATTGGAGATGACTCCAGCTCGGAGGAGTAGGATTATGTATTTTTAAGGAAGGGACCAACCTATAGGAATTTTCAAGGGGATGATTTAGGAAGTGATGATTCTGATAGTTATATCAGGGAACCAAATGAACTGACATTTTCTCCTATAGCAAAATCTCCTATGGTAGAGAAGGATCCCTATGAAGAAAATCCAATTGTTGATATTGACCTTATCAATAAGGTGGTTGAGAAAATTTTGAATGAAGGGTTAAAAACATTAGCTTCAGGGGCTAAACAATGCTCTAATTCTGAGAGAGCTATGATTATTTGGATGGATCCTTTAAAAAGAAAAAGTGTTATCAATGGTAAGTCATATGTTCCTCAAGTAGTAGATAATTCTCACCATAGTTCGATATTAGTTCAATCTAGTTCAACATCTTTTTTAGATGTTATTTTCCTATTGGCTAAACAATTAAATTATGAGAGGGAAAATTGGAAACAAAAAAGGAAAGAACTAAATAAATTCATAGATAGTCACTATCAGGAAAAACTTGTTTAGGAGGAAAAGATAAAATAGTTAAGTGTAAAGCTTGACAAAATTACATCCTTAATCCCTAACTTAATGGGTTGTAGATCCCCATCACCTATCCATGCTCTATTTTTTAAAGAAAAAAAGTTGAACTATCAAATGACTTGCATTATGCAAGATAGGACTCCCTCATTACAAGAGCCTACCTAGTTTTCCTAAGCTTTCCATAAATCTCCTGTAGCCATCAACCATTTGTTATGTGAACTTTATCTTCACAATCTTGTAGTTCTAGATGACCAAGTTTGGAATCCCTTACTTTATGTCGAGGATATTAAACTTAGAGCTTTCATGTCCTGGATATAGAATGAAATTAATTGGAACACTCAAGCTAAAGTGTATAGAGAATTGGAGTTAGACATTCCTCTATTTCTAAGGCCTGAAGCCAAGGACCCTTGAACTCTCTATTATAACTGGTTAATAATAGCCCCCTCTAAATCAGGTAGCAAGATCATCTATCCAATGATGAAGGAAGCATTTAATGCATATAAATAGATGGTAATTATTGAACTACCTAAGGCTAGAAATACCATACATTGGTGCTGGAATAGTTTATCTAGGGAGATGAGGAAGAGAGAACCACATTCACCTCTCAATTTTTCTATGGGAACCCAAAGTGCTCCTTGGTACATTTCTTTGGAAAGAGAGAGAAAGTTTTTGGATTCCATTAACCTTTTAGCCTCCATTTTTAATGTCTCCATTAATTACAAATTTAGAAAGTCTGCACAATTTTAACATGCAGGAGGAAAAGGACAAGTGGTAGAAACACAGGAAAACAAAAGGGTTCTACTAGATTTTTGCAAAGGGAGGATCTAGACAGAGGATAGTTGTTGACTATAGGATGACCGCCAAGTTAAAGAATTTATTTTCTATGGAACCAACAGATGGCTAAGTTGGGGGGAATGATGAGTCAAGTTTATAGGGTATTTTGTTTATGGTTTCCTAAGTACAAACTTGAATATCTTATAGTTTTTCATAAACATGATATAGTCTTTTATGTTTATAAGTTTTAACTATATGTATATTTGATGCTTATGAAACTTAAAGACAATACTGAATATATATCTAGATTAATGAGTGTCATGGTAAATCTGGTATATTTCTTCTCTAACTCTAATGGGTAGACCTCTTGTAATTGTGTGGCAAGGCTACATTAAAATAGGAAAACTTATTATGATCTATGCCTTGGATTCATGTTTTGCATTTTGTTGTGTTAACCTTTTGCAGGAAGAATAATTCAAGCAAGGAGTGCATACTAAATGATGAGTGGGTCTTTCAAGGTTGGTGACTATTTTAGAGTTCATTATAGATCCACTCCTTCCATCACTTTGCAGTTGCTAATTTAGTTCTAGACAATCTAGTTGCCAAGCATTCCTATATTTCTGAAACATTGAATGTGGCTTATCTTCTTGCATAAATAATGTTGTCACTCTTGAAACTAAAAGTTGTTATGCTATGCAGTGGAAGGCCTAGTTTATAGGCATTCTATTTTTCCTAGTTTCTTTTAAATAAGCCAGAACATATGTTTCTAGGCTAGTTAGATGTTCTAAGGAATTCATGTTGTAATCAAGCAGTACAGCAAAGCATTTTGATATTCTATATTGTGTCCATATTTTATTGAATAAATATATGAAACTTTTTCACTTCAATCTCTGAGTTATAATTCATTCATACTTCTATGGGTTCCACATGGGAGATGAACTCCTTGTTCATGCATAAGTAGAATTCAGTTAAGTTTCCTTTGAGTTGTTAAGTACTATTGTTCCCACAGCCACTGGTAGAAAAACCATTAACTATATTGCAGTATAGGTTTATCTCCAAAGCATTATTTGTTTACTATTATGTTTTTTCTTCAAGATGAGAATTAATCTCTAAGTTTAGTTTCTAGTATAAGTTTCCTATAGCAACTTCTTTTACCTTAGAAGTGATGACTATTCAGAAGAACTAAAGCATAAACATTGCAATCACTATCTCAAGTTCACATTCCTAGATTGATACATTAAATGAGTCTAGCATGATGTTCTAAGTATAAATATGAAGAATTTAAGCAATGAATTATTGTTTAATGGTGTCTAATCCTTGTGTTACTAGGATATTATTCTAACTAGCCAATATTTATTATGAGAAAGATCAAGAATTTGATGAATATGAGCTGACAAGCTTGATTTCTTCAATTGTGTGAACCGTTTGGAAGATAAGATTGATGAGCTGGTGGAAAAAAATTCATGGTTAACCAATTTGAGGAGAATTCAAAAAGGATTGAAGGGGAATTTTCTTGAAGGGAATGAAATGAAATAATGGGTAGATTCATTGAATCCTACCTAATCTAACCTAACCCTAAAATGGATGATGGAGGATGAATGGAGAAATATCTTAATTCTCTATTTGTAGAGATGGTTGGTCAGAAGAAAAGGTTGTCATGTGCAAGAACCTAAGGAAGACAAAGAGTCTAGAGTGTTGCTTCATTCAGTGACCTAAGTGAAGAGATTGCATTGGCAAGCAAAGAAAGAAGGCTTAAGGGTACGAATGTGTGAAGGGTGAACAAGCTATCAGAGATGAAATATGTGAAATCTAAGTAGAATGGAGGACTAAAACAAAGATCTATAATAAGAAAGTGTGTTGTAAGTTGTTATTAGATCAAGCCTTAAAGTTACTTTCTAATCATTGTATTAATCTAAGGTAAATCCTTTGGATTAAGGTTGACCTAATAATCATTTGTAAATCATTTAACTGGGTGATATTCCAAGTGAATGATTTAAAGTCCTCTAACAAGGCTCACTCCTAATAGGTTGATTGATATCCTTTAACCAAGTCTCATCTAGCAGTGTGCAATGTAACCTTTAACAAGGTTGACCTTTCACAAGGTGTCACTTCGAAAGAGTGAGAATGAGTAGCATGTTATTGGTAGTTTTTCCCAAATTGGATTTTCACATTAAATCATTGTGTCAAAGGTGTTATTGAATCTATTATATTTCATCTTTACATTTTTGCAAAGGTGATTTGATAGTAACCTACAAGTTTAAGTGATGAAAGTATTTTATGGATATTGGTTCACTAAACAGTGAAAAGTTTTAATTATACATCTAGACCTTTGATAACTAATTCACGCCCCCTCTCAGTTATTCTAAAGAATTTCAACACTAGCTTTATGTTTATGCTTGATGATCAATGACATTGTTTTCTAGATTGTTGGATATTATTTCATACTTAGTTGATTATATGATAAGTCACTTTGATACTAGTTATTTCATGTATGCATGATTGTTCTTCGATGATGATGATAGTAAATAGTGATTCTAGTTATTTCATGATCATAGTTTGATGGGTTATTTATATGTGTTTTCTATTGATACTTTAACCATATTTGCATGTGTATGGTGTACCTATATGTTTTATTTTATGTATGATTTTTCTTATATGGTTAAGGGAGGGAGTCATAGTCACTTGCTAGTCATGATCTACATGATCCACCACTTCCCATCATTGCCTATTTAGTTTAGATTATGTCTATGTACATGCATGGATTTTATGTAGATTGTAGGTATCGGGTATTGGCTTCCCTAGATTTTCCAGGATAAGCATACCCCATCACAGTATCTCAATGGTAAAAGAGGGAAGATAAATTCTTGACTCCAAATCCTAACATTAAACCATTTGTCCTAAAAAGTAGGGCAAAAATATAAGTTGTTTAATTTTCAAATTTTTTAATTGATGTAAATTCATGATTTTAACCCTTGAGCTTGATTTATTATTTTATGCTTTATAATGGGTTTTCATTTTCAATCTCATGGGTCTGTGATGATTTTCTATTATAATTAAATCAATTTAAAAGAATAATTATTGATTCAATTTAATGGAAAATTTATGATGGAAATTTGATATTTAATTATGTAAGAATTTGCCTTAGGGAAAATTCCACCCAGGAACTAAGAACTCAAACACAAGCACAATTGTAGACTAGAAAGAGAGAGTATGATCAGAATGACAATATATTCATTCAATATGCATTGTTAAAGTACACTAAGAGTGCCTGTATATAAAGGCCTCTAAGATGCATCTTGAATGCCTCAAAATCAGCACCATGATAAGTCATAAAACTAGGCACATGCCCACCAGATATGGGTTATCCTCCATTAAGCATGAAAGTAAGTGCGATGATGAGAGAATAAGCCTACAAGGGTGTAACATGAAAATTAGTGTTGTAGACACCATGTGCTAAAATAGAGTTGTGTACTTCTCTATTATCAACATGACAACTCAAAAGGTGTACAAACTCTTAAGTGTCTCACAAAATAAAATAATAAAATAATGCATTAACCTAAGTAAACTTAAGTAAGTGTAAATAGTAAATACATATTTACACCAACATCCCCCCTTAAGTGCAACTTAGGAGAATGCCCTTAAGCTTGTGAAAAATAGGATGAAATGCATGGTGGGTTCCAACTATTAGGCCATGTTAGGTACCCATGTACATAATGAAATGTAATCTCTCATAAAGTAGAGAAAGAGGAAAAACCTCATGGGAAAAACCTTCCCCCAAAAAGAAAGATAAATAGAGATGCATGGATGGATGGAGTAATCAAGACTCCCCCATTATGACATACATCTAGTATATACAAAAGTGAAGAATGAGAAGAACTAAACCTCATAAGAGGAAAAGATCCCCACCATAAGAAAGAAGAGGAAGAGAGACAAGGTAGTCCCCCCCCCTCCCATATGAAGAATGCCTATCAGTGCAAGTTTCTTCAAGGAAGAAGATGGTCCAAGAGTGTTGTATGATGTTCCTCCCCTTTGGATGAAAGAAAGGAAAAGGTACAATCTTGAAGATGTATGGTGACCCTAAAACCTACTCAAGTATCCCTATGTTGATGTTGGTGCTCACCCCTTCCAACTATGCTAAAAAGAATGAATGCAGTTCTAGCAAGGATGTCTATTGAACCTGTGACAATGAACCATCTATCTCCTCAACTAACAAAGAGACCTCTGACAACTATTGTTCATAAGGATCCACAATCATTCCAACCTATAAAGATTGATAATGTAGAGAATGGATATGAGGGTCAGAGTGAGCCCTCGTAACAACTGTAGAAGGATCATCTTCATCAAAGAGAAGATGTAAATCATCAAGGTTGTCTTCCAAATCTATGATGTGTGACTCCACGAACAAACTTGCAATGTTTTCCATGTAGTCATGAACTAAAGCTGGAGCTAGAAGAGAAGATGTTTCATGCTATGCGAGACCTTTCATTGTGGCAATATATGCATGTGGACTAGACTGATGAGGTGACCTCTCATTGTAATTGTTGATAGAACCCCACATGTCTAAATCTGTTGAAAGACTATCGCTAGTGTCACTATTAGTTTCCATAGTATATGAAGTGAAAAGAGGAGTAGAGGATAAGTTGGGTGAACTTTCCTCAAAGTGAACATCCTTCTCCACAAAAATCTCATGAGTCTCTGGATCCATAATTCTATAAGCCTTAACATTGTCTTCATATCCTAGGAAAGTACAAGGCCTAGGTGCTAGTGCCATGCATCCCTTGGAAGATAGGTTTTCCCATGTTGGATAACCAAAGAATCTTAAATGAATCACAACTAGTTTTCTACCACACCATGCCTCAAAATGAGTCTTCCCATCTAGGGCATTATGAGGAGACCTGTTAAGTATGTGAGTTGCACTGCTAATGGGTTCAACTTCAAGTGTAGGATCAAGAGACTTGGCTGTTATCATGCAACTTGCCATGGATTTGAGAGTTCTAATCCTCATAGCTACAACATTTGTTCTATGTGGACTGAATGCTGGTGGATTCTGAAGATCAATCCCCTCAATTCTACAAAAGTCCCTAAGTCTTTTGTTTACATATCTATTCTCATTGTCTACCCATAGTACTTTGATGGCTTTTCTTGATTTGTGTTCAACATGAGTCTTGAAGTCTTGAAGCTTATGAACCACTTCACTCTTGTGATGAAGGAAGTAGACCCATGTGAATCTTGTAAAGTCACCAAAAAAAGTAAGGATGTAGTAGCCTTGGCTGACTAAACTCACTGGATAAGAACTTGCTAAAACCATGTGAACTAACTGGAGAACAAATGGAGCTTTGGAAGACTTCCCTTCTTCATACTTCTCCTTGATATGCATATCCACTGAACATGATGAACACTCTCCCTTTGAAAAGTTGATGTGAGGTAGACCTTTGACCATGTGTTTTGAGAAAAGTTGTTGAAGATGGTGGAAGGCAAGATGACCAAACCACTCATGCCATAAATTGGTGTGTGAAGTAGTGTGAGTCAACAAGGCTTGAGAAGGAGACTTAGGAACAAAATGGGAGAAGGAATAAATATTTTTGTCATCATTGAATTTCCCCACTGCAACCAATGAATCATCTCTAAGACTGCACACCATCACTAAATCTAGAAGGAACTCAACTTTGTGACCATCTCCAAGGTGAGTGATTTCATAAATTGATAGGAGATTGGAGATAAAATTTGGAATATAGAGAACATATTTGAATTTCCCATTATCCATTTCCACATGTCCTTTTCCTTCAACTTCTATTTTAGTATCATCTCCCACAAAGATGTGCGGTACCTTTGACTACTTCAATGAAGAAAATTCTCCCTTTGAAGAACTTATATGGTAGGAGGCACCTGAGTCAAGTATCCATTTCAAAGAAGAACTTGTGTTTTTCATAAGTGCTTGCCCTTTACCCTTTGATTAGGTTGGAGTTGAATCCTTGGAAGTACCTAGCACTTGAATCTTGTTCTTCCTGAGTAGGTTTTCCAACTCATCGATTCTTTTAGTCTTGTAATGATGCTCATCATGATTTTCCCTTTTGTAGTATGCACAAAAAAGTTTGTCCTTCTTTTCATTAGCTCCCTTCTTGTTGGAAGAAGAATTGTCGTGCTGTAAGGAGGACTATTGTGTCTCAAATTGTGATTTCTGCTTCCACTACTTCTTCTTCTTGTTGCTTTTCTCTCCTTGACTTGATTGGTCCTCATCACTAGCCAGCAAAGCTTTAGTATTTGATGACTTGAGAAGTCCTAAATCCATCAAGTGAGATTGTTCAACAATCAACATCTCTACAAATGCATCAAACGTAGGCTTCTAGTAAGCAAATCCCATGGTCAACCTGTGAGTATTAAAACTTGAAACAAAGGAAGCGTACTCTGAAGGTACCCTCTTTAGGATGCGATGAATCAAATTTTCATCCTTCATGGGATTTCCAAAATCTTTAAGAAGTTCCCTATACTCATTGGCTTTGTTGATGTAATCCTAAATTATGTCAAAAAAATTTGGATCCAAGAGAAGTAGATCGTCCTCAATCTGAAATCCCTTTTCTTTATCCACCTTGCCATACAATGATTCAAGTTTGTCCCATACAAATTTAGATTTTTTACAATTGGAAATGTGAAAGAAGAGATATCTATGAACACAACTCCTAATAATTCCTAGAGCCTGTTGGTCTTGTTTCTTCCATTCAATGAGTTCTTTAGCATTAGTTGGTTTGGTAATTGCACCATCAACATTAAGACTATATCCTTTTTCCATTAATCTACTCCATGCAATATCTTTCCATGTAGAATAATTTCATGAAGTTAGAGGTGGACAGATAAATGAAACTATGATGTAGAAATGAAAAGAGCACAAAAGAGAGACACAAGAACACAATACACACACCCTCTTTTCACTTAATCAAAAAACCCCCCCAAAAAAGATACTTTTGACACTTTATAAGTAGTGCATGTACAATGGGCCACTTATCAAAATGAATAAAGTGGACTTTCTAATTTTACTTTTACAACTGTCTTTTGAGGCCCAAATCTTGTCACTAAGCACTATAGCTCAGATGTACAACAATTATGAAAAGTAATCAAAGCTTTACAATGCAAAAAAAGCCATAGTTCAGAAAGTGAGAATTTTGTCCACACAACCCTAAAATCTAACCACAGATCTAGAAGTAGACAACAAAAATGCACTTTCAAAAAAAATAAAACCTAAAAAAGTGACCAAGTGTGCTTGTATAGAGTGTTTGAAGTTGCAAAATGTAGGATTATGCAGGTATAGTTGCCAAAAAAGCAATTTCTAAAAAATCCTTGCACCAAACTTAGAAAACAATACCACCACTAGAAAATTTAGGAAATTCTACCCAATTACAAAAAAAAAACTCCTAAATTGAAGTTTGGATGTCCAAGTTATTGGCTCGCAAACTTAGACTACCAAATCAAAAATGCATTTGGAGAGGGGTCTGGCAAGAAAATTACATGTTTAAATTTGACAGTCAAATGGTCATTGTAGTAGTTGAAAAAGGCCTAGTTTTGATGGTCAGACAGCTATCAAATTTAATCTATAAAAATGGTGACATCAGAAAAAAATGGGGCCCTATTGACATGGTAGTATAGTTGCTAACATGGCATAGGGTATGGTCATATAGACCGTAAAAAATTGTACAAATGAGTCTAGCAAAAAATGGCATGGCAGTGACTGTACCATGTTGAGTGTATGGGTGATGTGTCAAACATTGCCCACATGGCAGAATAAGGACAATCCACATGTCTTGCTATTGATTATGTCAGAGGGAAGCACAGGTGATCGGAAGTCTAGCTGAAAAATCTTTGACCGTGCCAAAAATGATATTTCGCAGTGGGAGTTTTAAAATAGTCAGTGCCCAGAAAAATTGGCAATTGCGTCTGGTTCAAATTTTAATGTCATAATCACCAAAAATTTACAACCACATCAGAGATGGTGAATCATGGGCTGCTAAAAACTATGTTGTGGCATCAAAAAATACAAACATTGCATGACCAAAAACTTTAACCATAGGTTGAGGTTGAAATATGCAGACCAGAAAATGGTTTTCTCAACACTGGGATTCCAACTGACATTGCTAAGTTGGAATACACTCTATTGGATTTCATAATGTGATGCTAGAGTTTACAATCCTTGCCACAACTTATTTTGCAATTGCTAAAAAAAAATATTTTCCTAGTCGAGTTGTTATTTAAAATCCCACATTGGTTAGTAAATAGCCTTATGGGCTGTGTAAAAGGCAGAACACGTAGCGATTAAAATAAAATGGCATCGTGGGCTTATTGGAAGTGGCCATCGGTTGGTCTGTCCAGTGTATGATGTGCCAGATTTGTTCACCGATATTATGGAAGGTGTGGCCAGTGGTAACTTTCACCAAAACTTGTAGTGCGATGCCAAACCAATGGAATATGCCTACAAATGTGAAAAATTGGAATAATTTCCACTGTACGAAAATAATCACTTGTACAGGGCCAAGATTTGACAACCTAGTTTTGCAAAAAAAATTCTTTGCTGGTTGCTCGAAGGGCAATTTTTTTTTTTCAAAAATACTATCGAAAAATATAGAGAAAAAAATATAGATCCAAAAATTAATTAATGAGATCTACAAATGACCATACCTAAACTACGAATTGGGGCCTTTGGGTGCTGATTTGTAGAAACATTTTGCCTCATAGTCAAATTTTTCCCATAGTAGTCGAGTTTATAGTTGATCTTCACTGAATCAACATTCTAGATACAATGGCGAGGTTAGATCTGGCTCTAGATGCTCTCAATTTCTGTAGTACTTTAGATTCAGGCTGAGGTGCTGAAGCAACAATGGTCTTGAATGGCTATGTGAAGAGAAAACCTCCTAGCTTTGATACCATGTAAGAATTTTCTTTAGGGAAAAATACACCCACAACTATAAACCAAAAAGAGAGAGTATGATCAGAATAATGATATATTCATTCAATATGCATTGTTAAAGTACACTAGGAGTGTTTGTATATAAAGGCCTTTGAGATGCATCTAGAATGCCTCGAAATCAACATCATGATAAGCCATACAACTAGACACATGTCCACTAGATATGTGTTATCCTCCATTAAGCACAAAAGTAAGTGTGATGATGAGAGGATAAGCCTACAAGGATGTAACATGCAAATCAGTGTTGTAGACACCATGAGCTAAAATTGAGTTCCATACTTCTATGTTGTCAACATGACAACTCAAAAAGGTGCACAAACTCATAAGTGTCTCACAAAATAAAATAATAAAATAATGCATTAACCTAAGTAAACTTAAGTAAGTGTAAATAGTAAATATGTATTTACACCAACAAATTATATTTAATTAATTGAAAAATTAATTAAATAAAATAATTCAAATTTAAAGATTTAGTTAAAGTCTAATTTTGAGTGTAATAATATTAATTTAATTTAATAATAATACATTTACAAGTTCATTTTTAAATAAATGCTAAATATTATTATTACTTAAGCTAATAAATATTTTTATGAAAAACATCTCAAGAATTAATTAAAGAGAGAAAGAAATTAATTTGATAAAGATATTTTAATTAAATGGCTAAAAGGTTGTGCATGAATATTAAAATATAATAAATAGTAAAGGAAAAGGGCTTTTCACATGATTGCACAATCAAATCTCTAAATTTGGAAAAAATCTCTTTATTAGCAATTTAAAGTTCATTTCTCCATAGTTGGGTTTTGGAGGAGCAATTTCAAAGAAGAAGGGTTTTAGAAAAAGGGAATTGTTTGTGTGCTCCATGTGTTTGTCATCTTAGCATTAGATTCAGGTAGGATTTTATGGGTTTATTCGTACAGTGGTTTTTTGTTCTTCAAATTCCTACCTTCTTCATGTTTGGATAAATCTATATTTTGAGTTTTAAGTTTGGGTTGAAACCCTTGTGGTAAATTTTATTTGTTCTTCATTTCAAGATTATCTATATATGAGGATTGAGTATTAGAAACCCTCATTCTATTAATTTAATAGAATTATATTTTAATAGGATAGGTTTTGGCAAGGAAATCAAGATTTAAGCTATAAAAATTTATTGGTTATTCATAATTGTTCTATCAAATCTTTCACATGAATTCCTTTTTTTGTAAAAAATGCTAATAAAAATTACCACAATGAATGAAATTACGATGATAATTTCTATTAGATATCTTATAAAAAATTAGGAAACTGTATTTCTTGGGGGGCAAGTTTGTTGTTTTTATTAAAACAAAAATATAAAATTGCTATGGTGGGTGGGGCCACCAACCCCCTCCCATCTTACTCCCCACGCCTCTCGTGTGACAGCGTTATTGTGTACGTAGTAGACCTACTGTTGATGCAACAGTACTCTGTTGTGACAACCACCAAATACGACAAGCCAATGGGCCTTAAAATTATGCTTTATTCGTATTTTTTTATTTTATTTTTAAAAAAAAAATTAATTTAATTTTATTAAATTTTTAAAATAATTTAATAAAATTTATTAAATATAGTTTTTATTAATTAATTTAATTAATAAATTCTATTATTTATTATTAATTAATAATAAATGTAAATTTATTATATTATTAATTAGTGATTATGTTTATCAATAATTGTATCATTTTATTAATAAATAGATAATTACTATTGTTATTAATTTAATAATTATTATTTTAATTACTTTATAATACTTAATAGAGGCATTGTTATTTTTGGAAGTTAGTGGTAGTTTTGCATTTGAATTTAAAAGTGAAAATGGGTTAACTTGTAAGGGGAAAATTGTAGACTTTATCAAACTAAAAACTTACAACAAAATGCAAACTTGAACCCTACTATTAAATCAAACTATGTGTTTTAAAAACCAAACAAAACTATGAAACTACACTGTCAGTTGTATATTTTCTTATGTCTTGGGTTTGGGGTTTACTTAGTTCTTTGACCAGTCAGGTTGTTTACTAGAGGCTTGGGGGTTTGTTTTGTGATGTCATGATGATGTTTTGTATAGAATCTTTTATAGCCAACCTTGATGTTGTGTCATGTGTTTCTATGATGGGTTTGACCTATTGGTAGTTATTGCTTTTCAATGTTTTTGTGTGAAAACTGAGGTGAATGATGTGACTTTTCTAATATAACCTTGGAGTCTTCGATTAGTTATCCCTAGATTGCTTCCCAGTTTCTTGTATAGGACTAAGGTGATCATGAGTTATTGTTTTTAGGTGACATCATGGTTTTGTACACTTGATTTTTTATCAGTCCTATTAGGATGATTGTATTGGTGAAATCTATGATTTTTGATTAGTGATATTTTAGTATTTTCCAATTTCTTGTCTAAGAACTGATGTTTGATTTATGGTCATATAAGAACTAACACTTTTACTAAGCTTAAGGTAGGTTATCTATGTGTCATGTTGGGAAGTAGCTTACAATGGAGGCTAGAGCCCTAAAGAGGCTCTCTAGGTAACCCATTGTAGGTTTTTTTAATAAGTGATAACATTTCATTAAATGAGAGTAAAATGAATTAATAAGAGTCATTATTTTTCCTCGCTCATGCCTTTAGTGATAGTATAGGCTAGGATGGGAGTATAGAGGATGCTTGGTTGTGATCATGCTTTATTAGTATGCCTTGTTAGTATGAAAGGATGCTAGTGTTTCATAGTCACTAGGGGGCCAAAGTCTAGTGAGGCTGCCAAGGTAACCTTAGAGTTGACTCATACAATGACACTAACCCACATACATAGTAGATTTCCTATGTGTCATTATTGCCTCTGGGTTTAGATGTCATTTTTGTCTTGGTAGCTTGAGTTAGATTACATTTAGGTTTCATTAACCTAGATGTTGCTTATGAATTCTAGGATTGTTATCCTATTTGGGACTTGAGACTATCTCCTTAGCACGGTGGGAGTGGACCCTTTTTGAGTTACCAAGAGGTTAGGTGGTTGTGCTATTTTACTTTTACTATTGAGATTTGACAGTTCGATGTTGTGGACGGAGTTCCTTATTCTATATTTCCTTTCTATAGTGCACCAATATTACAGTCAAAGGAGCCATAAAATATAAATATATTTTTCTTTTTCAATGAAAGCATTTTTATTTTATTTTATTTATTTTCCTTTATCTACAATATTGATGTACATTACTACAATACATTTAACTAACTTCACTAACCACTTTAGTTCCTTCCAACCAGAACATTATTTGAAATTCTAACAAAATGTCTTTATAACCGAATGTATCAATTTCAAATGGAGACACACATTTTCTCTTAGAATCATTTTAGAAACAAATACATAACTTTACTCATTTCTATATACTATAGAATAGTGCATGATATATAAATTTCTTTAATCACTGAATGTAGCAACATATCAACAAGTAAAGTCCACTTATACAATTTTCCAGCTTACAAGCTGTCATAAAACACAAGATTGGGAGTTACCCGAGGGTGACTCTCCCTAATACAATAACAATTCACTTGGAAGTATGTTTTTGTTGCACATGAAAATAAGACAACATCCTTCTTCTCTTCAAGTCTTCAATCCATAGATCACAACCTGCAGTACAACACACACCAACAAGCCCATGGTACTCTCCTCCCAACCTTAGGCCTTTTAAAGGCCACCCCCGAGTAGGGAGAACCTTGACTAGGTGGACATACATTACTAACAACCATTTACAACAAAATGCTCACATTACAAAACTGTTCACACATTTTACAGTTGACAAATAAAACCACAAAAATTCCCAACCAAGGTAGACCACTTAGGATCACATATAGATCCATCTCAAGGGGTAAGGGTGGAAAATGAATGTTGAGGAGACTCCACCTGCAACTATGCCTTTATTAGGCTATACATTTTATACACATGCCTTCACAAGGAAACCGAACACCACATGCATGCCCTCACATGACATCTTTACAATACTTATAACTCCAGCAAGGTGGCATATGGGGCCCATAACACCCATATGGCATCCCTCTCCTACACTAGGAGAGACTCTCACCCAACACATTTCCTATGCACCCCTTACCCTCACAAGGCTCTCTTTCCCTCCCAAGAGATGAGACTCACCTTGTCACACCCAAAACAGAAAATTGCAACAAGAACACATGAATTCACAACTCAAGGTAAATCACAATACACACATACACCAAAACTAAAACATGATCCCTCAACCTTACACAACACAACATTACAACACACCATATTACAACTACATTACAGAAAACTCACATGCATAACACAATAAAAATAATCTATTTAACAACAAGCTTTCATAGCAAGGGTACATAAGGTTACCAAGAAAATTTGAGCTCCCTCTCTTTTTACTAGCCATCCTCCTCCTAAGCTATCTTCTTCTCCTTGTTTTTTCCCTTTCCCAAAATTTTCCCCACTTAAATTCTTTTTCCAGATCTATCCAAAAATTCTCCCCCAAAGAACTCTCCAATCAACTCTCCCTAAAGAATGTTTTCTTTTGATGCTTAAGTTTCCAAATTCGGCCAACTTGGGAATCCACAATTTTGGGTGCTCTTTTCAATGCCTAGGGAAGCTTATAATACTTAAAAATGCCCCTATCCCCTAGGTATATCATATGGGCTTTAAAATAAGACCTCAAACTACCCCTAGGGATGGTGTAAACCTCCTAGAAATTCACAAAAGGTGTGCATTCGACCTAGCATGGAAAGAATCCCTCTTGGACCCATAAATACACCTAGGGAAAATAAATCCTGCCAAACCACTCCTTGGTTCACTCAACCACCTACCATCCCACTAAGCATGCTACAAAGGAGAACATGTGTCAAATGACACCACAATACACACAACACACTTGGCAAGCCATCAAGAAAAACAAATTTACTTTTATAGAATCACAATAATACACACAAATTGGTTTTACAAATAAAATACAAGGGTAAAAAGGTTATACCCTCCTTAGGGTTAACGTTGGTTTTTCCAAACACCTAGCAAGGTTCTCCATAAATCCATGGGCTTCTTTCCTGCACACTTATTGCAAATATTAGTAGTCTAAGAATAAGGTGATAAAATGATAACGTAAATATAAATCACATAGATTCTATCATCAATGAATAACATAACTAATATGAAATATGTATTTCCATTCATATCACATTACACACTTCACATTTGTAGCAATTCTCTAATCTAGATAGTAAAACATTATGATCATTTATTCTTATAGAAAATTATGGAATTAATCTACCTTAAGCAATGCATCAAATATAATATAAGTATACAATTCTAGTTTATTCAAATGATACATGAATTCTTAATGTTACTCTAAATATGCTAAGACATGATAATCTAGCACCATATGGAGACCACAATTCAAAAATCAAACATTCACTTGAGTATAACATAAGCTTTAATCATGACATATGGATCATCAAGAAGGTAAGTAAGCATATCTGAATAACATCATAAAAACTACTTAGAATATTAGTGTCCTAGTAACATCATAAGGAATCATCATATAGCCTAATGATATAGGTATCAATGTCCCAATAACATAACATGAAATCAAATAGTCTAAGGATCAAAATATCAATGTCCATAGGGGGTAATAATGTGTCATCTAGAGTCTAACTATCAAGGTCCAAAAGAAACAAAATGTCAATAGTGCTATGATGGTCGGGGCAGGACATGACACTTTCATTATATTATTGTGTACTATGATGGATGGTTACACCTATTGTATTGTATTTTAATTCATGGATCTTAAGAGATGATTTAATCTATTTTATGATGTATATTCTTCCAACCTTTCATAACCCGTGACCTATACAGTGGATTATTTTGCATTTTGGTTATTTCCAAGTGGCATTCAAGATAATTGTATGTTATTTAAGTGGATTTTTATTTGTAGTTATTCTTTAATTTGGATGTGTTATATATTAGTTTTAGTATTAATTAAACTTAAATGTGATTCAATTTCATGTGATCCTTTCGAGATGTAATCTTTTTTATGGTATGTGTTTATGTATGTGATTATTGCTTCTGCTATATTATATCTGTTATTATTTATTATTTTTCAAAAATCAAAAAAAGTGTGGTAAACTTAGTGAAAACTTTAGGTTAATTTCTTTTGGGTTTCTTGGTGGGGCATTACATCTACTATTAGAGCCCAAGTTTCTATATTGGGAGCTTTGGGTATATTGGAATGTCATTAGTTGTTGACTAGTTGAACTAAAACAAAACTTAAACTATGATATGTATATTCTAAAACTTGGACACATGAACTTCAAAACTAAAATATACTTAAACCTAAAAATAGGAAAAACTGAAATTGATCTTGTATTGTATTCAAAACATGTTTCTTATGTGTATGATTTATAGTAGTATGTTTTTATGGTTATGATAACATCTTGTTATCTTGGATATTATTGTGGGATGGTAGCTAGGATGAGATCTATAGTTAGAGGCCATACCTTAGACTATAGTAGAGGCCGAGGCCAAGGCATGGATACCAGTGTGCATGACTCTATTCTAGATAGTCTTGTTCAAGAGAAAAATAGGGAAGAACATAACTAGGAGAATTAGAGAAATTCAAAGGAAGTTGACTTGTGAAAAATGATGAGGACCATCATGGATCGCCTACCTCATCCTTAGGGTGCTGATCATCAAGAGTCACACCGTGTAGGGAATGGGGAAAGCCATAGGTCCAGGAGTCCTTGGAGGGACACTCGCATTGATAGGCAGAGGTCATTTGTAGCTACTCAGATGAAGGACCTTTAAAGGTCCAAGGTTAAAGCTTTTAATGGGCTAGGTTTAGGTTATCTAGCTGAGCACTGACTTATTGCTCTAGATAGGTGTTTTTCTATACAAGACTTTGACTCTAACATCAAAGAGAAGTTTTCCATTACCCACTTGGAACTCTTTGGAGCCACATGGTGGACTATCAAAGAGAAGAAGTTGGATATAGACATGAACATTGCCACATGGGAGTTATTTTTGGAGAACTAACGTGAGTGATTCCTACCAGAGGAATGACATCAACAAAGAGCAAATGATTTCCACAACCTGAGACGACTGTAGTAGAGTATGAGTGGAAATTCTATGAGCTTATACCTTATGTGAGGATTAGTGATAGCTTGCTACTGATGGCACAACATTTTATTCAGGGCATTAATAATCATCTCATTTGGGGTGTTAAGGCATTTTAGCCAAAAAACCTCAAGGAAGTGGTACTATATTGGTAGACTAGAGTGTTACCTTAGGACATGGTGGATTTGTGGGAGCACCTATAGCATCAGGGTCCAAAATTAATCAAGGAGTAGGTAGTAGTAGGAAGCCTCCTTCTTCTAGAGGTAATCAACAAAAGGGATGATCTTATCCTCCAGCTCAAAGTGGTTGTAGTGGATCACACTCTAGGGACTCTCACTACTCTCAGCATAGTAAGAGCAACCAATTTAACCAACCATTGAAGAGTATGGATTGTTATGCCAGTGGAGGTAGTTTTTAGTAGTCTAGTGCACCTAGAGTGTAGAAGAGTTTCAATGGAGAGATTTTTTTTTGCTAAAAATGTTGACACAAGTCATCCTATTATCCTTAATAGGAATCATAGTTCTTAGATCAAAGACATACAACTTCAGAACTTACAGTTGGAGATTTGGGTAGATCATAGAGTGTGTTCCAATAAGACCCACACAGTGAATGCTTTAGTTTCTTGTTTCATGTAGGCTTCCAAGAGTAAGCCTAAGTCTAGGGTGAGTAGATGTAATGCCTACCCCTAGTTGACTTTTCATATTATTGCCAAACAATTTTAGGCTACCTTTATGTTTATGCTTAATGATCAATGACATTGTTTTTTAGATTATTGGATATTATTTCATACTAGTTCATTTTATGATGAGTTACTTTGGTACTAGTTATCTCATGTATGCATGATTTTTCTTCAACGATGATGATAGTATGCAGTGATTCCAGTTATTTCATGATGATAGTTAGATGGATTATTTATATGTGTTTTCTATGGATACTTACTTGATACTTGCATGTGTATGGTGTACCTATATGTTTTATTTTATGTATGATGTTTTTGATATGGTTGAGGGAGGGAGTCATAGTCACCTACTAGTCAGGATCTACACGATGCACCACTTCTTGCCATTGCCTATTTAGTTTAGATTATAGGTGTATGTATATGCATGGATTTTATGTAGATTTCAAATACTGGATATTGAATTTTCTAAATTGCCAAGATGAGTGTACCCTATCAGAGTATCTCAATGGTAAATGAGGGGAGATAAATTCTTGAGTCCAAATCCTAACCTTAAACAATTTTTCCTAAAAAGTAGGGCAAGAATCTAAGTTTTTTACCTTTTAAATTCTTCAAGTGATGTAAATTCATGATTTTAACCGTTGAGCTTGATCTAGTAATTTGTGCTTTATAATGGGCTTTCATTTTCAATCTCATGGGTCTGTGATGATTTTCTATTATAATTAAATTGATTTAAAAGAATAATTAATGATTTAGTTTAATAGAAATTTTATGAAAGAAATTTGATATTTAATTATATTTAATTAATTGAGGAATTAATTAAATAAAATAATTAAAACTTAAAGATTTAATTAAAGTATAATTTTGGGCATAATAATATTTATTTAATTCAATAATAATATATTTACAAGTTCATTTTTAAATAAATGCTAAATATAATTTTTACTTGAGTTAATAAATATTTTTATCAAAAACATCTCGAGAATTGATTAAAGAGAAAAATTAATTAATTTGATAAAGACATTTTAATAAAATGGCAAAATGGTTGTGCATGGATATTAAAATATAATAATTAATAAATGAAAAGGGCTTTTCAAGTGATTGCATAATCAAAACCCTAAATTTGGAGAAAAACTCTTTATTAGCAATTTATAGTTCATTTCTCCATAATTGGGTTTGGGAGGAGCAATTTTATAGAAGAAGGCTTTCAAAAAAAGAGAATGTTTGCATGCTCATGCATTTGTTGTCTTAGCATCAAATCTAGGTATGATCTTGTGGGTTTATTTGTATAATGGTTTTTTGTTCTTCAAATTCATGTCTTCTTCATGTTCGGATAAATCTATATTTTGAGTTTTGAGTTTGGGTTGAAACCTTTGTGGTAAATTTTATTTGTTCTTCATTTCGAGATTACCTGTATATGAGGATTGAGTATTAGAAACCCTCATTCCATTAATTTAATAGAATTGTATTTTAACAGGTAGGGTTTGGAAAGGAAATCAAGATTTGAGTTGTAAAAAATTCTTGGTTATTTGTAATTGTTCTATTAAGTCTTTTACATTATTTTTTAAAAAATAATTATAAATGCTAACAAAAATTACCACAATAAATGAAATTACTATGATAATTTTTATCAGATATCTTATAAAAAAATTTGGAAAATATATTTATTGGGGGACAAGTTTGATATTTTTATTAAAACAAAAATAAATGTTATGGTGGGTAGGGCCACCAACCCCCACCCACCTTACTTACCACACCTCCTATGCGACAATGCTATTGCGTATGTAGTAGACTTGCTACTGACACAACAATACTCTACTATGACCACAATAGAGCTGATGTAGTAGTTGTCTAATACGGTAAGTTGACAGACGTCAAAATCATGGTTTATTATTATTATTGTATTATATTTTTAAAAATTATTTATTTAAATTTAGAATTGATTTAATAAAATTTAACAAATATAGTTTTTATTAGTTAATTTAATTAATAAAATTTGTTATAAATTACTAATTAATATTAAATATTATTTAGTGAATTTAAATTTATTTTATTATATTATTAATTAGTGATTATGTTTATCAATAATTGTATTATTTTATTAATAAATTGTTAATTACTATTGTTAATAATTTAATAATTATTATTTAAAATAATTTTATAATATTTAATAGAGGCATTGTTATTTTTGGAAGTTAGTGGTAGTTGTGCATGTTAGAGTAAATAATTAATAATTATTTATTTATTCTATTTACTTAGGTTAATGCATGTAGTTAATAGTTGTAGTGATGAGTTGTTGACAACATGAAAGATTGTTCCCTTTTAGCATGTTCCACCTTTTTCTGGATGTGTACTTAGTTGTCAACCTTATCTTCTACCACCTTCTAGCCTATTCTACAAGCTTCCTTGAGGCCTTTATATTCGAGCTCTCTCTTTGTATTTTTTCATCTCATTTTTATTGTAAATACATTTTCTTTGTTTTGCAATATCTTCTCTCTCAAGTCCAATTAGGGTTCTTCCAAGCTCCATCTCTTCCTTCTTTGGTTTCCCTATGACAAGTTATTTTCTTGTAGGTGATCTTGATGAGCTGTGTAGCTGGATTTCATCAACTCCTATATGGTATTAGAGCCTCCCTACTACTTCTTGTTGAAGGATTTTTGAAGCTGCGATTCAAAGACACAAATCCTAGTTTGTTTGTGCATTTTTCTTCAATCTGGGGGAAGAGCATTTTTTTGGAGTACTTTGAGCCCAAACAAACACTACCATTGGATCCAAAAGGCTGTTTATAGTCAAGATCCATATAAAATTTGTTAATTTTGGTGCCAAGAGCTCTGGGAGGCCAATTTTTTTAGCCCCAAGCCTGCTGTATGACTTGTACAGATGGATTTTGGGTGAAAAAAATTAAAAATATATAAAATTTCATACCGTCGCTAGGCGGCCATAACTGCCCCACCACAAGACCGCCATCGTGCAACCCATGCTCAGCTCACATGCCACTACAACTAGCCACACCACCATGGCGACATCATGGCCCAGTCGCTGCTAGCAGACCACCCGCCCACTGCCTCCACCAATGGCGACCTCACAGGCTACTGCCTTTGCTAGTTCTATTGGTGTTTGAAAATGCTATAGGTTTCCAATTACCCTGATGAGAACAAGACACATCTAGGGGAAAATAATTCCCATCCTTAACGCATCTTTTTAGACACTGAACCAACTATAAGGCTAGATCCTTCTTCTACTTCAGGTTTTGCAAAACCTAGGTAGGTGGACCTCAGATTCAATTAATATGGTACCAGTGTAAAAACATATTCTTGAATCTTATAATCAATTGATCTGAAAGTGATCAAATTCAACCCCAACTACATTTTCACTGTCTTTTGCCCATATTCTGGTCATTTCCATGTCAAAAATTAGTTTTGAACTTTGACACCAGAATATAACTGCAAATTAGGAATATGGGACAAAACCTCCTATAGCTCGAATAGATTGCTTCTTGAGCAAAAATCAACTACAAAACTAGAAAATTTGTCTTCTCCCAATTTCAACGATATATTATATTGCTATATTAGCCTTCTCGAAACCTCCGTAATCTTGATTTGCAAAATATGCCCTTGGTATAAACGTCTGGTTTGCACATTTTATTTTGTCAAAATTTTAAGATATTCTAATGTTTGAACTTTAGAATATACCCTTGTGAATTTAAAATTTTTGAATGCACATGTTTGAGAAAATATTTTAAATTTGACATTTCAAAAATATTTTAATTTTAACCTCTTCCTTCAATTTTGATGTCAACCCTCCTTTGACTAGGTGCCACGTGGCAGTTTCTTGAAAAAGGTTATAACAATGATTCAAAGGGTTAATTCAATCATTAATTGACAAATAATTATTTCCTAGCTCCACATTTCTTTCCTCTACATTAAGCCTCTCTATATTTTTACTATCTTGAATCGAGTATTGATTGAAAATGTCTTCTAGAACCATTGCTTGCATCTTCCAGGAGCTTTTCTCCCACCAGATTCTTTTACGATATCTGGTGTGCTCTTTCCCTTTAATTTTGAGGTCAATAATCCAATTGAAGGCTAGATTTCTGATTATTTAATGATAATTGGTGCATAATCACTCTATCTTTAAAGATCATCATTATAAATTTCCCCCTTAGAACATAGAACCTCATGGTGTTCCTGTCAATCTGATGTAATTTAGTCAGATCCCAAAGTGGGTCCGGCTAAATTTTTTTGTTTTCAAACAACTGATCCATCAAATTGACCCATTTGGATATCTTAGATTGATGGGATTCAAATTCAATCATCAATTCATTATTTAAAAATCACTTTTAATCAATTCTACAAATTGTGAATTTGTGTCTAGAGGCCTACCAGCTGGTCTTAAAAACTAATTCAATCAAGTAACTAAGCATTGAAATCAGACACACTAATTCTCTATTCTACACACTTTTACCATGTCGAATCTCATCTCATGAAAAATTCAAGGTCAAAAGCCATTGACTATCAAAGTTGCCCTTTCAAAACTACCTGCAAGAAAACATATCAGAAAACAACAAATTGCATTCAGATTTGGCTTCAAAAACTAGGCAAACAGACACTTGGGGAGATAAAAATTGGGATGTGTGTTCACTATCATGAGGAGAGTATAAATCTATGATTTGGGCTCATGATGAATAACTAGGTACAAATGGTGATCTGTCAAAGTGGGCTATTTAAATTTGTAGACCAGAAACAACTGACAAAAAGGTATTTTTTGCAAATGGAATTGACTTGGGAAAGTGTGCAAACAAATTCATCAAGACTTCAAAATTGGCACACTTAAAGTATTTTTAGAGTAAAACACAATGGTATAATCCATTTGATCTCACCTATCACGCATTTTTGGATATGACATCATAAATAGGGGTACTGATCAATCTACACCTTTTGACAATAGTAAAAAGATAGAAATTGCATTTGGAATCACGTTTGAAAACTAATCAAACAGATTCATCATAAACTCAAAATTGAAACATAACATATTTCTGACCTCTAGAATATGACACAATAGGAATTTTCTCATTTTGATCAACTAGATCATAGTTATGGTGAGCCAAATATGGCCTCCCAGAATTCTGAACATTTGCATCAACATGACAACAATAAATGACCAACTTTGAAGGATTCAAAACCTAGTTAAAAAAAACTTGAAATGACTTGAAATTTGAGACATAGGCTCTTTGTTATGGACACTAAACATTCATAAAGCGGTGAGTTATGAAACATAACTGGGTGCGAGATATTCAATCGCAAACATGAGCTCCTATCATTGTTTGACACAGGTAAAAATGTAGAATCAACAATTGCTCAAAATGATACTTCATGAAATAGCTCAAAATGTCAGTTTAGGCTCATAAAATAAGTGAACATACTGAATGGAAGGTGTTGGAAACATTAAACACCTCTTATGCTTCAAATGAGCAGCCGGGGACATAGGCATCAAAAAGTGTTTATAGGGCTTAATCTTCTCAATGGTACTCAAAATTAGGACTTCAATTTTGAGTCCCAATAGTGGCTCTGTCTAGGGATGCATGTCCCTTGTGCACATGGAAAGGATTCAAATATTTGGGAGAAGTAGACCACTTATGCAATAACAAAAAACTTCCTCTCGCACAACTTTATTGAAAACAAAAAAACTACTCCTACTACTATGTACACATGATGACCCTGGGCCACCGAACTTCAACAAAAACTTTTACCTCTATTAAAAAGCTGATTCTCATTGACATGCACATGAGGTAAACTACAATTACCTCTTTCAATTATACCAATCAGATTAGCATCTTCAGTCACATTACTTGGCAAAACAAAATATCTTTCTTCATTCTCATAGTGCATATACAAATTAGCATTAAGTTCTACCACGTGCTCACTATGATAAAACAAATCAGCATGCTCATGTAAACTAGGATCAAGTTGAAAACTGTCATCCACACATGACTGATGCATGCTATTAACCATAAACACAAATTATTCATATTCTACCTTGTTCAATAAGTTGGATATATCAAAATCTTGCAACTCACCTTGTGTAACTGGATGTGAAGAGTATAAAAAATTTGAGCGCTGCCTACTTGCAATCATGTTACTCATTAAATTAGATTTATCTTATGCTGAAACCTCTTCACACTCAAAACATTGATTAGTCACCATACATAAAAATTCATTTCAAAAGTGTTGTTCTAAACTATTTTGATCACAATCATTTTCTTCATCTAACTGAATGTCAAAATAAACCTTGAACTTATCTCTGCAAAAACTATCAGCACATAAAGAAAATCCATATTCAAATTGACAACATTCATTGTTTTCCTCTTCATCACATGAAACATCAAAACATATTGCAGCATAACCAACATGAGAAGAATCTAAAACAACATTAAACTTCCCTTGACTAACATCCTCCACATCTAGTAAATCATCATGTGTAAAAACATTTGAGGTATTGTTATATACACCTCCAAAGTCTAACAAAGATTGTTTGGATTCTGTCTCTCTTTCCACATCAAACTTTGGGGAATTGATTTGACTGAATGAGAAAGTATTATGAGGGAAAATATGAAGATCCTTAAAAACACTTAAACAATTTTCAAAATCCAGAGCCAACAAATTTGAGATTTCATCAGAGCTCAAGAAGACTACCCCATAAATCTTCTCCCGATTGTGATTATCATCTAGATACCATGAAGAACTTACAACAACAAAATCATTAGTGTAACAATCTGGAAAATCAGTATTATTGCAACATTCATTCTCATCATGGAAACCACTACTCTACTGTTGTTACATCATTCCTCAACTTCATATTTACTATAACCAAGTATATTTTCACTTTCATATCCATCTTCCTTATGCTAATTGCAATTACTTGATTTGAATCCTTCTCTTCACATTCGAAAGACAAATTATCTTTCTCCACAAACTCATTATATTCATTACTACCTTGACTTTCAACACACTCATTATCATTAGAAGACATAACATGAAATCTATAATCGTCATTTTCCATCTTGTCAATGAATCTTTCAATTTGCAAAATTCTTTGTAACCTTATAGGTGCTGACCAATTGACTGAATTAGGCACTAGAACATCAAGGAAAACACTAGCTTTGGAAGATTCCTCAGGTCTACAATGAAAAGGCATCTTGTTGATTATTGATTTAAGCCTTAAATAACATTGTTCAACACTTAAACATTGAGTACTTCCTACCTCAATTCTTATAAGACTAACAATCCTTTTGTAGATCATTTCATTTAACATAGTAATGTTATTACTCAGTCTCTAAACTCTCAGAATTTGGAAAACTAATCTTAGATCTGAGATCTGACTCCATCATAGAGTAAAACTTCTACCTCTTCTTTCTAGTTTTGAAAATCACTAAATAGAGGCAACCCATTTAACACTTGACCTTCATGAAAAGAAAGATGAAAACAAAAATGCCTTAAGTGCTGATGCTAAACTTTGATCTGTTGATTTGGCATATGTGAAAGACTAAAATTCCTTCACACCACTAGTCAAAACTTTGTAAAGCCGCCACCTGCTTGCTAGAGGATAAGGAAATCATTTTTGTGATCTACTTTTACACTTCACTTTCTTATAATAGCAGAATGCAAACAACATTTTAAGAAATTATCAAGAATTTAAAACTTCATTTTCAAGATACTATCAAAAGCTTTAGATCTACCTATACAACTGAAAACCCTTCAAATTCTGAAATGAAATCAAACTAGGAACATACTGATACAGAGACTTGAGAGTCACCACTCACATTTTGTGAGAAATAAAAAATAATTCGTCACTTGACAAATCCGAATCAAACCTTTAGATGTAGGAGAAATGCAAACCATCAAACCACTCTTGTAGATTTACAAACTTGAAAAAGGGAATACAAATTTATGTGTGTACTTGACTTTGATTTTACAAAAGCATTTCTGAGAACAAAATCTGGCTGAATTGACTGAAGATAAAAACTCTTAACAACACAATTTACATTCAACCTCAAAGTTACTGTTGCAAATGGATAAAAACTTATTGGGAGACATGAACCTTCAACAAAGAAATGGAAAAAAACCTCACAACCCTATTGCTATATCAAATTCTTACTTCTTGTATTGAATCTTTCTTCAAATTCTCAAGGTTTGTCTATTATACGGTTTCTAAAAATGCTATGTATACTAGAGATTCTAGTACTTTTAAATAATGAATTACTTCATAGACTGCCCAATAGAGTCACCATTTTGTTGATGTTTGAAAATGTTATAGGTTTCCAATTACCCCGATGATAACAAGACATATCTAGGGGCAGCTAATTCCCATCTTTAACACGTCTTTTTAGACACTGAGCCAACTATAAGGCTAGACCCTTCTTCTACTTTAGGCTCTACAAAATCTAGATGGGTGGACCTTAGATTCAATTATTATGGTACCAGTGCAAAAACACATTCTTCAATCTTATAATTAGTAGATTTAACCCTTATATCTCCTAATAACTCATGCAATAACATAGATCTATAGTACCTAAATGAAAACCTATGAAATTCATAAGTTGAGTGAGGGTTAGACTTTTTAGCTCTTCAACATGAAAGGGGAAAAACATTTGATTAATAATGTTGAATATCGGCAAAACCTCAAATATGCTCCAGTATGAACAAGTGATCCTATAACTGATCAGTGCCTTATCTATTGGGAAATTCCATGAATCAAACACATACATATGGATATTTGATACTTATTCATATATTTAGATATATGATCTATCCATTCACCTTGTAAATAAACATCTGTGTTCAATCTAAATCTCATTCTTACCTGATATCCTCCTCAAAAAACTTGCAACCCTATTGATCTTTCTAAAGCATTTACATAACTCCTTGAATTATAAGAACATACAACCTTAAGGGACTACAACTATGACCTAGGCTATTTTTTCAAATATCATAAAAAAATATAGCTCACTAAGAAAGGAGATAAGATTTAAAATGAAACTCAATCATTTGCTATTCTTAGTATTTATTTCCTTGAAATAATATATTCAAATGCATGAAATAAAAACATGAAAACACCTAATAGATCTAAACTAGTTGTATTAATCTTCACTACTGCTGTTCATACAAGAGAGAATTGCTGAAAGAATGAAGGTGGATTCATAGTTCTAGATCCAACAAGGTGGTCTCATAGAAGGACTAAAAGTTTCCAACCAAAAATGGTATCATAGATCTGAGAAAACTCAAGATTCAAACCAACCAGTTTCACAGTGAAAACTAGAACCCTTATAATGGATAAAAGAAAGAAAGATATAGACAAAGATGAATTCTCAGATTTGATCTTAGAATGACATGTGTCCACTTGAAAATTCCATCTTCTACTATTGAAAACCTCTTTCATCTTCCTACCATTTTGATTTGATTTTTTTTTCATCATTACTTTGTAACAAACTTGTAAATATCTCTTGTTCAATGATGAAAAACCTTATGTTTGCTAAAATATCTGAAAACATCATGAAATGCTAAAGGAATTAAGGTTTAACTGATCTAAAAGTGATCAAATTTGACTCCAACTACATTTTCACTATCTTTTTCCCACATTTAGGTCATTTCCATGTCAAAAATTAGTTTTAAACTTTGACACCAAAATACAGTTGCAAATTAGGAATCTGGGAAAAATCCTCCTATAGCTCAAACAGACTACTTCCTATGTGAAAACAAACTCCAAAACTAGAAAGTTTGTCTTCTCCCTGTTTTGGTGATATATAATATTGCTATACTAGCCTTCCAGGAACCTCCAGAATCTCGATTTGAAAAATATGCCCCTGGTATAAGTGTCTAGTCTACACATCTTATTTTTTCTAAAATTTAAAATATTCTAATGTTTGAACTTTAGAATATACCTTTGTGAATTTAAAAATTTTGAACATGCATTTTTGAGAAAATATTTTAAATTTGACATTTAAAAAATATTTTAATTTTTCCCTCTTCTTTCAATTTCAAGGCCAACCCTCCTTTGACCAAGCACCATGTGGCAGTCTCTTATTGGTCGACCTCTAATGCCACATCATCGTAGGCTAGGGCCTACTGCCATGTGGTGCTCTCCCACTAAAATATTTTAAATTTGACATTTAAAAGATATTTTAATTTTTCCCTCTTCCTTCAATTTTGGGGTCAACCCCCCTTTGACTGGGTGCCACATGGCAGTCTCTTATTGGTTAACCTCTGATGCAACATCATCGTAGGCTAAGGCCCACTACCACGTAGTGCTCTCTTGCTTACCCGCATTTCTTAATAGTCAAGCACTTTCATAATTCAGGCTTGTGCCCACCATAGGATTTGTCTACCTATTGGCATTTTAAGCCTCTACCTTGATCTCACCATGTGACCATGTGCCAGGACCCTCTGCCACATGTTGATCACCCACATCTTGACAGTCCTTATCTGGTGAGCATCTTTATTTTGTAGGCATGCACCCACTATAGGATCAGGACAAGTGTCATTATTTGGTGTGTCATCCTATGAACTCACCACATTAGCATATGAGTTGGTTTGTTTAAAACTTCTGACAAATTGCCTTGAGCTAGCATTCACATCTAACGTACAGGGCTCACCATGTAACATCTGGCCTTGCCTTTCAAAAAGGACCTATCTTTGAGACATCTCATTATTTGTGCATTTGGGTATTTAAAGAAATAAAACTTGCACCACATAACAAATGTGGGATAAAAGCCTTTGAAGGCTTCCCACATCTTTCACTTTTTCTTCAATGGTGTGGCTTTCTCTATGGTTTATGATGCCTCCCCATCCCTTGCATAGTACAAAGTAGTTGAACTCTGCTCTGAAGCTTCTTAGGGCTTCACATATGTTGAAGGAAACCTCCTTCCTAAAACCAAAGAGATGAATCCATTTCTGATGTGATCTGTTGGGAAAAGGCAAGCAATCTTCTCTCTAACTGATGATGTTGGTGGTTTAGAGTACTCAACAGAAGGAACATAAACCAAAGCAATGGAAACTAAATCTTCCTCACTCTGCAAATGCCACTTCAAAAGTATCTCAACATTTAGCATCTCCATCAGTTGTAAATGTTGAGAACATGTGTCTCAACCTTGCAATCTTTTTTTGGAAAATTCTACAATCCATTTGTGGAAATTTTCCACTTTTTTATATCTTGAAAAGGGTGTATAAAATACCAAAGGTGCCCTATCCATATTAGAATATAGGAGGGTCATTTTTAGAGCATAGTCAGCTTGTTTTATGACTTTTGTGGGGGTCTAAACTAAGAGACAAAATTATGGACGGGATTACTATTTTAACCTAGTTGTTTTTCTATATTGGAAATGTAAATGTCAAAAATGGGTAACATGTGGCATGGTAGTTTTTCCCATGGTTTTGTAAAACCACAAGTGGCTTCCAGGTTATAGAATCACTATAAGAGGAGGGCTTGGGGAGGTGTTTGTGTAATTGAGTTCAGTTTGCAAGATTGGTGCTAGAAGGAGTCTCTCCAAGTTCAAGTTGTGGTGATGTGCTCATGTAAGAACTTGCATTGCAAGTGTATTGTAATCATCATGGTTTGATAATACATTGTGCAGGTTTTGGAGGGTGGGGTTTTTTTCCCAGAAAGGTTTCCCCATGGTAATCACTGTATTATGTGCTCATTATTATTTTGACTATGTTATTGTGCATTTCTTGAGATCTCTGCAATAGTTAGTTGAATTTGCATAATTTTCCTCTCAAATATTAGCATAGGAAGTGATTTTGTGCACCTTTTCTTCCTTACAAGTGGTATTAGAGCCTGGCCAATTTTGGTTCTATTTGTTGGGTACAAGGTTTTTGGAGCTAATCAAGGTTTGAGAGAGCTTGTGCAAAGTATTTCATTTTTGTGTTGCAAGATTGAAAAGATGGCAAGCATATCAAGGAGAATTGATGTTGAAATTTTTTTGGCACAAACTTTGAGATGTGGAAGCTAAAGATGGAAGATCTATTGATTGATCAGGATCTATGGGATGTAATTGATGAGAAAAAAGTTGAGGCCCACAGATTTGACTTTAGTGGCACAATATGATGTAATAGATAAAAAAACTAAAGGTCTCATCGGATTGTGTCTTCCAGACTTGATTCTAATTAATTTCTATGAAGAACCTATCATGAAGAAGCTCTAGAAAAGGATAAGTGAGATCTATCAAGTGAAATCACTTGTTGACAAGATTTTCTTGAGGAAGAAGTTGTATTTCTTGAGAATGGGAGAAGTGGATGAATTGCTAAGCATCTAGAAAGCTTTAATATGGTTGTGACTCAGTTGACCTCAGTAGGGGTGCCAATGGATGAAGAAGAAAGGTGCCAAATATTGCTATGTTTGTTTCCAAACTCATGGGATAGTCTTGTGATGACTATAGGGAGCACTTTAGTTCTCTTGAAGATGGAGAACATTGTTGGATTTCTACTTTCTTAGGAGATGAGAAGGAAGGTCTCTCTAAATGCCAAAGAGGCTTTGAGTGTTCGAGGAAGACCAAAAGAAAGAGGCAAAAATGAAAAGCAGTATGGCCATTCTAAGTCTAAAAATAAGGGGAGATCAAAATCTCCTGCTAAGTCCAAGGCAATTTGCTGGAATTGTGGCAAACCTGGATACTTCTAAAAGGAATGAAAAGAGAAGAAGAAAAGGAAGAAGAAGAAGCAAGATTCTGATTCTGAGTTTGAGAAGGAAGATGGAGATTCTTTCATTGTAGCCTTGGCCACTCATGCAAGTTAAAATGCATGGTTAATAGACTCAGGTGCATCTTTCCACATGACTCCTAATAGAAACTAGTTTAGTGAGTATGAAAATTTTGATGGTGGCAAGGTGTATTTGGTTGATAATTCAGTACTTGATATTGTCAGTTGTGGAAGTATTCATGTGAAATTTTCTTATGGTAGAATTAGAAGATTTGATGGTGTCTTGCATATCCCTAGACTAGCAAGGAATTTTTTATTTGTTAGTAATCTAATAAATGCGGGTGTGCATGTAAAATTTTCTAAAGCAAGTGTAAAAATGGTGAGAGGTGCTATGGTAATAGCAAGAGGAAGCAAATTGGGTACATTGTACTAGCTTGATGCATGCATGATTGAGTGAATAGTACTTCTAATAAGATTGTGAAAAAGACTATTTAGTTGGAGAAGGAGAAGATTTCTCTTTAAACAGATGGTCATGGTATTTGTGTACCTAAGGGTGCTTTGTCTACCAAATCAAAGTTGCCTATAGAGAAGACCATTTCATGGCACCAGAGACTTGGCCACATAGGTGAGAAGGGTCTACATACCTTGAAAAATAAGAACCTTGTTGATGGGTTAAATGATTGCAATCTTGAATTTGATTTTTGTGAGCATTGTATCTATGGTAAACAAAACTGCATTTAGTTTTACTCAGGTTCTCATAAGTCTTCATGTATTTTGGATCTAATCCATTCGAATGTATTTAGCCCAGTTGATGTTCCTTCTATTAGTAGATTAGTTTATTATGTTTCTTTCATTGACAATTTTAGTAGAAGAACATGGGTTTATTTTCTTAGGAGTAAAGCTACAATTTTCAGTTGTTTCAAAGAATTTAAAGCAATGGTTGAATTGTAGACTGGAATGAAAATAAAATGTTTGAGAATTGATAATGGTGGTGAATTTTTCTCCAATGATTTTGACACATTTTGTAAAGATTGTGGTATTAAAAGAGAGAAGACAACTCTGTATTCTCCATAGTAGAATGGAGTTGTAGAAAGAATGAACAGGACCTTGATGGAGAAGGCTAGGAGTATGCTAAGTTGTGTTGGACTAGGACAAAAGTTCTAGGCTGAAGCTATAGCCACTGCCTGGTACCTAATAAACATGTCTCCTACATCAGCACTTGTTGATAAGATGCCAATGGAAGTGTGGTCGAAGCACAAGCCTTCACTTAGACATCTAAGAGTGTTTGGTTGTGAGGCCTATGCTCATGTTCCAAAGGAGAAGTGGACAAAATTGGACAACAAAGCTGTCAAATGTATCTTCAATAGATATAGTTATGGTGTGAAAGGATACAAGCTTTGGGATCCTATTGCACAAAAGGTATTTTATTCCAAAAGTGTTATTTTTAGAGAAACTAAGCCTTCTTCTATTACAATGTAGCTAGAATAGATAGAAGAAAAGAAAGATGTGATTCAATTTCCTACTACACATGAGAAAGTTGAATCAAGGCCCTTAGAAAGATGAGATGTTGAAGAGAGATCTATGAGTTCTAAATCATTAGAGGAAGAGGGAGAGCTAGTCATGAACCTAAACCAGATCTTGTTCAAAGATCTACTAGACAAAGGAAACCACCTGAAAGGTATGTGTATCCTCCTAATGATTGGAGATGCATATTTGCATTAAATGCTAATATTGATGAGCCAAGATCTATATAAGAGGCTCTTGGTATGAATGATTTAGAGTCCTAGAAAATAGCCATGGATGAAGAAATGGTAGCTCTTAAGAGGAATCAAACATGGGACCTTGTACCATTGCTTGAAGGACAAAAGCCTGCTAGTTGTAAATGGATGTTGAAAAGGAAGATTGGTTCAAATGGAAACATTGAAAAGTATAAAGCACATTTGTTTGCAAAAGGTTACTCTCAGGTTGAGGGAGTATATTATGATGAGATTTTTTCTCCAGTAGCCAAAATGACATCCTTTAAATTTTTTCTTTCTATTGCAACAGCTTATGATCTAGAAATTGAGCAAATGGATGTGAAAATTGCTTTCCTTCATGGAGATTTGGCGGAAGAAATTTAGACACCAAAGTACTATGTGGTGAAAGGTAAAAGTCATTTGGTCTGTAAATTGAAGAAATCCTTGTATGGTTTAAAATAGAGTCCTGGGATGTGGTAACAAAAGTTTGATACATATGTGTTGAGTTTGTGATTTGTGTGATCTAAATTTGATCACTATATATATTTCAAATTTGATGGTGATGGTTTCCTAGTTAATGCCTTGTATATCGATGACATGTTGTTTATTGGCAAAGGAAAAGGTTTGATTGTAGAGTTAAAATCTCAACTCTCGATAAAGTTTGAAATGAAAGATCTTGGTGCAGCTAGGCACATTCTAGGAATGGAAATTATAAGAGATCGACAGAACATAAAGCTTTGGCTAGGCCAAAGTAAGTATGTTCGTACTATTTTGAAAAGGTTTAATATGTACGATTCAAGATGTTAGGATAAACCACAGACAGAAATAAAAACTACATGCAAATATAACCAATAACAGAAAATAATAGAGCACACAGAAATGAACACAAGGCACCAAGATTTAACGTGGTTCACCCAATCCCTGGGCTACATCCACCAAACAGCAAGTCCGATCTTACTACAATCCAGTGATTACAACCTGATTACAATCCGTAATCCCTTACAGCTCAATACCGCCGCAAGAACCAATTTTGTATCACCACATATTAAAAATACCCAACCCTAAGCCCTTTTTATACAAGTATTAAACCACTTTAGGGTTATAACATGTCAGCCATAATATGTCGGCTACCATGTCGGCTACCATGTCAGCTACTTCCAAATTTATTTTTTTTCGGGGCGATGCCCCGAACCCCACTATTTATGAAGTATGTACAGTACTTTCCTGATCAGTCACCACAATCTAACAATCTCCCACTTGGGGACTGATCAGGCTCCACACTAAACAACAATCTCCCACTTGGAGACTGATCCTGTAGCAATACAACTACCACATGGGGCTCCCACTGGATCAAACCATCCTGGACTCTACTGTTCTTTTATTCATGTTCAGTCTAAAAGACCAACCGAAGCTGAAGAGGATTTCAGCTTCTCCCTTGTTACAACCTTTGTCAACATATCTGCTGGATTGTCATTGGTATGTATCTTCTCTAGCTTTAACTATCCATCCTCCAAAACTGACCGAATGAAATGGTACCACAACTGTATGTGTTTGGTCTTAGAATGCAAAGCTGAATTCTTAGCAAGATGAATGGCACTCTGACTATCTGTGAACAAATAATTATCTTTCTGAGGATGTCCCAATTCTTCCAAGAAGAACTGAAGCCATATCATCTCCTTGGCTGCCTCTGTAGCAGCAACATACTCTGCCTCTATAGTGGAGAGAGCATTAATCTTTTGTAACCAAGAAACCCAGCTCACGGCTGCCCCACCAACAGTAAAGACATAACCTGTAGTACTCTGCCTGGTATCAATATCCCCAGCCAAATCTGAGTCAACATAGCCCTGTAAATCAGTAGTAGAGCCCCTAAAGTGTAAACACTTATTGGATGTTCCTCTCAAATATCTGAGAATCCACTTGACAGCATTCCAATGCTCAAATCATGGAGGACTCATATACCTGCTAACAACTCCCACTGCATGTGCAATATCTGGCCTAGTGCATACCATAACATACATCAAACTTCCTACAGCTGAAGCATAGGGTACCTTGGACATCTTATCCTCCTCTTCCTGTGTCTTGGGACACATCTCCTTAGTCAATTTCAAATGACCAGGTAAAGGTGTGCTGACAGCTTTAGCATTCTCCATAGAGAAATGTTGCAACACCTTCTCAACATAATCAGCTTGAGATAGCGTCAATGTTCTATTCTTCCTATCTCTACAAATCTTCATACCAAGGATTTGTTTTGCTGCCCCCAAATCCTTCATAGCAAATGCATGTGCTAACTGGCATTTTAGCCCCTTAATATGATGCATGTTAGACCCAGCTATAAGCATATCATCAACATATAGACATAAAATAATGTAGCTATCATCATCCAACCTCTTAAAATAAACATAGTAATCTGAATGACACCTGTTATATCCATGCTCATGCATAAAACTGTCAAATTTCAGATACCATTGCCGAGGTGCTTGCTTCAGGCCATATAAACTTTTCTTCAATTTGCACACTAAGTTCTCCTTACCTTTGACCTCAAAACCCTGTGGCTGAGCCATATATATTTCTTCATCCAAATCACCATGAAGAAAAGCTGTTTTAACATCCATCTGCTCTAAATGCAAATCTTTAGTAGCCACAAGACTTAAAACAATACGAATAGAAGTCATTTTAACAACAAGAGAAAATATCTCATCAAAATCAATTCCCTTTTTCTATGCAAATCCTTTTACAACTAACCTGGCCTTAAATCTTTTCTTACCTCCTTCCTCTTCTTTCAACTTGTAAACCCATTTATTCTGTAAAGCCTTTTTACCTGCAGGCAACTTGCACAAATCCCATGTCTTATTTTTCAGCAAAGAGTCCATTTCATCTTTCATTGTAGACTCCCACTGAATCTTAGTATCCACCTGCACAGCTTCATCATAACTTTCAAGTTCACCAGCATCAGTAAGTAAAATAGAATACAAAGAGGGAGAAAACCTTTGTGGAGGTCTAATTAGCCTTGTTGACCGTCTAACATTCACTGGTGTTTGTGGTATTTGTTGTTGCAATTGTTGCACATCATGAGGAATGGATGAAACATCAACTTTTGGAGTATCATCCAGCACTACATAATCATCTTCTTTCTTCTCATGTTGCTGCAACAGATCTTTGTACAACACTTTCTCATTGAATATGACATCCCGGCTTCTAATAATTTTAAGATTTTCAAAATCCCAAAGCCTATAACCAAATTCATTAATGCCATATCCAACAAAGACACATTTCTTTGATTTAGCTTCTAGCTTGGTTCTATTTTCAGAGTCTATATGAGCAAAAGCTTCACAACCGAAGGTCTTGAGAAAAGAATAACTCACCTTCTTACCAGTCCATGCTTCCTCTGGAATACCATAGCCCAAAGGAGTAGAGGGACCTCTATTAATCAAATATACTGCAGTATTGACAGCCTCCGGCCACATGTGTAAGGGCAACCCAGCACACAACCTCATGCTCCTTGCGCGCTCCATTATAGTCCTGTTCATGCATTCAGCCACTCCATTTTCCTTTGGAGTCCTTGGAACAATTTTTTGTCTACGAATACCATTAGTGGAGCAATAATCTTCAAATTCATGACTGCAATACTCACCACCATTATCAGATCTGAGACATTTTAATTTCTTACCAGTCTCATTTTCAACCAGGCATTTCCATTTCTTAAAAGTTTGAAATACATCAGATTTCTGTCTAAGGAAATAAACCCATACTTTTCTAGTTGCATCATCAATAAATGTAACATAATAATGAGAGCCACCAAGGGAAGATACCTGAGCCGGTCCCCATACATCTGTATACACAAGCTCTAATTTCTCCTTTTTGTTTTCCTTCCTTATCTTTACAAAACTCACTCTCTTTTGTTTTCCATACACACAACTTTCACAAAAATCCATATTCACACATTTTAGACCTGGTAAAACTTTCCTTGAATGAAGTACTTTCATACCTTTCTCACTCATGTGCCCAAGTATATTGTGCCACAACGCTGTATCAGAATCTATAGCAGCTATTTGTTCTCCCTGCTCAACTGCAGTAATTGTTCTTGAATATTCATTTTTCTCTGAAACAATCAAAGTAGAAGGAACAATATGACCTGTACAAAGATATAAGGTGCCTACTTTCACACCTTTTGCTACTACAAGGGAACCTTTTGAAACCTTCCAATTTTTATCATTAAAAGTAACTACACAACCCTCATCACCGAGTTGCCCTGCTGAAATTAAATTCCTACTCAGCTTTGGAACATGTCTTACCTCATGTAGTAGCCAATGATTCCCATTCTGCAACTTAATCTTAATTTTTCCCTTTCCAACAATCTGACAAGGTTCATTATCCCCCAAATAAACAAGCCCAAAATCCCCTTGGACATAATCAATGAAATAACCTCTATGAGGTGTAGCATGAAAAGAAGCACCAGAATCTAAAACCCATGAATCATCAACACTCTCTAAAGACAGAAGCAAAGCATCCTCTTCGGATTTGTTACTTACCACATTTGCCTCTTTGTCTCCATCAGATTTATCTCCTTCATTTTTCTTTCGAGTCCATTAATCTTTCTTTTTGTGCCCTGGTTTCCCATAGTACCAGCAATCATTTGGTCCTCTCGATTGAGACCTCCTCCCCTTTGACTTTCCTCTTGATTTCCCATGATTTCCAGAGTTACTTCCTCTTTCAGTCGTTCTGCCACTGCTTTGTGCATTTAAAGCACTTCCTGATGTAGATCCACCTGAGGATTTTCTACAAGTTTCCTCACTTAAAATAACACCGATCACATCATCATATTTTAGGGTACTTGATCCAGGAACAGAATTACTCACCGCCATTACCAAGCCATTCCAGCTTTCAGGCAAAGAACACAAAATCAAGAGAGCCCTAATTTCTTCATCAAAATTGATACCCACAGAAGATAATTGACTAGTAATAGTATTAAACTCATTTAAATGATCTGCAACAGATCCACCTTCTGCCATTTTCATATTAAATAAACGCTTCATGAGAAATACCTTATTTGAAACGGAGGGCTTTTCATACAGTGTCGCTAGGGTTTTCATCAAATCTTCTGTCGTCTTTGCTTTTGTAATATTAAATGCCACCGATGGTGCCAAGCATAACCGAATGCTTTCGAGTGCCTTTCTATCCAAAAGATCCCATTTAGCCTCTGACATAGTTCCCTGATTCTTGGCTTTTCCTTCCAACGGCTTCCATAAATCCTTCTGATATAAATAGTCTTCCATTTGCATCTTCCATAACTAGAAGTTCTGCCCATTAAACCTATCAACCCTCAGCTTACCCTCATCTGCCATTGCTCCCACTCAACTGTGAGACTCCCACTTAACCGTGAGACTTTCCTGCAGAGGATAACTGAAAAACAACTAGGCTCTGATACCACTTGTTAGGATAAACCACGGATAGAAATAAAAACTACATGCAAATATAACCAATAATAGAAAATAATAGAACACACAGAAATGAACACAAGGCACCAAGATTTAACATGGTTCACCCAATCCCTGGGCTACGTCCACCAAACAACAAGTCTGATCTTATTAGAATCCAGTGATTACAACTTGATTACAATCCGTAATCCCTTACAGCTCAATACCGCCGCAAGAACCAATTTTGTATCATGACATATTAAAAATACCCAACCCTAAGCCCTTTTTATAAAAGTATTAAACCGCTTTAGGGTTATAATATGTCAGCCATAATATGTCGGCTACCATGTCGGCTACCATGTCGACTACTTCCAAATTTTTTTTTTTTTCGGGGCGATGCCCCGAACCCCACTATTTATGAAGTATGTACAGTACTTTCCTAATCAGTCACCACAATCTAACAATCTCCCACTTCGGGACTGATCAGGCTCCACACTAAACAACACAAGACTATTGAGTGTTCTTGTTACTATGGGAACAAAGCTTTCTAGCTCATAGTGTCCCACATCCCCATTAGAGATGGAAGAGATGAGTCAAGTACCTTATCAGAGTGTTGTTGGAAGTTTGATGTATACTATGGTCTATACAAGACCAGACATTGCCCAAGTAGTGGAAGTACTTTCCCGTTATATGTCTAATCTAGGAAGAGAAAATTGTGATCCAGTAAAAAGAGTTTTTAAATACTTGTGGGGTACCTTAGAGTACTCGATATGTTTTCATGGAATAGGAAGTGAGCATTCCTTGGATATTCAAGGCTATGTGGATTTAGAATGGGCCGATGATGTTGATAGAAGAAGATCCACTAGTGCATATGTGTTTACATTATTTGGTGGTGCAATCAGTTGGATGAGCAAGTGATAGGCTGTAGTCACTTTGTCCACTACTGAGGCAGAGTATATGGTAGCTACTCATGACTGCAAGGAAGCCATCTGGCTAAAGAGATTGTGTTTAGATATAGAGTTAAAATATGGTGTAGTAACAATTTATAGTGACAGCCAGAGTGCAATCTTCCTAGCAAAGAACCTAAGTTTTCATTCTAGGACCAAGTACATTGATGTATAATATCATTTTGTGAGAGATATGGTCAAGGATGGCAAGGTGAAGCTAGAAAAGGTAGAGACTTTGGTGAATGTTGTTGATGCATTAACTAAGCTCGTGAGTAGAGAGAAATTCAGATGGTGTTTAGAGTCTATGGGCCTCTCAGCCCCTAGCAATTAAGTACATGATATTTTTGGATCCCCTAACTCTTTCAAGGTGTTCAACAAGTGGGAGAATGTTGAGAACATGTGTCTCAACCTTGAAATATTTTTATGGAAAATTCTAGAATTTGTTTGTGGAAGTTTTCCACTTGCTTATATCTTGGAAAAGAGTGTAAAAAATACCAAAAGGTGCCTTGTCCATAGTAGAATAGAGGAGGGCCATTTTTAGAGCATAGTTAGCTTGTTTTATGACTTTTATGGGGGTCTAAACTAAGAGATAAAATTATGGACGGGATTACTATTTTAACCTGGTTATTTCTCCATATTGGAAATGTAAATGTCAAAAATGGGTAACATGTGGCATGGTAGTTTTGTCCATGGTTTTGTAAAACCACAAGTGGTTTTTAGGTTGTAAAATCACTATAAAAGGAGGGATTAGGGAGGTTTTTGTGTAGTTGAGTTCAATTTGCAAAACTAGTGGTAGAAGGAGTCTCTCTGAGTTCAAGTTGTGGTGTTGCAAGTGTATTGTAATCATCTTGGTTAGATAATACATTGTGCAGGTTTTAGAGGGTGGGGTTTTTCTCCTAGAAGGGTTTCCCCATGGTAGTCACCATGTTATATGTTCATTGTTATTTTGATTATGTTGTTATACATTTCTTGAGATCTCTACAATAGTTAGTTGAATTTGCATAATCATCTTCTCAAAGATTAGCATAGGAAGCGATTACATGTCTTTGCTTCCTTATAGTAAAGGTATAGTATCAGGACAAAACTTGTCAGGGATAAAGTTGCAAAGAATGTGCTTTATCAGAGGTAAACTAAACACTAGAAAAACCTCTTTTCTAATGGGCTTATCTATGAGTATATCCTTTGGAAGCATCAACAAGTCACTGGCTACATTTAGAAGAGGAAAACAACTTAACAATGCTTCTACACCCTCCTTTGTTTCATGTATTCTCTCCTTCTTGCCATAGGTTTCTTTGAAGATGCTTCCCTAATTACAAAGTTTCTCTTTGAGCTGCCATTGACTGCCTCATCCGTATGGGCTCTCTTACCTCATGCGAGTGGCTTTCTCCTTTACTCATGTGATCGTGGGTCTATTACTTTTTGTTTAATTTCTTATTTTCCTACATGTGATTTTAGTTGGTGTGGTCAAATTATATCAATATGCCTAAGATTCAATATTCTAACAAGTATTTCAATGATACTTATGAGTATAGGTAGTGATGGCTATGGAGATGGTGCATAGTTGCTTGGGCATCTTTTTCTTCACACCCTGCCCTTCCTTTTGCATGGACTTCTCCCTCATAATAGTAGGTTACTAGCTTCTATGTACAATCCATTCATAGTGGATGCCACCTTAAACTTTCCCTACTTTTATCAAAAGCTGCAACAGAGAATGAAGGAGACAAGCCCAATTATCATATAAAAACCAATCCCACAACTCGCCATAATGCACATATCATATTTGGCATAGTACCCACATGAATGAAAGTCTATTAATATGTTTCCTTGTGTTGTTGAGCATAGATTAGGGAAAAAAATTCAAGAATGGTAACAATGACGCACATCTCCACCTTCAACACCACTAAGAAATTTTACTATTTTGCACATAAATATAAATTGAACCATGACCCTTCTACAGTAGTGTAGATCCCAACCTATGTGGTGCATTTATGATAGAGCAATGTTAAATAATTTCCCCAAAAATGTTTTAACAATGATTCAAAGGGTGAATTCGATCATTAATTGACAAACAATTATTTTCTTGCTCCACATTTATTTCCTCTACATTAAGCCTCTCCAGATTTTCACTATCTTGAATCGAGTATAGATTGAAAATGTGTTCTAGATCCATTGCTTATGTCTTCCAAGATCTTTTCACCCACCAAATCTTTTACAATATCTGGTGTGCTCTTTTCCTTTAATTCTGAGATCAATAATCCAATTGAAGGCTGGATTTTTGATCCTTAAATGATGATTGGAGCATAATCACTCTATCTTTAAAGATCATCATCATTATAAATTTCCCCCTTAGAACATCATAAAATCTCACTATGTTGCTCTCAATCTGATGTAATTTAGTTAGACCCCAAAGTGGGTCTAACTAAAAAAAAAATTCATTTTCAAACAATTGATCCATTTGGACATCTCAGACTGATGAAATTCAAATTCAATCATCAATTCATTATTTTAAACTCACTTTTAATCAATTCTGCAAATTGTGAATTTGTGTCTAGAGGCTTGCTAGCTAGCCTTGAAAAATGATTCAATCAAGTAACCAAGCCCTGGAATCAGACACATTGATTCCTTGTTCTGCACACTTGTACCATGTCAAATCTCATCTCATGAAAAATTCGGGATCAAAAGATATTGATTATCAAAGTTTCCCTTTCAGAATTACCTGCAAGAAAACATATCAGAAAACAATAGAGCATTCGAATTTGGCTTCAAAAAGTAGGCAAATAGACACTTGGGGAAATGAAAACTGGGACATTGGTTTATTGTCATGAGGAGAGTATAAATCTATAATTTGGGCTCATGAAAAATAACTACGTGCAAGTGGAAATCAGTCAAAGTGGGCTACTTAAATTTGCAGACTAGAAACAACTGACAAAAAGGTTTTTTTTGCAAATGGAATTGATCTAGGAAAGTGTGCATACGGATTCATCAAGACTTGAAAATCGGCATACTTAAAGTATTTTTAGAGTAAACCATAGTGGTACAATCCATTTTATCTCACCTATCACATGTTTTGAGACATGACATGACAAATAGGGGTACTGATCAATCTGTACCTTTTGACAACAGTAAAAAGTTAGAAATTGCATTTGGAATCACATTTGAAAACTAATCAAATGGATTCATCATAAGCTCAAAATTGAAACATAACATGTCTCTAAACATTAGAATGTGAAGTAATAGGAATTTTCTCATTTTTATCAACTAGATCAAATTTATGGCGAGTCAAATAGGGCCTACCAGAATTCTAAGCATTTTCCATCATCATGACAACAATAAATGACCAACTTTGAGGGATTCAAAACCTAGTCAAAAAAACTTGTAATGACTCAAAATTTGGTACATAGGCTCTCTGTTATGGACACTAAACATTCCCAAAGTGGTGTGTCATGAAACATAATTTGGTGTGAGATATTCAATCACAACATGGGCTCCTATCATTGTTTAACACTTAGGTGAAAATGTAGAATCGATAAGTGCTCAAAATAAGACTTCACAGAATAGCTCAAAATTTTAGTTTAAATTCATAAAACAAGTGGACATACTGAATGGAAGGTGTTAGAAAAATTAAACACCTCTTATGCTTCAAATGGGTAGCCGGGTACATAGGCATCAAAAAGCATTTATAGGGCTTAATCTTCTCAATGGTACTCAAAATTAGGACTTTGATTTTGAGTCCCAACAATTTCAATCCCCATTAATGAGTATATTACTGAGGGTTTTTTTGACATGGCCTTTTCCACATTTTTTCTAAATGGTACTGCACTACCCATGCAACCTCGCATTAGAGAAGTCAAAATGCATGAATATGTTGTGCATCTTATTCATTATGATGATAATAGGTTTGACCAACATCCACACTTTATATACTTCCTCTTGAATCTTATGATACTTCATTGTAGCCAATCTACTATATCTCTTTTTATTAAACAAAAAGTTTATGATAATACACCATCCACTATTGAAGATCTTCGCTCGCAGTTAACTAACTTACCTGACAATCAACTTGTAGAAGAACTGATCCACTTTGGGTCTACCTTATGAGGGATAAAAGCATTCTGGAATACACATTATATAGAGTTGACAAGTTTGATAACTCAAATAGGATCTCCAACATTCTTCTTTACATTAAGTGTAGTAGACACTAAATGGTCTAATTTGTAGAGTGTTCTTTCCCCAAATGTTCCATCTTCATTGCTTACCAACAAACAACATATTGATAATGTGATTAATAACCCTCATATGAAATTGGTATATCTACACCAATGCTTCAAAAAAATTTGTGAAGAGATAATTGAGATGCTCATAGAGGCAACTAATTATTGGTATCTCTTAGAATGGAAGGGAAAATGATCTGTGTGCATACATGGTGTCATTTGGATTTAAAATGATCCAAATTTGGACACACTTGATTGGGAAAACCTTGAAGCAGTAGAAGAGGGCAAAAAATTCTTTGAAAAATATGTTATAGCTATGAACCCTTGCTCAAAATCTAAAATAGACAACTTGCAACATAGAGCTCCAACAGAAGATCCATGCTTTCTAAATACAACTAAAACAACTTATATTGATCCTTTAGTTGATTATGAAGAGCTTTTTAATCATGTTCAAAGGCACACTCTATGTACTAAGAGGACGTCCCTATGCATGAAAGGTAAAGAAATTAAATGTAGATATAAAACACCTTGGAAAGAATGTGAACAAGCGTCATTACACTGTAATGAAACAAGGCACACATGCTTTGGACTAGCTAGAAATGATGACAAGTTGAACATTCATAACCAGCATATGCTATCAATATGGAGACAATGTAGTGCCTCTCCCATTTGACTTCTGTAAGTCATCCTTATGGATGCAACCTTGCTGATCTTTTTTTGTGATGGATCATGATTGTGACCCTGAGTGGTCTACACCATTGAGGTGTTTGGATTTATGTTTCCTTATCAGTTGCTTTGTTTATGCTTTTGACTGATCTTTGAGATTATGATGTGATTTTTGGTTCACTGAGGTTTGTGCCAATGGTTACCAGGATCGATGTGGTATCATGAGGTTGTTCTATGATTACCCTGAGGTGTGTGCAGAGATTGCACTATGTACTATTACCATGCTACACTGGACTAGGTTCCTGTAGCAGTGGTTCGTCATGTTTATGACTGTGTTTTCTTATGAGTTTTAAATGCCTTTTTAATGCAGAGTAATCAATCATTATTAAATACTTAAGTAATTAGAATGGATTATTCTTGTTGGATTCTTTGGTTATGTGCTGCGGACATTTACCTTGTTTTATTTTGATCTGAGAGATATCTGTTCTTATGTGATGTTTTACATTTGAGAGGACCCGAGGGTCAAATGTTACTCTTTGATTCCAGTATCATAGATATTAGACTACTATGTCGTTCAGTTAATCATATTGCATGATGATGTCATTTTGAGATGACAGTGTGTTTTATGATGATATCTAGTTACCTAGTTATCTGGTATTTGGACATACCTCTGATTTCGCTATATGATGGATTTAATGCTATGGTTATTTACTTCATTCCTGCGTTGCTATGCCTTTTGCGAACGTGAGTGATATAAATAGATTATTTTAATATAATTAAATAAATGGTTAAATTAGGTGATTTAATACATTTATTTCTTTGGCTATGTTATTATATGCAATTGCACTTGATCGTGTTGTTTAGTGTGTAAGATTATATCCCTGGCAGTGGCACATGGAGTTAGTGATTCAGCCGTTCATATTTTACCAATGTCACCTTTGTATGGTCGACCTATCCTTAATTAAAATGTTTAATTTAAACCTTTTGATGATTATTAAATCCGAACTCATTTGTATTATTTGATTAGACCAGTAAGCGTGTCTGTGCATTTAGAGGTTCGCATTGTCACGAAAGTTATTAAGGAGATTTATGTGTTTTTGGGTTTTTGGGCTTTTTAATTGATTTATTTTAATTTCTGGTAGCTTTGCCATAGATGAATTCCTATTTATAGGAATAGCTTGTTTTCTTTTGGGTCGATTCAGGGTTTAACTAGATTAGCTGGTTAAATGCCCTAATCAATTATTCATCCGAAAAGTGAATAAATATCCAAAGAGGAATTTAATTCCTCACTTCTCACTTTCAAATTAGAAAGTTGGAGAGTAAAACCCAAAATCCTCTTCATGAGGATTTATTGTTTTGTTCGTTGTGGGGGCTACGGGCGTGGGATCATCGCGAGGTTGGGCTTGTTGGATCCAGCTCAGGGAAACCTTGGATTGCCGCAATTTTTAGCTACTTCTATGAGATATTTATTTTATGGTTCAGATTCCCGTTTTGCCCTTTTGGCTGTGAGGTAGGGCTTTCTTGTTTTATTGTTTCTGCTCCGTTTCTGCTTCTATTTTTGGTAGCCATTTGTTTGGAGGCTAAGAACTAGTGTTCCCCTCCGTTTCTGTATGTTAGTTCTACCCAGTTGGGCAGGTATGAACATTTCCCTATTTTTCAGGATGAGGGTTTGGAGTTTTGCACCATTATGCTGGCTGTTTTTGCATACATGTCCGATTTCATTTATTTTTGGATTTTTGGGGTTTTTGAACCGAAAGGCCAAATGGGTTTTAATTTTGTAATTTTCCAAATTTTTGGGGTTTTTTACCTTGTTTTGCATGCCACCTTGTTTTCTCAGGTTTTCTTGGCACAATGTGGGTCGTGGACTTGGATGATCCGTTTGGATATCAGTCAAACCACTTTTGTACTTTTATGTTACATTGGGATGCATGTTGCATCCGTACTCCCGACATTGTGTTCGGTTGAGTAATGTTATACTTGTTATTGTTTCTTTTAGACCTTTGCTTTTATTCGTGAATGCTAGGATTCGTGTAGAATCCATACTCTCAGATTGAGGCTGGTTGAGTGAGTTCATGATGTTTAGTCTTGTTACATCATTGGGATTTGTGTAGAATCCATACTTTCAGATTGAGGTCGGTTGAGTGATTTCATGATGTATGATTTTATTAGCTTGGGATTCATGTAGAATCCATCCTTCCTGTGTTTCTTTCAGTTGGGTGTTTTCTTTGCATTGTGTTCTCATTCCTATCCTTGTGTTATGATCTTCGTGATGGTGGTGCACCACACACGAGTACGTCTGCGTACATTTGTTGAGTGACTTACGAGGCTCGATCTTCCGTGGTACTTCTAAAAGTTATGATCATTGGGGTTGGGATGGGAGTATGCATGCCCACGAGCACTTGTCATAGGATGAGCATGGGTAGGGTAGGGTAGCATATGGAGGGGCTTCTATCTTGCAACCTGGTGACTATTCCCCGGTTGGCAGAAGAAGTTTTATATAAGTGATAATTAAATTAAAACTTTGGGTGGTAATAAATACAAGATAATTAAAATGTGTGGGTTGTGTACCTTCCATCGTGAAGATTAGCTGCCCTAGGTTGTGCGCCTTCTGTTGAGAAGAGTAGCTGCCTAGACTAGATTGGGCTTGTCGATGCCAAGCGACTCTCCATGATGTCAGTCCCTACGTAGTAGCCCATTGAGGTGTCTGACCAGGACCTATAGTTTATGCATTGTCTATGTCTTAGTTTCAGTCATCATACTGTCTGGCATGGGTATTAGCCATGGATGTTCTTTTGTGTGTTTGTGGTTGGATCATTATCTCCATCAGCATGGCGGGTGTGGACCTACGGGTGCCATGTGGTTGGGAGGCATAGCTACCTTCACCACTGCTAGAGATCGGTGTATAGAGATGATCTTTTGTCCTAGTGCGACTGTTTCTAGATGTTTTCACTTGGTACTTCAGGTTCTTGAGAATGCTTTCTTGTGATTTATGCTTTCACTGGAATGCTTGGATATCATGTTTATATGATGTTAGTTTACTTGATGCATTCCCTTATCAGGATGTTTAGCATATGATTAGATGATGTTATTTGATTTAGTAGTATATGTGTTGCTTATTGCTATTTAGCATGTAATAGGAGATGTTATCTACTGTAGGATTATCTTATGTGTTACTACTAGCATGTTAGATTTCCTTATGCTTATATTGTTGCATGTTTTATTAGTGACATCCCTATTACGATAGTACCGATGATTTGGTTGGTGACTTGGGATGTTATGCACGGGGGATGGCTAGGACCCACGATGGTCTTATGATGCTATTGACGATTGGGAGGAACCACATACTTAGTTTGGTTGTTTTGTTCCTAAGATGTATTTCTGCACATTGCGATGTTGCTTTTGTTTTTTGCAATGTTTATTTTAGTGTGTTCTTTGCTGCTGTAGTTTAGATGGATAGATGTTCTCCTTTCTGTGTTGTTCTTGTGCTCGAGCATTCATTCCTCGAGCCTTTGTGGATCCGATACTCCCTGGTGTGGAGGTTCTTTGCTCTATTTTGGTCCTTTTTGCTTCTAGGAGTGTTTTTGTGTTTCTATGGGCGACATTCGTTCAGCATTGTGTGACACTGATAAAGTATGGCATGCCCATAGAAAGAATGTCGTACGATACTATAAAGTGTCGCACGCATTACTAGAGAAGTGTCGTACAACACTGGAAGAGTGTCGCACGGCTTTATGAGAAATGTCGCACGATACTTTTCCAGTATCGCATGCCTTCTTGAGAAGTGTCACACGCAGTAAGGGAGAAGTGTTGCCCTCCCTTCCTGATCTAATCTTTTTGAGAGTGGTTTTGGATACCCTTTTGGGCATTCTTCAAGCCTATGTCATTGCATTTTGAATTCAATTGATGTATATTTAATTCCTTATACTTAAGATATATTTTAATAAATGTGACAAATCATTTGAGATAGGTTTCAAACCTCTCAGAGATAAGTTATGGATTCTAGGAAATGTTAGGGCTTCAGAAATCCAAACTTAGCCAATTTTCAGGGCTTTAAGATTTCACGCTTAGCCAAATTTTGGGATTCTGCATTTTACCCCAGCTTGGTGTCTTGTTGATGAGTGGTCATTTCTTGTGCCCTCATCTTGTTGTGGTGGTTGTTGGCTTTTGCTTGGGTGTGCTAGTTGGGTAGTGGCGTTCGAAGATTCGTTGGTTGCTCGGATTGTGTTGAAGTCTTCTGTTGCGATTGTTGTGATCCCTGTATGATGTTGTCATGTGCATTCATACTTGAAAAAAAAATATCTTTGCTTGATTTGGATCCTTGTTTCCAAGGATCTCCGGACGGGGCATTACAAACAAAATATATATTTCCAACCTATTACATCTCAAGCAGTAGTTCTCAAATACATTGCTAAGTATGCATCCAAAGCTTAAAAAAATAGAAAACTGTGTTTAGATGTTGGCTAGAATTTTCTCAGATTCAAATGTAGACGACAATGCCATCAAAGCATTCTAGAAGTTTCTGGCTGAAATTATTGCCAAAAGAGGTATTAGTGCACAAGAAACATGTCACATGCTTCAAAAAGTGCCCTTGTGAATTATAATCATGATTTTATGTCTTTTAATGTGGAGCAAAAAGTGTTGCACTGCCTTAAGCAAACAAGTGATGGTAGTAGAATAGAATCTAGCTACATATAAGCATACATGGAACATCCAACTAAGCTTCAAATAATTACACTAATTGAGTCAAGAAGATCATACACATATACTACATCTCACAAATGAGATAAATGGAGAATAAGAGAGGAAACAATAATAGTACAAGTGTATCTGAAATATTTAGCAATTCCCAAGGAAGACTCTAATAATTTTGAAACCTTTTATTAGAATGAATTGTTCTTGTACAAACACTTTTATGAGATCCACGTAGATATAGGTGTGGACAAAGATGACATTATTGGACATTGGAAGAAATTAAAAATAGAAACATATATTGTTTGGCATGTGGACCACACTGATCAAGTTGAAGAGATCCTAGAAGAGGAAAATGAATTAGACGGTAACATGGATATACAGTATTCATTGCAGCTAAACAAGTGGGAATTTCTATCCCAACTAGGCCTTTCCAATAGTTCTAGCCTAAATGATCTTGACATGTTGTGAAAACATGACTTTGACAACAACCATCCATGGGAAGACCATAATGTTCCTTTGAATTTTCCTGACCAAGCCATTCAATTATACATAGACACAAAAATGTTGGATCATTTATTGGGTCTTCTACCTCTATCTCTACCAATAGCTACAATTTATCACATCATCAATAAATTATAGTTTCTATCATTTTAAACTATTTTGCATATAATTTTTGCATGCAACCTTTATACATGGTCATACAAAGAACTAGTAGAATTGGGAAATCATACCTTATTAGCTGCATAAGAAATGCACTACACAATTTAGTGCCAAAAACAATAAATCCACTCCTTGCTCTTACACCCATAGGAATTTTTGCTTTCAATAACCATACATTAGTCATACATGCAACTCTGAAAATTCCAATTCAAGAACTAAAATCACTACAGGGACAAGCATTAACAAAATGCCAAGAAGACATGAAAAATATTCAATATATTTTGACAGATGAGATGAGCTTCATAGGTCCCAAACTACTTAAAATTGATTCTAGGCTATGAGAACCTATACTTCAAAACCAACACCTTTGTTTTGGTAGCATGTTGATGATTCTTATAGGTGACCTAGCCCAACTTCTACAAGTTATGGATAAACTACTCTATGCATCTCACACTAATGCAAAAAAATTGTGGCACAATTTTAATATAGTGGTAACATTAGAAAATATATTTAGACAAGGTGATGATCCACTTCAAATACAATTTTCCAGAGTACTACACAATATGCAAAATGCAAAACCAATGTTACATCATTGGGATTTTGTTAATGACTCGCACAAACAAGAACCTCACTCCAAATGAGAAAATTGAGTTTGACCATGCAACACATTTGTAAGATGATAAAAAAATCCATACAATATTATTAGAAAAAAAGAAGAAGCACTTTTGCACTCAATCTCACATTAAGACCATATCTTTGTAGCTACTTCTACAAAAATGGTAATGTCTGTCATTCTATAAGCTTTTATTTTTCGTTTACTTGTTTCTTTGTGTGGCTTCCTAAGTAATTCATTACTCTTTTGTACAAGTTGACATTTTTTGGATTCAAAGAAGGTGTTCACACACACAAAAATGCTCCAAAAACTTTCAGGTATGTTAGGATTCTTTTGGTTGCTTCTAGAATTTCCCTACTTCTACATTTACTAAGATTGCCTCATGTATCTACTTCTTCTTCAGAAATAATTTTATTTCTCTCTTACATACAGGTATTTGTTGCCTTTCCACAAATAAGACTCCTATTACTTTTCTATTTACAGTTTCAAAAAAAAGTCAACAAATGTGCAATTCAAATCAACTCTTTAGTTGGGATGTCGTACATTAAATCAATATTAAAGTTGTATATTATTGAACCTCCAAAGAGATTAGTCAAGTGTATATTTATATATACATATATACATATATATATACACATACATATATATACATATATGTATATATATACATACATGTATGTATGTATACATGTATACATACATGTATATATACATACATACATGCATACATACATGCATACATACATACATGTATATATACATGTATGTATGTATATATATATACATATATATATACATACATGTATATATATATACATATATATATATACATACATATATATACATATATATACATATATATACATACATATATATACACATATATATACATACATATATGTACACATATATATACATACATATATATACACATATATATACATACATATATATACATACATACATATATATATATATATATAATCAATTAGAAATCTTTTTTTTAAACTTACATCTTTTTAATTTGTCTTTTCTAAAAAACTATTGGCATACCCCTGGCACTTTCTAGAAATTTTAAAGACAGAAAGTTTATTAAATTTTTTATTTTTTAAAGGTAGAAAGTTTATTAATAAACTTTCTGTTGGCAAGTTAGTTTTGACTTTTAAGGAAAAAAGTAGAGACTAAATAATAATTAAATATTAACAATATTAAGTACAAATTCTAATATTTTAATTAATTTTTAGAGTTGAAAAATAAATTATTTTAAAAACATACTTTATTTAATGTTGTTTGTGATAATTGTAAGATTGATTTAGTATACACAAAATTCTTATAATTTTAGCTATTTTATTTTGGAATTAAATAACTATAATTATTCTAATTAAGAGAATATAATAGTTTTGACATATATCTATTAATTTAATATTTAAAAAATTTAAGTTATTGAGTTAAAATAGAAATAATGTTATTAATTAATAAGGTTTTATATAAGTCAAATTGATATTGCTACGAGTTGAATGGAGTTTTCTTGTTACTAAATGAAGGTAAATAATTTAATATTGGATAATTAATTGTTTTTTGTTTAAATTCAATAATATAATCTTTTAATTCTTTTAATAATGATCATAGAGGAATTCGAAGATGAGGGAAGAATTATAATGATAAGAGATTATGAGAAATGAGTTTAAATCTATTTAACTTTAAATTAAAAATTCAATTTTGAATAGTTCTTAAGTTTAAAAAATAAATTAAATATATTTAAGTTTAAATTAAAATTGAATTATTTCTTTGATGAATAGTCCCTTCTTTATATTAAAAAAATACAATAAAGTTACATATTCATAAAAAAAGGGGCTAGGGGAAATAGGATCACTCAATGAGTTTATACAGCCATAGGCCAGAAATCAACTATTCATCAAAAAAAACTTTTAGAAAACATCATAAAACAAAGAAATCCTCATGCTACCAGTGCAACACCAACCTAGGATGGAGGATCCTTATCATTAAAGCCCCACTTGAGGGTGGGGTAAGTAGATGGCTTGGGGGGAGCCCATTTGTCATCAAGAGCATCAACATTATCTTCATCTTTCTCTCCCTCAAGCCTAGGAGGAGAAATGGCTAAGTCCAGTTGGGGAAACACCCACTTGGGGTCTAAGTGAGTAGATGACCCACTAGTAGCAGGGAGAGCTATTAGGGACCACCCTAAAGTAGACCTCTAGGGAGGTGAGGTAGAGTGATGTTGACCACCCAAACCTCCAAAAGATTGGTGCCGACCAAAAGCACCACTGCTAGGAGAGTGGTGCGGCTAAGAGCGAGGCATGTGGAAGTGGTGAGTAGAACTACTACATCCTCAATGGTGACCATGGGATGGAGTACAATCTTCGGAGGCCAAATTTGATAGAACACGAGCAACTCTACAAGGGGCATTTCCCTAATGAGCCAAAAGCTCCTATAAGTGAGCCACCTCCAAAGCCACTTTATCCATTTGTACTTGAATCTGCAACATGACATTATTATAAATACATGCTTTAGCGTACATAGCCACATTAATGTCTAATTTTTTATTAGCATAAATGACTGCATTGCGATCTTTCCAAATGGTAAATAAGATCTCCAATCTAAAACCATGCCATATTTGGGCATATTTGAAGGGTATTTGAGTATTATCAACCAGAAGAACCATATTCTAAGAAAAAGGTTCTAGGTGGAAGGGGAAAAAGGGATCATGAATCCATCATCAGTAACATTGAGCCTATCTACAAAATGAAAAAATATGCAAAAAAGACTTTGGTTGACCAAAGAAAGGGCAACATGGGTTAGGAATTCCCAAGTGCCACAACCAAGGGCCCAAAGGCAAGCCCTGGAAAATAATACACTAGGAAAAATGCACAATTTTGGGTTCAATAATGGTGTGCCACATAGTGGAGAACCTATGACTCCAAGTGTGATGCAAAGATTGTAAATTCCATCATTGGTTGAGAACATCAACCATGGGCAGGTCAAGAACTAACCATTGGTAGCCTAGCCTAGGCTTATAGCTACTTACCAAGGTTTCTAGATACCACTTCCAATCTTTCCACCAAGGGTGAGAGGACTGAATGTCCACTTCATGTAACAAATGTGAAGGCACCGCAAAAACTAGAAGATCAAAAGTCTTTCGATCTAGATGAGTGAGCCAAAATTGTACTCTCATGTCCTCCTGCAACCATAAGCTTGTAGTAACTCTAGGAAAAAATATCTTTAGGGGTCATTATGCCATGTTTAAAAAAATGTAGAGCACTAGCCTCATGTACTTTAGTTAGGCGAACACCTTGGATAGCAAATAAAGGTGACCACTAGAGATTATGCCAGTTCATGGAGAGCCCATCTTTGAATCCATTGCCAACCCAGTGAATCTAGGACTTAACTACTTCCCAAGTTTTCCAAATACTCTTGGCAACAAAAGTATCCTGAATTTAGATAGGTTTGGTGGTAACAAGAAGGGTCTGAAACCCAATCCCCTTTTAGGCTAGCTGGTGAACCAAAAAGCCTAAGGAAATGCAATGTCTTAACAAAATCTTCCAGGCTTCATTGTCAAAAATGAGCTCAAATCACCCATTTGGCACATAAAGTAGTACCTTGCTTCTAGGTGGAAAATAAGCCTAGGCCACTAGACTCCTGTAGAAGATTGCAAAAATCCTAGGTAACTCTATGAAAGCCTTGGTGAGAAGTGTCTAATGCCCAAAGGAAGTCACATAAAAGGCACTCAACTTTTAGGTAAGAGGCCTTTAAAGAATCCCAATAGGAGGAATAATAAATGTGGGTGGTAGCCAACACTTTGGAGAAAATATGGAATTTTTCTACTAGGGAGAGAGGTTTGGTGATCCAATACTCTAGCTTCTTCTCTATTCTAGTAAGAACCTTATTCTAGAGCTCAACAACTAAGGATTGAAAGGTGAAGGGAACACCCAAAAAATGAAAGACTTCCCCATGCTAAACCCATTTCCATTGATATTGCTCAAGCCAAGAAGGATAGGGAAGGTAAGACTACCTATAACAAAGGGTTTTCTACCACTAAATGATAGATCTTGGAGCAAGACAGAATGTGTCAAGACATTGCAAAGTGGAGGCAATATTCTTTTCATCCTCTATGAGAGTGAGGAAGGAGTCATCTACAAAATGACCATTCATAGGCTGATCAGGGGAATCTAGGAGGGAACTACCCTAGACCCTTCTTTAGGAGATGGAATTTGCAAGAAAATACCTAAAACCTTCTACTACCAACACATATAAAGAGGGCACTAGTGGGCATCCTTGATGAATTGATTGATAAAGCCTAAATTCTTGAGATTGATGACCATTAATGAAGATGCAAGTAGAGGCATCTCTAAAAAGCATCTGGACTGACTATAAAAAGGTAGGGCCAAACCCAAGAGCTTGAAGCATTGCAAGAATGAAAGGCCACTCAATCCTATCATAAGCTTTGGAAAAATCAATTTTAAGAAAGATGGCCTGTTGCTTTGAATGTCAAGCCGATTCCATCCCTTCCCACACAAAAATTATATTGTCCAAGATATAATGAGATTTGATAAATCCTATTTGTTTAGGGCAAATTGCTTGAGGAAGAAGATGACAAATTTTATGAGAGAGAGCCTTGGCAATGATCTTATAGGAGACATTCAAAAATGTAATAGGCCTCCAATTGTAGATGTCTTTAGGGCCACCCACCTGAAGTATAAACTTGATATTCCCCTTGTTAAAAAATATTGCCTAGAGAATGGGAATTGTAGGCCTCAATGTAAACCTTATGCAGGTCTACACCAATCTCATCCCAAAATGCTTTGTGAAATTCACAAGGGAAGCCATCACAACTAGGGGCCTTAACATTTTCCATGGAGAATACAAATTCCTTGAGGTCCTCTAGAGTGAGCTTCTACTCACAAAACACATATTATTCTAGAGTGAGTCTTTTAGGTGTGATAGCCAAACAAGCTTGCAAGGCTTGGTCCTGGGCTACTGAGGGACCCTAGCAAAAAAAAGCTTGGAGAATGTCAAGAACCTCACAAAGGGTGTAATTACCATCCCAAATGCATTTGATTACCACCATAGAGTGGCATGCCCTCAACGCATTGAAGTATTCCTTGGAAGCTTGATCACCAACCTCCAGCCAATGAAGATAGGCTTTGAGTTTAGCTCCCTGGGTAGTATATTTGTTTGTAACTTGCTTCTAGTGGCAAAGGTTGGCAAGCCAAAATTGGAGATCTGTATCAAATGGATTCATGGAAAGATCTTTAGTGGTCATACAAAGATCTTTGACAGTGGCCTCATAGGATCTCTTGCAGTACATGGCCAATTGCCTCCCATAAATGTGAAGAAACCTTGCAATATGGGTGATGGCATCATTCCACCACTGAATCCACCTAGAGGAAGAGTGGGGCCTAGGTTCAAGGTTCCAAGTTTGTAAAATATGAGTGGTGGTGGGTGGATGGGACAATACTAAAGTATTAAGGTAAAAATGGGTTTTACAATTACGAGGAGGGGAAAATGCCAAGTAATAGAGAAGTAAATGGGAAAATGGTTCAAAAGAGTCACATTAGGGAGTAGAGTGATAGGTAGAAGACTCATGTGAGAAAAAGAAGAAAAGGGTTGAGTAGAAATCATAGCACAGTCCAACCTTTCAAGGACCCTATCAGCTCCCTCTCAAAAGTTGGACCATGGTACTAGATTCCATCAGTTTGATGGTGATGAACATTAAGATCAAAAAGACCCAACTTGTTTTGCATATAGAACCAGTCTTCTCGTTCACCTGCTAACCATCAAAAAGGTAGAAGGCCCACTTTATCAATAGGTAGCTCAACCATATTAAAATCCTCACAAAATATCCAAGTGGTAGGTGGTAAAGAATTAGCTAGCCATCTCCACAAGTGTGAGCACTCAACCACATCATTAGGGGCATAGATATTGACAATGCCTAAATAATGATTTTGAAAAGACAAAAAAATCAAAACTACTCTCTACATGGGGTCATAACCATGGGAAATAAAAAAAGGGAAAATTTTAGGGGAGATGAGAGTGACTACACCACCTCAACCAGCTTTATTCTAAGAAGCAAAGCTAACACCATCTGGCCATATCACACAACAAGCTGAGTTGAGAAGAAATCTAGAGACTTTGACTTCTTGCAAGCACATAACATCAATATTACCAAGCCTATGCTTGGTATCATGAAGAAAATACTTTCTAGGGAGGTCTGTTAGCCCTCACACATTCCATGAGATAAAATTCATCATAAACTAGTTTGCATATTCTCCTCATCCTCAAGTGAGAAAAAATTGTGATGCAAGAAAATGAAGGATTAAAATGAGGGTCACCCAAAGTGATGGATTTTCATTTATCCCCAGTAATAAAGACTAAATTTTGGCCTTTAGGGCTATGAGAGTGACAGAGAGATGGAGAGGAAATCATAAAGGTTGCTTGAGGCACACAAACCCAATAAGCTTGTACCTCCATCTTATCTATCCCCTATCACATAGGGTTTGAAATGGGTGGCAATAGAACCATAGTAGTCTTTGATGCCAAGGGCACAAGAGGAGCTACACTGGAGCTAGGATGATTGGGTTCTTGAGAAACATGATTTGGCTTAGCAGTGCCCTTGCCTTTCTTGACAATTGTTGTCCACTCATCTTTTTTAATGGCTTGAGCTAGCTTGGGTTCTTGCACTGAAGTGAAATTGCACTCAAGAAGAGCACAATCCTTTATCTTGTGACTAGCAGATTGACAACAAAAATAAGTATTTAGGAGATTTAGGCAAATCACTTTCTGGGTAAAGGTGGTAGCACCAATCTGAATTTCCATGAACTCTTTAAGGGTCTTGTAGACACCCAAAAATTGGCAAAAACATAAATCACGCAATTATGATTAATCAACACAAATTAAACAAAAAATCATCTATCAAATTAATAAAACTTAAATCAACTTCAAAAGAGGAGAGAAGCAATTCAAAATCATAAAATGAAATTCAAAAAAAAAAAGAGAGGGAAAAGACAAATGTTTGAGGATAAATAGAACTTTTATTAAATCAATAAATCCATTCATTATCACAAAATAAAAATCCTCCTTTTGTATAAAGAATTAAAAGAAATCCAAATTTAGCCATAAATCATGATTTTTGGGCTCCTCCTTTTGTCTCTCATGAGACATTTTTGTTGAAAATAAAAGTCATATTTAGCCATAAATCATGACTTTTTGGGCTCCTTCTTTTGTCTCTCATGAGACATTTTTGTTGAAAATAAAATTCATATTTAGCCACAAATCATGACTTTTGGGCTCCTTCTCTTGTCTCTCATGAGACATTTTTGTTGAAAATAAAAGTCATATTTAGCCACAAATCATGACTTTTGGGCTCCTTCTCTTGTCTCTCATGAGACATTGTTTTTGAAAATAAAAGTCATATACTTTGTTGAAAATAAAAGTCATATTTAGACACAAATCATGACTTTTGGGCTCCTTCTCTTGTCTCTCATGAGACATTTTTGTTGAAATAAAGCCTTATCTAGCCACAAATCATGACTTTTGAGTTCTTCTCTTATCTCTCATGAGACATTTTTGTCGACATAAAAATCACACGGAGCCTCTAATCAAGACTTTTGAGCTCCTTTTCAATTTCACTTCCACTCACCAAGTGAAAAGGTAAAACCCAAATTCTTACCCCAACCCCTTCTAAAATCCTATAAATAGAAGGAGAATTCAAGAGTAAAGAGACCCAAGTCTTACACATTTTCACTATAGGCACATTTTGATTCATCATCTAGCATTCTTATTGTAGCATTTTCATAGGATTTTAGCATTATTTTGTGTTATTTAGCATCATTTATCACTTGTTAGTTCATTGCATATTCATTTTTCTAGCATTCTCCCATTCTAGAATAGTCACTAAGATGCTGGTCTAAGAGCCATTTTAGCAATTGTAGTTAGGGAAACATGAGATGCTCATAGAGATTACATTCTAATGATGATATCTTGGGTTCAGTTTAATTCGTCATTAGTCCATTTGCATCATACACTTAGGTTTTATGAATACACGTTCACACCGTGTACAAATTGGTGCCCACCATGGGGCTTTGTATTAAAGCCTCTCTATTCTTCAAGTTTTCTTGCTGATCTATTATTTTAGATCCATTATTATGCTATTGTTATGTTACAGGTTTGGAGGGTGATTTTTGAAGAAGGATTTTAAATACTAAAGCTTTTTGTGGAGAACTTCTATCTTCTTGTCTTCTTCTCTCATGCATCCCTGGCTTCCATCATGAGTTTTCATCCTTGCATTTGTATATTAGCTTAGATCCATATTTGTTTTCATAGATTAGTATTGCATTGTTATTACATTTCCTTTCTTGCATTGTTTTGCATTGTTATCATTTAGATTAGTTTTCATCTCCATTTGCATGCATTTTGGATCCTTGAATCTCTTGTTTTGTGGTGTACTTGAATTTGATCTTTTGTAGGTTTTATATCATGTGAGAAGCTTCATACCGAGATCAAAAAAACTTTTAAATGCATTTCCAAGCTCACAAAGATTAGATCTATCAAAAATCACAACCACAAGGCTACTAGAAATGTGTGACAAGAATGAAGACTCTCAAAAATGTGCCTAGCCCTTGCTAGCTTTGAATTAGGTAGGTGGACCATGGCTCTTGTCAATTAAAAGTGTGGCATTTCTCAAATTTTCAAACATAGTTTAATAAGAATGTTCAATCTCACTAATTTGATAAAGAAGTAGGCCTATGCTCTCAACTCTTTGGAGTTGATCAGAATGCCCAACCTTCTGTAAATATCGATTACATTTGAACAAGGAAAAGAATCGACACATAGTGTAATTAGGAGCCTCCCTATCTTTAGTAGTATAAGGGCTAGTAATTAATCCTTTGTGTCTATCATGTTTGGGAAAAAAAATAGTAGGGATATGCTCCCACTCTTCTTGAGTGATCAAATTCCCAAACCTGTTTGTGACTTCTATTCCTTGCTTTTCACTAGGTAGGATTATCTAGCCATAGAAGGGCTACCTTTCGAGTTGCCTTAGTAGGGCCAATGAGAGGGATTTCCCCCAATCTTGTATTCCTAATCGAATGTAAGCCACCTGTGTTTAGAAAATATCCTTCCTCTAGTAGTCCCACAAAGGATTGTGCCAAACCTCCCTGGCGTTGGTGGGAAGCTCTTTGTCAGAGGAGAGCTAAATTTGAACATAGTTGGAACACTAAGACTCACTAGTCACCAGCCTTTAGATAATCTTATTAGGAAGCCGTTTTCTTCCATTTTCTAGGTGTGTGTGGTTTTTACATCTTGCATTGGTTCTATTGCTATTGTTCTTGGAAGTGTTTTAAAACTTAATAACAAACACCAGTGCGAATCATAAACCTTCGAGAAGGACAAACCTCAAATCGATATTGAGTAATGAAGTTCAAAACCAAGATGTTGTTGAACTTACACTTCATAAAATAGTGCTTTTGAATGTTCTTGTAATACTTTTGATCCTTGAAACAACACATCTGACATTTGAGCCTTGAAACAACACATCTGACCATCCTTGCGACGCATCTAAGTAATGAAATAATGCATTTGATCACTGAAGTAGTGCATTTGACCATTCTTGTAATGTATCTAAGAAAAAACATGAAACAAAGGCCATTTTCAAACATGGTACTTGCAAAAAAACAATAAATTTGGATACCCTTTTTCGTGCTGGTACTTTACAAAGTCTAAATTTTTTTGTGTTTGACCGAAAACATCTTTTGAAAACAAGCAAAGCTACATCATCATCAACCCAACAGTTACCATTATCTCACTTTGCACATCAACCTAGGAAAATTTGGAAACACACATCCATACCTGACTTTTTGAAAGTGAACCTTATTCTATCAACATTGGCAAACACCTTGTCCAATTTAGCTTGTTGCTACAAATAAATCATGGTCAACTAAAACTTTCATCTTTTGAAGAATGCCTAGACACTAAAAGAATCCAATTTAGCTTTCACACTACCACACAAAACAAGTGTCCCAACAAAACCAAAATGGTCACCCATACGAGTGAGTTCTAGGATAGCAATTAAAACCATCAAATGCACATAACCTCTAAACCTCCTAAAATCTACTACAACAACAAATTTCTCGCTAAACACAGTTACTTATGAGTCACCCTTGTTTTATTGAAATTTGGAATCCTTAGTTACAATTGGTTCATCTAATGCATGGGATGACAAAAGTATTGAAACTAAAATTGAATATTTTCAGCAAAATCTTGAACTTATCGATATCATGGACAAGATTCTGGAAAAACACACAGAACAATACATACTCACATTAGCAAAACAAGGTGCAAAATTGCCATCTGATTTTGATGTGACCAACCGAAAACAAGATGAAGAAGAGTCACCTTTAGACATAGTCACACAAAAATTTCAAGACTTACAACTACAAATGGAAAAGAGGAAAATAGGAAAAGCACAACTCACAGAGTTTAGCATCAAAAAGGTGTGTCCCTTGCCATTCGATAAAAACATTACCTTCGTATCTTTTCCTCCAAATGTGAAAATACCAAAGTATGACAAATATTTTGGCATGACAGATCCACAACATCACGTGAGGCAATTCTATATGCCAAGCATGGAGTTTTTCCATGACACAACATACTTAATGCACCTATTTCCTAGGAGCCTCAAAGGACAAGCCATGGAGTGGTTCTCCAAACTACCCTCCAATATCAAAAGCTTTGATCAATTGTCCTCCATTTTTATCACCCAATATTCTTACAACATTGAAAGAGAGGTTACAATGATTGATCTATGTAACACAATAAAACTCCCAAGTGAATCATTCAAGACCTTCCTACAATGATGGAGGCACATGTTTGCTAAATATCATAGAGACATACCATATAAGGAGAAGATAGATATCTTCATCAACAGTCTCTCAAAACCAATGAATTATTGGCTCCAACTCCAAGGGCCTAAAATTTTTTAAACCACTTTAGAAAATGTGGCTAAAGTGGAAGAAACCTTGGTAAACAATGACATAATTAAATTATCTAAAGATGGTAAAGTTTTCTCCAAAAATTCCACACAAATGCATAATTCCTCTTATTGGTCCACTGATAAGCAAAAATTGTGGTGATAAATAATAATAAAAACATCACAAATGATGGGGTAGTTGAAGCCAATCATGTCAAAACTCAAACTCAACCCCCTTTAAATTGACTGATTCCTAGTGTCACACCTCAACTAAAGAATGGCTACCCATTTTACCAACATAACACAAAGACTCCCTCTATTTCTAACCAACAAGTGGCTTACAATCAAGCTCCTCCACCACAAAGATGTCAGTCTTTTGATATACCTAAGGAGTATACACCCATAGGGGTGTCCTATGAGAGTGCTTTACTAACACTCTTGGCTGATGACCTCATCATGTTACCAGAGGCTAAACCATATGAACCCCAAGTCAAACCAAAATCATGGAATGACAAACACATTTTTTCCTATCATCGTAATCGGGGGCATTAGACGAACAATTGTTTTTCCCTTAAGGGGGTCATCCAAAAATTGATAAATGATGGAACCATTGAGGTAAACAATCTCAGTAATAATGAAGACCATACAGCCTTCAAGAACCCCTTCATGAGTCATGAGAAGGGAGAGTCCTCCAAGGCCAATCAAAATGCACCTCCGTAAACCAAGATTAATTATGTGCACCACTATGATAATACAATTGGCATGATTTTTTGGATTTGATGAAACTGTAAATGTCATCATAATTAAAGACAAAAATAAAAAACAATCCTCAAATGTTGTCACTCGGGGCCAAGCTTCAAAAATTATCCTACCAGGACCAGTGACAAATCCTGAACAAGCAACTCCAAGTTCCTCAATGCCCAAGTATAACCTGGTTAACCAATTACTCAAGACTATGGCCCACATCTCCATTTTTGAACTATTGCAAATCTCCCCAGAGCATAAAGAGATACTCACCAAAGCTTTAGTGCCAAATGATTTAGATGTGAATAGATTCCAAACCATGGTCAGCAATTTAGTTGCTCCTCATTGCATGTCTTTTTCTTCCCAAGATGACATGTCTATCATACAACCACAAAATTCTCCTTTGCACATAGAAGTATTCATCCATAGGAACTGAGTTAAGAGAGTATTGGTTGATGGTGAGGCTGGTCTCAATATTTTCACTCTCAATTTAGTGAAAACCCTTAGGTACACAAAGGATGTGGTTGACCCAAGAAAAAAGATTACCATCAAGGCTTATGATGATGAAGAAAGATCCTCCAAAGGCATGGTCATATTACCAATCAGAGTAGGATTGGTCATGAAAGAAACTGTCTATTAGGTTTTAGACCCATAATTAACTTACAACATTCTACTGGGAAGACCATGGATCCATGACATGCAAGCCATTCCCTCCACCTACCACCAGTGCCTCAAATTTCCATACATGGGTCAAGAGATAACCATACCTAGAGATCAACAGTTTGCCTAGTATTGTAACTGACTTGTTCCTCATAACAGAGAACAAGTTGATACACCGACAGATGCTAGCAGAAAATCCACAATTGTAGGCACTTCACACTTCACTAACCAAATGAGTAACCACATATCAACATCAACTAAGGGTAAAGAGAAAGTGATTTGTTTGGGTCCTTCTGCTCCTCCACTACCATCACCATCAAAAGATCATAAACAACTACAGTATGAAGAAATGGATAAACTAATGAAAGAATTTGATAGAAAGTGTAAATTGCATCATAAAGGGGTAGGTGAATACTCATTCCCCCTATTTGATCCCCCACTTTATCCAAGGTCTCATGTAAAACTGACATCCACCAAACCATATCATGCACATTTTATCAAAGCAAGTGGAACACCTCCAAACCTAGTGGAAGACATTAGTCAATAGAACATTGACATCTCCTCCCACCTACATGGGAAAGGCTTTGACTTAATGAAAAAGATGGGATACAAGAGATATGGTCCCTTAGGGAAAGGGAAAGGAATCATCAAACCTTTGATGGCACAATTTAGGTCAAATAAATCTAAAGCAGGGGTAGGGTATGATGGACAAGACAAGGTGCAAACCTCTTCTGAAGCTCACCTAAAGAATAATGATTCTTCCTCTTCTACCTTGGTGTGGGTACCCAAGCAAAAGGACAGTTATACCCCAGCAACAACTAATCTCCTAAATGAAAATTTGTCCGTCTCAAGTTCACATTCTGTGGAAGAACAACCCATAAATGCCTCCAATAATAAAGATGATGATGATTCCACTAAATGGGAATTTGAGTCTCTATCTAAAGAATCTCTCCATGACAAAGAATGTGATGTTGTCCACATACCCACCCCTAACAGTTTGGCTATGCAAAGAACAACTCATAATTCTAGATCCACTTCACCAAGAAATAGAGTACATCAGGATGGCTTCAAAGATGAATACTTTGAAGGGTTTCAATTCCAAACCTTATTCCCTGACTTCTGCCTAGTAGAAGTTGAAGATGATTACTACGAGCCCCTCGCAAGCTCTAATTTCCAAAACACTCTAGAAGAAGTCCATGTCATGGATCTGATGGATATAGTGTATGAGCCATCTAATGAAGTTATTTCTTTAAGCCCCATTGAACCTTTCACATACTACAAATCGCTTTCCCTAGTCCATCCCAAACTCATTAACTGGGATACAACCAAGTCTCATCACCTCCCTCATTTTGACACTGACCATGAAGTTTTCATCTACCTTAACACAGTTGAACCATCTCATCAACAAAGAATGAAAGAAGAGAATATAGTCGAGTCAGGTATCAATCACCTCAGTTACACTAGAGCAAGGCAAGCATCCCACAACCTTATTGACCACTACCAAGTTGTGTCTAATCTTGATAAAAAATAGAAAAAAATAGAAGTGGCATATCCCAAGGTGAAAACCCAATTGTGGCACCTGTGGATGGGGTAATTGATACCTTACCTGAACATTCTGAGGAGCGATTATCTATTTTGATTGAGCCAACAAAACCAGTCAACCTCGGCATAGAACAAGAACCAAAGGTCATTTATTTGGCACAGTCCTTGAGCCTAGAAGAAAGGAAGGCATTTACCAAGTTCTTCAAAGAAAGAAAAATAAACTTTGCATGGTCTTATGCAGACATGCCTAGCTTAGACCTAACCTCAATCCTCCACCATCTTAACTTCTCTCAAGAGGTCAAGCCAATGAAACAAAAACTTAGAAAGATGCATCCTCATATAGCCATGTTAGTGAAAGCAGAATTGGAAAAATTAATCAGTATAAATTTCATCCAGCCTCTAGCATATGCATCATGGATCTCCAACATTGTCCCCATATCAAAGAAGAATGGCATCATACACATCTGTATCGACTTTTAGGATTTAAACAAAGCATGTCCTAAAGATGACTTTCCCCTCCCTAACATCAACACCATTTTGGATCTCACTGTAGCTCATTCCATGTTTTCACTCATGGATGGATTTTTTGGTTACAATAAAATTAGAATAGCACCAGAAGATCAAGAGAAAACAACTTTTACTTGTGCATGGGACACATTTTGTTGGAATATAATGCCTTTTGGCTTAAAGAATGCTAGGGCTACCTATCAATGGGCCATGACCACTATCTTTCATGATATGATGCATATCTTCATGGAAGATTATGTGGATGACATTCTTGCCAAATCCCATAGTCGAGAAGAACATCTTCCCATACTAGCCAAAATATTCACCTGCCTAGAAGCATTCAAGGCTAGGCTTAATCCCAAGAAATGTGCTTTTGGCATCAAATCAGGCAAGCTGCTAGGATACATTGTCTCTACCAAAGGGATAGAAGTTGACCCTGAGAAGGTACAAGCCTTAATTAGTATGCAACCTCCAAAGAACCTAAATCAGTTATGCTCTCTTCAAGGCAGGCTTTAATCAGTTTGCTGGTTCATTTCTTAGTTGGCAAAAAAGTGTATAGCTTTCACACACTTGCTACATAAAGACATACATTTTAAGTGGGATAATCAATGTGAAAAGCCTTTTGACATACTTAAAACCTATTTGATGAATCTGCCTATGTTGGTACCTCTGATATCACACAAACCATTACTATTGTATATTTTTGTAACGGATAAGTTAATTGGAGCCCTCCTGGCACAAGAAAATGACCAAAGAAAAGAATGATCCATTTACTACATCAGTCATACCTTGGTCAAATATGAACTTAATTAATCTTTCATTGAAAAGACTTGCCTAGCCGTAATTTTTTCTTCCAAAAAACTATGTCACTATCTTCTAACACACAAGGTCAAGCTTATCTCCAACATTGATCCTCTCAAATACCTTCTCAGCAAGATAACATTAATGGGTAGAATGGAAAATGGGTGATGATCCTAAGTGAATTTCATATTGAGTATGTAGATAGGAAGGCAATAAAAGGATAGGCCATTGTTGATCAATTGGCAGATGTGCCTATAGAAAGTTCCAATCCTATCTTAGTTGACTTCCTTGATATGCACATCCTTCAGAAAAAGCTAGTAACATGGAAATTTTATTTTGATGGTTCCTACACACACCATGGGTCAAGTGCCAGCATTTTGTTCATCATGCCACTTGGTGTTACCATCCCTAAATCTTACAAACTACTCTTCCCTTGCACAAAAAACATGGCTAAATATGAAGCTTTGGTCTTGGGTCTCAAGCTAGCTTTGGAATGGAAATTGACATCCCTAGAAGTTTATGGAGACTCCCAGTTAATCATCAATCAAGTTACTGATACTTATCAGACAAAAGATGAAAAAGTGTTGCCTTATATACATATAGTCGATACACTCAAGGCATATTTTTTTCACATTACTTTTGAAAAAATTCTTAGAGAAAGGAATAGAGCAACAAATGCTATGGCTACCTTGGCCTCCTTACTTCAGCTCCTAGAACAACACGAGCGGTATGAGTTCCTAGTGGAAGAGGTGGTTCAACCTACATTTACTCAACCCAATTCCCTTATCATTTGCCATTTAAATACCCCTGATTCCCTTTGGTATAGTCCCATTATAACTTACCTCCATGATAACATCATTCCATCTGACCTCTCATGTAACCAAAAATGAAATTTCATTCACCAAGCCTCCAACTACACTTTGGTGGCTGATATGCTGTAAAGGAAAGGTCTTGACGGTACTTTATTTAGGTGTCTTGAAAAGGATGAGTCTAGAGTCACTCTATAAGAAGTCCATGCAGGGATTTGTCGGTCACACTCCAGTGGTTTCACATTATCATAGAAGATTCTTTGAATGGGCTATTTTTGGGCAACCATGGAAAAGGATTCTATTGATTTTGTCAAAACTTGAAAAAAATGTCAAATCCATGGTAACCTTGTTCACCCACCAGCCCAAGAGCTAAATCCTTTGGCCATGCCATGGCCCTTTTATCAGTGGGGTTTTGGTTTGATTGGAGCCATCCATCCACCCTCCTTTGGTGGGCATAAATAGATTATCACTGCCATCAAATACTTGACCAAGTGGGTCAAAGCGATGCCACTTGCCAACTCTACGAGAAAATAGATCTCCTCTTTTATTCTCAACCATATCATTTGTCAGTTTGGCATACCTCATGCAATTCTCATAGATAATGCCTTGTATTTCAAAAACCAAATAATTGATGAATTATGTGAAAATTTTCACATTATACACCATTCTTCATCAATTTATTATCCCTAAGGCAATGGCCAAGAAGAGGCTACCAACAAAACCATCATCAACATCCTCAAAAAAATTGTCAACAATACTGGTAGGGATTGGCATTTATAGTTGAACCCCACCCTTTGGGCCTATAGGATGAGTGTTAGGAAACCTATAGGTGCAACACCCTTCTCTTTGGTTTATGACTGTGAAGCTATTCTCCCTTTGGAGGTTGAGATCCCATCCTTGAGAGTTACTCTTCAAGACATCCTATCAGATGAAGATTACAAAGTGGCCCATCTAGAATAGCTAGAGTTGTTGGAAGAACAGTAGCATACAGTGCATGAACATCTTAAAGTGTATCAAAATAGATTATCAAGGCATTATAACAAAAAGGTCAAACCTCATGTCTTTCAGATTGGTTACCTAGTGCTCAGAGAAAATCCTAAGAACCAAGTAGCAAGGTAAAAGAAAGGACAATGGGAGGCCAATTGGATTAGTCCTTACCTTATCATAGAATCCTTTGGGACTAATACTTATCGACTTTCAGATTGTGATGGTACAAAATTAGCAGAACCTATCAATAGCATCCATCTCAAATAGTTTTATGTCTAAAATCTTTGAGAAAAACTTCAAGGAAAAAAAAAAGTTTGAAAAGGGGCAAGAGGTAGCACTTTTGGACTTCCCTAGACAACACAAAGCCTTCAATACTGAAAAAGGGGCTGCAGTTGAATGGTTGGTTCTTCGTCTCTAAGACAAATTTTGGCTCTTTGAGGCTTTCCATTGCAATTAATAGAAGATAGGAATATGAGAAAGAAATGGCATTTACAGTTGAATTATGTGGAGGAATTTGGAAGTACACTATTTGTTTATCTAGGGTTGATAAGCTTATAGCCTAGGCTAGAGTAGTCTATTAGGCTAGTATTTGATCTAGAATTAATTTCACACATACCCAATTGAGAAACATTTGTGGGTTATAATTCTAGAGTCTTTTATCATCAAATGTGGATTCATAGCAACAAAAATACCCAATATGGTAGCAATAGTAAATCAAGGGAACTAGAGCTTATAACGGCAATAATAATAACAATAACAAGAGCAAATCAAACTCCTTTTCCTTCATGGAAGGTACACAATAGTGGAAATAGCTAGCCTGATAGCAACAATAGGGAGCACAACAAATTCAGCAACACATGGAGTCTGATTATGCATTGAGATACCATATATATAAATTGCAGGAAAATCAATGCACATCTACGCCATTCACCTTGCCTAATAATCTCCAATATTTATTTTAGGCCTTAGTTAACCCATTTAGCATCACAAACTCCTTCATTGCCTCTTTAGGTACCTCACATGGTCCTGGTTACCCCTGTATTCCACCCAATCTTGCTTATATCCTCCGTTTCACCCCCCAAACCCAAAACTCATCCAAAAAATATCAAAAAAAATAAAAAATGTCCAAAAATATCAAAAAGATTCAAAAATTGCTCAAAAATATAAAAAAAATTCAAAAATTGTCCAAAAATATCAAAAAAAATAATAATTCAAAAATCATCTAAAAACAACAAAAAAGTTCACTAGTTGCCCAAAGCATTCGAAACGGGGGCAATTCCTGTCAACAACACCCCAAAATTCTTGTCAATTTCTCAATTTGGCTATACAATAGGACATTAGATATTTGAACCCCACCTGCCTCGTTAATATTAAGAAAAAGCGTGGTAATGTCCTAAAACATTTTGTAGGACTTTGGAAAATCTGGCACAACTCAGATAGCACAAGAGTTGCTCTATTTCCCTCCTCTTGTCAAGAGCAACAATTCCCCATGAATCATTAGTCTTATTTAAGTTGCAGTGGCCACGATTAGTCTATACCCCCCTTCAACAAATATGTCAATGTTATCTTGAAAGCCAAGATATCTATCGGACTCTTTCATCCTCATACAGCTGGGGGTATAGAATAAGTAAGCATAAGCATGAGAGCTTGGCTCCCCCTTTTATCACCTTTTTAGGCCTTAAATACCTTTTTAAGGCCCCACTATCCTTTTTAGGCCCCTTAAGTGCCTTTTTAGGCCAAAACACCTTTTTCGACCGTTCAAATACCTTTTTCAAGGTACAAGAACCTTTTTAGGCCCCTATAGAACCTTTTTCAAGGCCCAAATTGTCCTTTTGGACCCCAAAGTGCCTTTTTAGGCCACAACACCTTTTTAGGCCCCTCAAAGACCTTTTTCAAGGTACAAAATGCCTTTTTAGGCCCCTATAGCATTTTTTTCAAGGCCCAAAGCATCCTTTTGGACCCCAAAGTGTCTTTCAAGGCCCATGCATCCTTTTTGGACCCCTCTAGCACCTTTTTAGGCCCCTCAAATGCCTTTTTCAAGGCCCAAAGTGTCCTTTTGAGTGCCTTTTTTAGGCCCCTCTAGTGCCTTTTTCAAGGCCCATGCATCCTTTTTGGACCCCTCTAGCGCCTTTTTAGGCCCTTCAAATGCTTTTTTCAAGGCCCAATGTGTCCTTTTGGACCCCAAAGTGCCTTTTTAGGCTCAAAATGCCTTTTTTGGCCCCTCAAATGACTTTTTTTGGCCCAAACACCTTTTTCATAAGCCTCAAGAATGTTTGTTTCATCACACACCTAGAAAAACATCCCCACATTGGCTTTATTCTTATCTATAATGGTTCTTAATATACACATAGGCATTCTCACCTACTAATCACGATTATCCTCACTGTACAAATTGTATTGTTCCCACTTTTACAAGAGTCAAACCATTCTAATATTTATCACAAAAACACCAAAACATTCAAATATTTGCAATAAATCCCAAAAACATTTAAATATTTGATAAAACCACAAAAACATTCAAATATTTCAAAAATCCCAAAAAAATTTAAATATGTGATAAAACCACAAAAACATCCAAATATATTTCAAAAATACCAAAAATACACATGACAATGCATTACTACCAACATCAGTTGCTCCTTGGCCAAACTAAACAAACTTGATATTATTTCGCACAACTAGATGCACGCTTGGTCTGCAAATAATGATTTCTTATGATATCATGTACTTTTACTACCCGATGATGTACTTGACTAGAGGTACCAGGATAAAGTCATGATCTTTTTTTTTGTTTGGTTTTCACTCTTTAGCTTCAGTGATCCTTTGGTTTCACACATTGTTGGTGTCAACTTATAAGTGCCTCCTCTCCTATGGAGTGCCATGTGTACCTCCACCAATTTTGTGTGATATTTTAGGTAAGATCTTTTCACTAACATGTGACTATTTGCATGTCTATTTTCATTATTCTGCAGCTATGGCTTTTGGTTCTTAAATGTTGCCATGTTTTCTTGTACATTGTTCATCTTTGCTAGTACTTCTCGATGTGACATAGTATTCATATCACTATAGCTGAGCTAGTGGTGGTTTTACTTTATCATTTTTTTTTTATTACATTCTCTATTATGACAATTAGTTTTCATCTCTTTAAAAAAACAAAGTGACAGTTAGTTGCATTCATTTAGTTTGCATATTCATCTTGGGTTCCTTTGCACACAAATGGTTGGCACATAAATCAGGATACAATTCACAAATGTTAGTTCACAACTTCATGACTGGTTATCAAAAAGTGTACAATAACATCAACATCATGATGAGATCCTAGCACTTCACTCTCATAGATTTTGTCTCTTCACAAATCCACACTAGCATTACACTTCATGCATTTACCTTCTCATTTCACTCATTGCATTATATGGCTTTCACATCTCAAACCATTCTAGTCATTATTGAATTGGCCAACATCATCTAGTGCCTTATGCAACTTTTGCATCTCAAATAATCTTGTTTCACCACATTTCATCTCCTTTGATTCACTTCATCATCTTTTCCCATTCTCCATCTCCTTTCATTTTCACATTCTATCTTACCACATTTCATGTCATGTCATATTACCAACTCACATTTTCATTACATCATCAGTAGCATACCATCTATTCTACCTCATGATCCATCTACATTAATCATTCACATATATATACACATCTGCATCCACTGCTACCATAATCATCATGCCATACCATCACATGCATGCATAAGTCCTTGATATGTCAAGTGCACAAGTCTGAATATCAAAAAAGATCAAATGTCTCATATATCAAAAAGATTGAATCATTAGCATTAGTAGGTCTCACCATAAAAGGGTCCTCATCATAAATGACATACATGTTATGCCAGTAAAATGAAGCTCCACAAATCAACCTTGTGTCACAACACCTACATCATTTGTTTGTGTCTGATCTGAAAATCCCTTATCACTGGGGCCACTCACCTTATCTCAACCAATCAAACATTAAACACTGACATCAATTTTTCATCACAAATGATCATCCTACATCAATCAAATCTCAACATCTAGCTATCCAGCTAATGGTTCTATCTTGAACTAGTTATTTGTCCTACTCTATATCCTAAGATGGACATGTTAGTTTTCCCTACTCTATATCCTGAGGGGGGCATTTTTTCTATGCATCAACATTACTTGATTGATTCTAACCATCACTTTGTGACTCGACCTTCCCTACCAACAGTTCTCATCAACATTTTCAAAAATCAAATTGGAATGTCCCTATTACGCACATACATTTTTCCAATTTCATTTCTCAGGGGGTAGTATATCCATATCAAACTAGGGGCATTCAAGCTGGGCATCAAAAGTTTTTGAAACATCAAAAATGTCCTACCCCAGCCAAAAATTTTCAAACATCAAGCCTACCAAAATGAAGACACCCAAACAAAACTATTGCAACACCAAATCAACATCGCGATCAAATCATCAAATCAATGACAATCAAATCATCAAGTCAATGACAATCCAATCACCAAATCAATGGCAATCAAAACATCAAGTTAGTCACAATCAAATCATCAAATTGTCAACAATCAGACATCAATGAACAAACATCTAATCATTAGCATTTGACCTCAAATCAGAAAATCAAGATAGTCTTTGAAATAATATGCTTTGCATACTAGGTCAAAGAGGGGCATTTTTAGACACCCAAAAATTGGAAAAAACATAAATCACAAAATTCCGATCAATCAGTGAAAATTAAAAAAAAAAATCATCTATCAAATTAATAAGACCTAAATCAACTTCAAAAGAGTAGAGCAGCAATTCAAAATCATAAAATGAAATTTAAAAAAAAAAGAGAGGGAAAAGAAAAATGTTTGAGAATTAATGGAACTTTTATTAAATCAATAAATCCATTTATTCTCACAAAATAAAAATCTTTCTTTTATATAAAGAATTAAAAGAAATTCAAATTTAGCCTTAAATCATGATTTTTGGGCTCCTCCTTTTGTCTCTCATGAGACATTTTTGTTGAAAATAAAAGTCATATTTAGCCATAAATCATGACTTTTTGGGCTCCTCCTTTTGTCTCTCATGAGACATTTTTGTTGAAAATAAAAGTCATATTTAGCCACAAATCATGACTTTTGGGCTCCTTCTCTTGTCTCTCATGAGACATTTTTGTTGAAATAAAGCCTTATCTAGCCACAAATCATGACTTTTGAGATCCTTCTCTTGTCTCTCATTAGACATTTTTGTTGACATGAAAATCACATGGAACCTCCAATCAAGACTTTTGAGCTCCTTTTCAATTTCACTTCCACCCACCAAGTGAAAAGGTAAAACCCAAATTCTAACCCAACCCCTTCTAAAATCCTATAAATAGAAGGAGAATTCAAGAGCAAAGAGACCCAAGTCTTAGACATTTGCACTATAGGAACATTTTGATTCATCATCTAGCATTCTTATTGTAGCATTTTCATAGCATTTTAGCATTATTTTTTGTTATTTAGCATCATTTATCACTTGTTAGTTCATTGCATATTCATTTTTCTAGCATTCTCCAATTCTAGAATTGTCACTAAGATGCTGGTCTGAGAGCTATTTTAGCAGTTGTAGTTAGGGAAACATGAGATGCTCATAGAGATTACATTCTAATGATGATATCTTGGGTTTAGTTTAATTCGTCATTAGTCCATTTGTATCCTACACTAAGGTTTCATGAATACGCATCCACATGGTGTATAGTTCCTAGAGAGGTTGACCTCAACACAGACCCTCCACGGAGGATGAGCATTAAAAAATTTGTCTAGTTCCACAAAAATTACTTTGCCCATGGTTTGGGCAATTTCTGTAAGAAAAGACCAGCAAGGGATGGGCAGCCCAAGGAACTCTACCCAAACTAGAACCCTAAGTTTGTGGTCATCTGAGACGTAAAAGTGTTAAGACAATCTCTAGAAAACAAGCAAAGAAAAGTGAACTATCCACAGCCCATGGCTGAAAATACTCTCATCCTAGGAGGGATTACTAAAATGAAAAGAAAAAAAATAAAATAACCCTTGGTAGATTTTGAATCCCTTCAAGGTGAATCCTCTAGGGTGATTAGGCCTTAGATCCCATTCATGCATTGTGCTTCTAGATGGAGTGCAACCCACAAAATACCCAATAAGAGTTTGGGTTTCTAGCCATTGACAAGTAGATTGAAAAGCAGAAGAATTCAGAATCAAGTCAGGAGAGGAGCCACCTCATGAAATACCTTGGGCACAAATTTGTGTGGGTGTTTTCTCAACGGGGCAATTTTTGCATGCAACAACAATTCTAGCACCAACAACAACTATTGGGCCGGAGAGGGCTGAGGCCATTATATTCTAAAATAAATTCCTGCAGTAAATGTGGAATGATAGACAGTAAAGCAGAAAGGGCTCAAACACAAACTGTACAAACCCTCTAAAATTAAAATTTTGAATAGTTCTTAAGTTTAATTCTATATATATTAAATGTAGTTATATAAATAAAATTAATGTTGATTTATAAATTTGTTATAAATTTAATTTTACATATAGTTAGTTCAATTTATAGGATTTATTCTACTACATTTAATAATACTATTAAAAAACTCCATCCATTATCTTATGCATTCATATTTATCCTATCCATATGCTAAATATGCAAGTCAAGTTTTTTTTTTTTTTTTTGTGTGTGTGTGTGTGTGTACATGTTATTTTGGGGGATTTATGTTGCAAAATATGAAATTATTATTTATTTATTTTAATTTAAAATGCAATTGAAACTATAAAAATATTATTTGAATTTAAATTATATAATCATATAATTTACATCTAGTATATTCTTAATAAATATATTATATCATAAATTATTGTAAATGATATTGTAGATACTTTAAATTTATCATTATATTTAGATAATTTAATGTTAATTATTTTAATATTTAATAATTTATATTTGATATAATTGTAATTATTAAAATGTTATTTAGATTATATAATAATATAATTTAAGTTTAGTAACTTTATTTTTAATCAATAATATTTGAGATAATTCAAATTTAGCATTGTGCAAATAAAATTTTATTGTAAATATAATAGAGATTTTAATGTTAAAATAATTATTGATTATTTAAATTATATGATTATATAATCTTAATAATATTTTTATAGTTTCAATTTTATTTTAAAATCAAAAAGTTAAATATTAATTATATATAACTTAATTTATATAATTATAACAATAAATCTAATCTTAAATTTAGCTTTTACTTAAAATATTAAGTAATACGAACTTTTATTTACATATTATTCATCTAAAATTATTGAATGATTTCAATCACAACTAAACTAATATAAAGCATAATACAAATTTTTATAAAAGTAAACTGTTAAACTTCTCATACTTAAATGTTTATTTCTAAAAATAAATAAATTTCATACTTTATAATTCTTTTATGGAAACATTTTATTGATTGCAATTACTTCTACAATGTCACTAAATTGGTGGCAACAATAGACGTTAAATATTAATGGCAAAGGTAGACATTATATCTTAGCAGCTGACTTGTTCGATGGTGTTGGCAGGCACAACATAGTATGTTCAAAATCCTTGGATAGTGTTGAAACATGTGGTAGCAATTGTTTGGTTTAGCCATCTCATCAATGGACATTGTGCTTGTTATATACATGTCTAATTTTTTATTCTCTTAATCCTGACAGACAAAAGACCCATCAAAAACATATGGCAACAATCATTTGGTTACAACTGCACAGTTAGGAAAACACACACATCACTAAAAAATAAACTAAGATGTTAGTATCACTAAGATTGAATCAAATTTTTTTAAAGAAAACTTTGTTAAGATGTCACTTTTCTTGTTTTTGGATAATAAAGAAGCCAAAACAAGGGAGTTGGCCCTTACATAAGACAAATTGGCCTACAACTAGCAGATTACCATCCAAGCAAAAAATTACCCCCTACTACTTCTTATCAAAACAAAAACATCATTCAAATGAGCATAATAATAAAGTCTACTAGGCATCCTACTAAGATGGCCTCAAACAATACTACTTACAAGGAAAGAGTTTTTAAAGAGGCAGAACAACCTTTAAACTAACTAAGTCCTTAAACCAACAAACACATAAAACAAAGAGGAGTAGGACCTAATTGGACTTCTTCTCATCCTTCCCTTTAAGGAGGATGTTAGCCTAATCTTCTACCAGGAAGTCAAATAGTATTTTGGAGTCCTCATGAATCAAGTCTTCCTCCTAGTTATCCTTCAGCAGGTGTAAAGTAGTGGCCATTATGTCTGTCATCTTGATGGTGAACTTTGACAAAAATCGAATCCTCTCCTCTAAAGCTTGCACCCTCTCTCTTAGTCTTTAACCTCCAACTTATGTGTCTCCTAAGAAACCTCTAGCTTATCTTGCAAAACTTGAGGGTTAGAAATATTCTTTTCCTTAGGTATTGCCCTAGCTAAAGAGGACACCTTCGTAGGGGAGGGGGCTTTTTCCAACATTTTTGGTAACTTGTCCTGCACGAGGTCCACTCTATCCATGGTAATAGAAGTAGAGATGTGGGTCATCTCTTTTCTGTTTCACTCTTCATCCTTATCCTCTTCATTCCCCAAGCCATAGTTTGACATCTTTTGTTTCACTCTTTGTTTGGGTCGGGTTGTCTCTTCAGAATTCAAATCCAAATCTTGTGAAGTAGTAGACCTCATCTTCCTTTTTGTATTTGTTTTCACTATTCTTCTAGACCTTCACCTTCCATCTCTAACCTCTTCTTTCGAGTCCTCTTTCTCATTGTCCTTTGCTTTCTCTATTCTCACTTTTTTACCAGGGGGTGAAATATTTCTCTCCTCAAGGGACCCACTTGATGAAGGTTGAGAGGTATGGGTTATAGGGCAAGTAATTCTTAGAGGGATGTGGTGGAGATGGGGGTTATGAATAGCCAAGATATCAACCTCCACAATTCTAAGGGGCAACAAGGCAAGATGGAACATCAACCCCTAGTGGAGAATTGTATAAATAACCCCTCTTTTCATCTTTTCCTTAACATCAAAAATGATATCAAGTAATTCATGTAACATGAAGGAAGGAATAGAAATATAATCATGATGGTGGAAATTATTTAGGAGAGGAAAATGGTAATAGTAGAAAACATCATACTTCCCTTCTAGAGTGAGATGTTTCATCAACACCAAACAAAATTCATTTCATGATGAATGGGTTATTTACCCTCCTAAAAGAAGTGATTCAAGCTATCTTCATCCACAACACTAGTCACCTTCTTCCATTTTCTCCTTTTCATTGCAAGGCACATTCCCAAATAAATAATTTCCTCATAATTTTGAAATGTAATACCATTAACCGTCACCTTTCTATCATCCCAAGAATTCATAAATTGCTGATAACAACACTCATCAAAACCATTCAGTGCCTCCATGTACGAAACCAATCTCCCCTCCTTAAGCATATACCAAGGTAGGGTTTTATGGGCACTGTCCTCAATCATCGAATGCTTAATATGCAACATATCTTACCCCATTGCAATAACCTTCACCACAATTCTCACTCCTTTTAAAGCTCTAGACCAGAGGAAAATTTTAATTAAAATATAGTCACAGTTATGTGAAAAAATAAGTTGCACAAAGTACTCATAAAATCCTTTATAGTCATGAATACTAGTGTCACTTCTTAGATTATTTATCATGTGCCAACTGTTATTTCCCCAATACCACTCATTTTCATCATCTCCAAGAAGCCAAAGCCTTTTGAAATTTGAATTATTACTCGACATCTAGTAAATCATAAAAAGTACACTTGAACTATACCTTGATTTACTTTCTCTTTTGAACCATACAATTTTATTGTTGGAAGTACCCTTTCCATCATTTATTGCCATCTATCCATAGTGAACAGGCCCCATCAGTCAACTCAGCAGTGATTTTTCACTAAGAACCATAAAATCTATCCAAGTAGACCCAATCATGGGATATTGTCTTTATTCATAAAAATTCTTACCAAATTTTGTAACACTCCAATTTCTCTCCAACAACATAAGCCATGCACTCTCAGACCTAGTGCCACCATCATGTCTACCACTGCATTTCCCTCCTGATAAATATGTTGTAGGTCATATCTTTTTAGGAAAGTTAATAAATACCAAATTTCTTCAATCACCCTTTTTATCACCCAACCATCTTTCATCTTTCCTTTCATTGTTTCAATGACTATCTTTATGTCTCCTTCAATTAGGACATTCTCCCATCCCACACCAATAGCCATTTTCAAGCCCCAAAGGAGAGCCATAGCCTCTGCAACATTATTTGAGGCTTTCCCTATATTACCAACATAAGAAAACAACATTCTACCATTGCTATCTCTAACCATAACCTCTTGTATTGAACCCTCACTTCTCGTCACATCATCAAAGTTAAGTTTAACCCAACTCTCCTTTAGGGGGATCCATCTCATCTTTTTCTTGCAAGTTGTTTGGAATTTTCAACCTCCATGAATCCTTCATCAAGATTCCAATTCTTGGCAATCCTTTGTTTAGTCATAGTGGGAGGAATTGATGGTTTTTTCCACTTGTAATTCTTTATATTCTTCGCAATCAGCTTGAAGATCAAACTTGTAACAATTACCTCACTTCTTTCTTCATTTTTTAAGATCCTATTATTCCTCTCCTTCCAAATGCACTAGAAGACATGGGGGTCAATTTCCATGTTTGGATAAGGAAAGGGTGGAGAAACAAGCATTACCAATTTACAACAAATTGATCTATCCCCTTATGGAACACCCATACCATCTCCAACTTCTATAGCAACCTACCCTAGATGTTAATAGCAAAGTTACAATCCAAGAATAGATGGAGGATACTTTCTTCCTCACCTTTACAAAGAAAACATCTATTGTGTATTTAGAATCCCATTTTTCTTAGGTTATCTATGGTTAGGATATTCCCGTGCATAGTGACCCACTAGAAAATATTGACCTTCAGAATTAGATGGCCGAACCAAATTGTCTACCAGTAATTAGGCTCCATATCTTTCTCAAAATCATCCTATTAGTAGAACCAACTAAAAAGTTGCTAGACAAGGTTCCCTTCCAAATGAAGGTGTCATCCTAAACCACCCCTAGAATTTTGTATCATTTGAGGAGCTCTTCCAAGTCCTCCACCAGACTATCCCCATCTAAATAATCTTGGTGCAATTGTATCTTCTTCCACCTCCTATCCAACCCAATGAAATCCATCACCTTGCTTCCTACCTATAGCTAGGGATACTCTCTAAGAATAAGAAACTTTGTTTAGACCAGAGGTTTTCCAGTTAGCCAAGTATCCTCCCAGTTACTTTCTTGGCTACACTTTCCCACCAACTAACTCACTCCTTCCCTAAGAAGAATTCTATTTTTTATGATGTTACCCATATCCTAGACCCCATAGGAAGGTCATTTCTCTAGATATAGTGAATATGATTTGAATTTCCTAGGTATTTAGCTTTGAGGATCTTACACCAACTAGCCTCATCCTTTGCTAGTTTCCAACCAACCTTAGTGAGGAGAGCATTTTTCAAGTCAATAATATTTCTAATACATAAACCCCATTTATTCTTTGATCTACACATAGTATCCCAACTCACTAGACTCATCCTATTCTTCTTCCCCCTTAACCAAAGGAAGTTTCTTTGGATTTTCTCGAGTTTCTCATGCATAGCTTGAGAGATTTTAAACAAGGAGAGGAAGTAAACATGGATACCTTGAAGGGAATAATTTATGAGTTGTATCTTACCTACACTACTCAAAGTTTTACCTTTCCACCCAATGAACTTCTTTTGCATCTTTTCTAGAATAATATTCTAAATGTGATTACTTATCTCTTTAATAGTCAATGGGAGCCCCAACTATGTATTAGGAATGGAGATAGTATTGAAACCTAGAATATATAGCACCCTTCTATGGAGGATATCTAGCTTAGTGCTGATGAAGAATACCTTTCTTTTATCTAGGTTAATTTTTGGCCCTCATTTACTACATAGATCTCCAAGATATGTTTCCAGGCTCTAACTTCTAACACCAAAGAGTCCCCACTAAGAAATGTATCATCCACAAATTGTTGTATGACCTCTATTGGGAGGGATGTAGCCAATTTAATGCCTTTGATTTCTCCTCCTTCCACCTTTCTCAAGAAAGCTCTTCTTACACTTTAGTAACCATGATGGATAGGTAAGGAAATAGGGTCCCCCATAACTTAGGCCCTTTTCCCCATTGAAGTTTCCCTAGGGTGAGCCATTCACCAACACTGACTAGTTGATAGTCTCAACCATCAATCTAATAATTTTAATAACTCCTTGACTGAAATTGATTTTTTCCATGACTTAATTTAGGAAAGCCTAGCTAATCCTATCATAAGATTTGAAAATATCTAACTTTAAAGCCATACCTAGATTACCACTTTTATCCATCGAGTGAAGCACCTCTGAGTCATGATAGTAGCATCTAGGATATGGTACCCCGAGACAAACCTATCATGAGTTTTTCCAATGAATTTTTAAAGTAGAGGATTTAGACAACTCACTATTATCTTAGAGAAGATCATATAGGTATTCTTACAAAAGCTAATGGGTTTGAAGTCAAAAAGGGCCCCAAGGTCCTTCATTTTTGGGACCAAAACTATGAGCATTTTATTAATTCTCTTGAGTAACTTCCCAATCTTAAAGAAGTTACACACTTCTCTAACCAAATCAACCTTTATAACATTCTAAAGGTGTTGGAAGGAGGCTAGGGGGAAACCATTAGGGCCTAGAGACTTGTAGGCTTTCATAGAGAAGATAGCTCTATGCACTTCCTCCTTTGTGACCAATTGTGTAAGCTCCTCATTCTCCTCTATCGAGATCACATTAGGCATGGAGCCAATCAACCACTTCCTATCCTCCCTATTGAAGGCCCTATGCTCCTACTTATAAGAATTTTTGAAGTAACTACTAACTCAACTTCCAATCTCTTCCATTTTTGTTAACTTTATATTATGATCATTCATCACAAAGTCAATAGTGTTTCTCCTTTTATGGTTAGAGGTAGATCTATAAAATAATGTCATATTTCTATCTCCCAACTTCACCCATTATATTTTTGATCTTTGCTTCTAGAATGTTTCCTCTTTGTTCATTATGTCCTTCCACACCATCCTACATTATTCCTCTTCAAGAATCATGTCTTTCGAAGCCAAGCTCTTCCCCATCACCTTTTGGAGCTCCTCCAATTTCCCTTCCACCTCCTTCTTGGTATTAAAAATATCTCCAAAGTATCTCTTATGCCAAGGTTGAACATTCCTTCTCACATTGTTGAGTTTAGCTGAGAGCCTGAATATTGCAGTTCCCTCAATATTTATTTTCCACCACTCCTCAACATGATTTCTAATATCTGGATGAGACTACCACATAATTTCATATCTAAAAGGTCTTGGCCTTATAATATCCTAAAATTGGAACATTGCCACATTAACCAATTTTGGTCTATTTGATCAATCCTAAGTCTTATTTTAATAGGCAATTATGATTCTGATTATCGCTACTTGACCTAAGCATCAAATGTAGAAAACCCTAATCTACATTAATCACACTCTTTATTTAATTCCTAAGTATTGACTTAAATTAGCTACATTAAACCTATTAATTAAGTTCAATTTAATTATAAGTGTTCATACTTTAATTAAATTAAAATTACTTCTTTAGTTAATGTACAAAGGAATTAAAAATAGTTAATTTAATAAGATAATGTCCTCATTTTAATTATTGAGTTTAATTATTCAATTAATTAAAATTATGCATTTATGAGGTCATATCCTATTTTATAAAATTAAATATCTTCTCCAAAATCTTCTCTTTAGTTTAGAAATGGGAATTCTACGTGAACTAGAACTTGAAATGGAAATGACTTAGTTAACTCTTTCTCACACTCAGGTGAAACTCAGATCTAAATCAGTTTATCTCACCTACAAAAGGAAATTTCCATTCATACAGAATCTCATTTCCAATCTCGACTGTTCATTCCAATTGATCTCGATTGTCGATCGCTCTTGGAATTCTATTTAAGGAGCCTTCAATTCCTCATTAAGAGGTTGAATTGATTTTGTATCGAACTTATGCTAAAATATTCACTTGCTTATACATTCATAGCTTGTTATCTTTATTGCATATTAATATGTTGGTAAAAAAATTGTTCTTTTAATTTAATTCTTTAAATGCCCAAATTTGTGAACAATATCTAGTTACAATAGTTGGAAAGTTGTTTTGAAATAACTAACTTCCCTCTAAATTTCTAGGTACAACTCCCTATTGCAGTATGATTTGTAATGACTTATGTTTGTTTCTAAAACTGAAAAGGGGTATGTTCTTAGCTTGAGAACAAGAGAGGTAAAGCAAGCTAGGCCTAAACAAGAAGTAACTTAGGCAAGAGTTAGTATTTTAAGATTGATTAAGTCTATAAATTCACACATATTATGAACTCACAAAGCTTAATGATTTAGTAATGCATACTAACTAATACTAAACTGATATTAGTAGGAAAATAACTATAGAGAAAGAAAGACTAACTTGAGGGGAAACACAAAAGGAATTTCTCTTGAACCTATGATAACAATACTATAATCTTCAGTTTGTTGTTTCAAAACAAGGGAGTCAAGCTCTGTTCATTCCAATTCATATGAAAGTGAAAACATAAAATTAACACAAAATCGAAGGGAACAAATAAAAATTGACACAAAATACCATTCAATTGTCTCTACAACATCAAGTATTTCACACCAAAAATTAGCTGACCTTTTATTAATCTTTCATTCTAGTACATATAGCATCAGAGATGACTATTACAAAGGAATTTAAATCGGTTCATCTCTTCAAAAATGTCAAATGTCAAGGAGCTAGTTTGTCCATTACAATCATTACATTAAAATATGAAAGAGGTGGAATATGAATCACTTCGCCTTCTTTCCCTTTTCTAATTTTGTCCTATATGCCTTAGTAGTGATAATGATTAGAATCAATTCCTCATGCCTATGTACATGCACATTAGTTTATCTCAAGAGCCATTTAGAGTGGTCTTTGGAAAAATCTTTGACATCACTTAATTGGTCTTGTATTTCCTCCATGGCCACATATATACACCTGCCAAGTTTCTAGAGTTTAGAAACTTTGTTCTAGTGACCAAAAGATATCCCCATCAAACTATCTTTGTATCCCCATCAAACTATCTTTGTAATTGGATAAGTTCATTTGAGTGACAGTTATTCCAATGATTTCCTTCACTTGCCCACTAGTTTGGGAGTCTTTATGTAGACTTCTTACGAGTTCATAGTCTCTATCCTAATCCTTCTTCACTTTATCTTCTATTTCCTTAAGCCCTTCCTCTACTGCCATGATCATCTCAAACTTGAATTGCATGCTCTAAAGCCACTCAAATAAAGGCGCATCTCCTTTAGGGAAGATCTTTTCTTTAACGACCTCGTTAGCCTTCATATGGATAATCATCTTCAATAAAGAGACACAATCTCCACCTTTAACCTTTTCTACTGGTAGGGTAGCTCTATTAGCTAAAATGTTATCCTTCTCTATTTTGGGCCTCAGTATGGAATTACTAATCTTTTCTATAATGGTGAGTCCCTCCAACTTGAATATCTTGCTCCACTCTGTACTGATTTGCCTGAAGTGTTTATCTTCTTGGAGCTAAGAGACAACTGCTTGGACATCTTCAGTAGTAGGATCACTAGTGATAGGCATTTCAAAGATGCTTTCCAATGGGGTAACCAATTTCCTACTAAAGCCATTTAGTTCATGGGTCAGTGCATGATCATGGTCAACTAAACTATGCTCTTAAGTGGTAATAAAAAATCAGAAAAATAGGGTTATGTCAACTTGATGTGCAATTTTCTACTTGTTATTAACTTTATATCAAAAAGTTGAGAGAAAAGAATCTCTAGAAAATTGACTCTAGTTTCTAAAATATTAGGACTTATCTCAAAAAAAAAAAAAATGATTGGTCAAAATTTTGAATTTTAATGCAATATTATAAAAATTTCAAAACAAAAATAAGAAGTAGATGTATGTCTGACCACCTTAATCAAATTAAAATGATAATATTTTTTAATAATATTATAGATATAAGTATTAGACTCATGCCTAGATGTGACACATATTTTTGGGTATTTTTATTCCAAATAAATAATTAATAATTAAATTTTGACTTTAGTATTTTTGGAATTAAAAAACTCTCGTGTCTGACCACCTTAACTAATTCAAAACTCTGAAAAATTCAATTTTTCATTTTTTTCCCTTATAGTAGAAGAAACATAGAATGTGATGCATTTTTTGGATTTAAAAAATGTTGTACCATTTGAAAGTTATAGTTAGTTTTCAAGTAGTGTGTCAGTCAGCACTTTATACATAACTCCATTAGAAAATAAGTAATAATTACTTACTATTCTATAATCTGACAAACCTTACATTTATGGAAAGATAAGAACATTATTAAGAAATCTTTTTCATTTCATCAAATTTTGGTAAAAAAAAAGTCATCAGCTAAATGTTTGAAGTAAAAATCACATAAAAATAGGTCAAAAGTACATTTTAAGGATGTTTTTAAAGTTGACCATATAGGTTTGGTATCAAAAGATATAGTAGACCTTATAAAGATACTAATTGTTTTCATTTAGTATCAAGGTGGGTGGAAAAAAAAGTTGGAATAGATTTTGAAATGGTTTGATATATTTTAGAACTACAAATTTTTTTGATCACCACTTTTTGGCACACTGTGATCCTACACATACCCTCATGGATTTCAGCCTTCTTTCTGACCTTTGATAATTTAATAATTTTGAGCTATCCCTCTATTACCTCATATGTTGACTTCCATAAGCCAACCTTGGTGTCATGTCTAGCCTCCCTGAGATCCATAGAGTGTAAGGAAAAATCATTTGTAGACATATATTTGATTCTTCCTTCTTTGATAGGTTTTGCAATTTCCATTGTTAGATGCCTTGTTTCAGGATCTTGTCTGAGGATGGACAAGGTCTTCTACTTTTTGACCTTATTTAGTATTGATCCAGAGAAGATAACAAGAGATAAAGTATCTTTGTTGGGAGCTCCTTCATCTCTCCTCTTTCTTTTTCTATCTAGGGTGTCCTCCAGCCATGAGTCTATGCCTATCACCTTGGAGGTAGTCCCAAGAGCATCTATACTAAACATCTTTCTCTTAGCCAGAGTGAGTGTCTTTGGAGCCAAAGAAAAAGGATTCTTTGGGACTTGTGAAAAAAGATTTGAAGAATCTAGGCCCTTATCCACCTCTAAAGTCTTCTTTGTTGCCTCATCATATTCAATTAACTCTATCTCACTACTTCCACCATCTCCTAGATCCACTACTTGCACTTGGGGATTACTTGATAGGAGAAGTGTTGTGCTTACAAATGGGACTAGACTAATATGAGGCAAAAGGGCTTGAGTGATTGAACTAACTTTTGAATCCTCTGCCTTCTTCTTCTTAGCTTCTGATGGAGTTCTGATTACTGGGAGGGAGCCATCCTAACAAGTCTTAGCTAAGGGAATACTTTTTTTAGGAGGTTGATCACCTTCATCTAATGCTTGTGCTATCTCTTTGGTAATTTCCAAAGTTGCACTTGATGTGCCACCCTGGGAGGAGGAAGCTACTATAACTATTAGGGAAGATTGAGCAGTTGTACTTTTGCCTCAACTCTTTTTGGCTATGGTCCATTCAATCTATTTTATAGTCCTTTTGATAATCTGAGCCATCATTATATATAGATCTTTCCCTAAATCCTCATAAGGTATCATGCTTATTGGAGTTCCCTTTAGCTTGGTTAGGTAAGTGCTACTATACATGTTTTGACCATCATCTTCTACTACTTCTACATCGATATTAACTTTATACTTTTCACTTGATCGACTATCATTATGGTGAAAGCATGATCATGCTCTCAAAAATCATCTTTGTAATTAGCTTAGTAGTCTTCAATAGTAGTGATGCACTTGATAAAACTTCCAATTTTCAAAACATCCCTTACGTACCTATTTGGATTGAACATGGGCCTCAAGACTTTGTGCATTTCCAAATTATACTTCATTTCAAACACCTTCACCATGTTCTTAGCATCTGAATAGGTGTTACAATTGAAGGCTCCCACTTTTATGAGAAACTCATAACCTTTCTTCTTTAGACTCCCACTCGACACATTCACTTTAGTAGCTTGCCGCATGATCTCGATTAGCATGATCATATCACTAGGATATCTTGGTAGCTTCAAGGGGAAACCATTGAAAGTTGCAAGACAAAAATAAGACAAGGATGAGAATTGGATGAAATAATTCCCAAATTGGTTAATGGCTACCATGTCTTTAGGATTGAATATCCTCTTTGGATATCCCTATAGCTCCCTTCAAATTCTCATAGTGAATGCATCATTAACTTTCACATACAATGCATAGCTATTTTCCAACTGTAAGCATGGATAAAACTCATAAGATTTTACATCATCAAGAAAATTTTCTACTCTTGGGAGGCTTGGCCATAGCTATAATGAGGCGAACATATAGATGAAGAAAGAGGACATATAGAATACATTGCAAAACTTTGCGGCATGGATAGCATTGGATAGAATTTCACTTACCTCATGAGCCCAATCAATATATTGGGTATCAAAGTAGATGAATTGCACTAAAAATAAATATTGCTCAATGAAATTCAAAGCTTCTACATCACCTTTCAGTCTATGTACAAGGATGATGATGTCAATGATCTCTGGTTTGAAACTAGTCCCAAACAAGGTCTTAAGAACCTTACTCTTGGTGCTCCATAGTTTTTGTAACCATGTCTGCATGATTTTCTTTCTCTAGATCATCTTCTTCATGGAGAACTTGGAAATGGATCCTCTGAAGGTCAAATATGAGAGTTCTTCTCATTCTAGCACTCATAGGAAATTCACTATAGTTTGCCTATTGATTGAAATCAACACCATGTCATCTTGTAGCACAATTTGCCTTGTGTCTAGATTGTAATGATTTCAACTTTAGGGCCTAAACTGCAACCACAAAATCAGCTGACTCAACCAAACCACATCATTGGAGCTTCTTAGTGATGGGATGAATTTTCCCAAACCTCACTCTCTTTTAAAAATCCTAAATGTCATAGAAATGGAGAGAGGTATCTATGAAATTCTACAATTGAGAGTTGACTCCACTCAACCCTTCGAAACTCACAAATCTAGTTGCGATTATTTTGAGAATGAGTTTTGAATTAAGAAAGTGATAAGAAAAGATAATGCAATAGATACTAGATTTTTGAAAACGTTATGCACATTAATAGAATAACAGTTTGAGAGAAAAAGTGATAGTTTTTCCAACTATTCATGTTTCCATATATATAGGAGCCTCGATTCATCTTGATTTTTAGAATTCATGCCACACAAATGAATTGAAAAAGAGATCTATTGAAATAGTAAATATGTGGTTTTAATGGATATCTCAAGGTCTTTTCATTTTTTCATTTGCCTAATGATAACTTTCTATCTCCCCATTCTTACTTTCCCATTTTCCTTTAAGTTTTAGGAAGTTACCAATAGAGTACTCCATGGGAAAATATCCATTGAATTGAATTCTACTCATTAACTCTTTCTCGTAATGGTTAGATTCTTTCCATTATCATTCTAAGACATTTTATGCCCAAATTATGGGTCCAACCTTATTACTAGCTTGATTTTCTTTAAAATTCAAGAAATTGTCTTCATGGGTTGAAAACCCATCGAGGAGAAGATAATTTTTTGTTTTTCTGCCAACATTTCCTTTTTAATTGACCTTTAGACCATCATCCTTTCTGGGTTCAGAAATTTCTAAGTGAGGTGAAATTTTTTTGGCTAGGTCCACTTATCATTTCTTTTCACTTTAAGTTGCCTTTTGCAAAAAATCAACATCATGGGTTGAAGGCCCATCGAGGAGAAGTTCATTTTGAGTTTTCCACCAGGAATGATAATGAGAGATGTGAAAAATCCTAAACATTTTTTGAGGTAATAATCATAAAGGGAACATGGGTTCACCATAGGGTACCTTACTATTTTCTTGCTTTTGATCCATATATATCATTTGGTGCCCTTTGCAGAAAATTTTCTTCATGGGTTAGAAACCCACTGAGCAGAAGACAAATTCTAGATTCATGCAAGATTATATTTCTATTGAAAAAGTGATAGACTAAAAGTGGATATAACTTGTAAATGATCATTATATGGGCAACATGAATTTGCATTGGACCATGCACTAACCTACTCATAAGATCATTTTTAAAAAATGGAGAACCATCTAATTATGAAATATTGAGAAGGGGAAAATGAAAAATTTGATGGAGACTCATTTCACCTAAGAGGGTTTAGACGTAGAATCAAACACAACTAGGAACTCACTATAACATAAGTATTCACTTTTACTAATTGGTTAGAGGATGAAAAGTGGGGCAACATAATATCATCTAGATTTGAAAATCCATTCATTTAGTATAGTATGCTCTTTTTATTTCTTAGCTTAGCATGCATCTCATTTAGTATAACATTTCATTATCATATAGATTTTAAAAATCCTTCATACTAGAGGTCTGGTTGCTAGCTTTTCATTCTGAGAGCAATAGCAAAATCCATCTAGTTAGGAGGCAATAGATCAATTTGTTGAACCATTTCAGGTGAATAATTCAATGTTCATTATGGGATGATTTCTCATACAATGATAATGTTGAAGTGTGATTGATTAACAAGCCATAATTAACGCATACAGCCCCCCCCTGCATATCATCTTTCCAATTAAAAATGATAGGGGTGTGATCTGAGACCATCCTATGTAATCCCGTGAGAGTAGAAGAAGTCAACCCATTCCAACAAGTTGGGACAAGGAGTTTGTCTAGTTTGACTTGTTTGAGGTCAACCTCATCCTATTATTTGACCAAGTAAACTTGACACCTTTCATCTCCAAATCCATAAATTCATTTTTTTTATGAAGTTAGCCAAATCCTTCATACTATCAATAAAATCCACTGCTCCTTCAGCCTTCTCAGAGGGTATAATGGGGAATTAAAGTCACCCGTGCAGAAGGAGATCCTAGAATGGGATAGGAAGTTTGAAAACTCATCCTAGAGCTAGCATCTTCCTTGCCTTGATTTTGGGGCATACACATTAATGAAATTCTAGGTCTCCTCATCTTTCTTATGCTTAGTAATAAGTAGTTTTTAGAACCATGAATGAAATTCCCTTTGCCAACACTAGGGTTCCAAAAGGTGGTCACACCTCTTGATGCTCCCTCAGCTTCACCATAACAATATTTAGCCACTAGCCAAGTATAACTTGAAAAAATATCCATGTTAGTCATGGTCATTTTAAATTGCTAAATTAGAAGGATATCAATCCTTGTATTAGACAGTTGATGCCTAAGTGCAAACTGCTTCTAAGGAATGTTCAACCCCCTCATATTCCATGATAGTATAATCATTTTCTACCCTTGGCCATACACTCTAGGGCAGGTTTCCTACCACTAGCCACCTCACTTATCATCTACTTCAACCTTCTATTTTGCTTCACCATCTTCCCTATATCCAACTTCATCTCCTCCCCCCCAGTTTCTTTAAAACTTTGGTCTATCTTCTCTGAGTTTTTCATTTTCCATCATCTTACCCTAAAGGTGAAGTAGAGGTAGTGGATTTTCCATCAACTAGGTAATTAGGTGAAAATATTTGCTCCAACTAAATACATGGGCCACCTCTTTTTCTTCCAGATCATTCCCCTTGGCTTCCAAAATCGCTTAAAATTTTACCTCCAAACCACCACACACCTCCTTAATCACCATATTCCTCATGGGTTTTTTTAGAAGATCCTCAATTCCTTGTAGAAAGGGAAAGGGATTCCCCCCCATCACTATCAAAAATCTCACCTTCCTCCACCATTCTTGAAGACTCTCCTAGCTCCAGGGTCCTCACTAAGGGCTTAGCTAACTCCATTGCCCTTAGTTTTTCCCCATCAAAAGGAATCATATTGACATCGTCATCTCCCTTAACTAGAACCTATAGAGTTTTTGCTTCCTTAATCATCTTCCCACCATCCTCCTCCTCCTCCTCCTCCTCCTCCTCTTTTGGTGAGTCCTCTGCTTCCTTTTCCCTCATGTTCTCTTCTCCCTTCCCAAAAAGCTTATTATTCTTTTTACAGTTGACAAACAAATGCCCAAACATTGAACAATTTTGGTAGAATAGCCTTGCAATCTCATAAACAATAGGCTGAACCTTCTTCCCCCATTTAGATCTAAACATGATGGATTTAGGTAGGGTAGTGCCAATTGCTACATTCATACTAAACCTCACATAAACTTGGCTGAACTTCTAAAGGGTAACCACATCCACATCAACAAAGTGTCCAAAGGAGTTCCCAATCAACTTAAGGATCCTTTCATACCAAAACTTCAAGGGGAGGCTCAAGAGTTTGACCTAGGAAGGAGCCATCCTATTCAAATCTTTCATCAAGTCTAAAGTAGGGTGCTATTTAGCTACTGTTAGGCTATGCTTACCATAGTACCATGACCCAACCAGAACCATTTTCTTATCTTCTACAACCATAAACTCAAAGTACAAGAGCCCCGTAGACATCATTGAAACAACCACATTCCCTTTCACCTTCCACTTCTAGCTTACCCACTTCTTGACTATCTTAATTGATGGGCGGAAGGCCACAAACCCACCCACTAGGCATAGTCTTAGGTTAGTTGACACACTATCAACCAAGCTATCCAAAATAAAAATCTCTGAGCCCTTCTCACTACTAATCACCTTGGGGGCCTCTAGGGAAACTTGAGTCAATTTCTCTCCTAGGACCACATCCTTCCATCCTTGGGTCACCAGAGGATTTGCGACTTTCTCCTAACAAACCTAAAGTAGCACAATAGACTCCACAAGGTCCTTGTCTGAGGGACACATGATATCGACTACTCCCTAGATACTCCCAATCAAGCTCAGAATAAGTTGCAGATCTAGGCTCGTCTCTAGGGGCCACCCCAACCCATCAAAATTCAAACATTCATAGAGCAGGAAAAAGTAGAAAAAAAGTTGTACATAAATTTATTTTTCTTTCAATTCACTTTTTTTGTTAGTTTTGTAAAGTGCAACTTGGTTGTCTCCATAGAAATTTGTCTTAGTGCAATATATATGTTATGTGTCATTATGTCATTGGCCTCTAGGTTTGAATTTTATTGGATTATTGTGAATCATTATGCATGCTTGTATCAAAGTGTATTCTATTTGAAGATTTCTCTTATTCCCAAGGTAATTATTATTGTTCTCTTGAGCCTATTAGACAACAACATGTCTAAAGTTCTTTTGGAGCTATATCCTTAGCTTTGAGTTCTGGTGCAATAGTTTCTACTAAAAATAAAATAAATTGGTAATTAAGTTTGAAAAGGCAACCTTGTTTATAAAAATATTAAATCCTAAATTTGTTAATATATTCCAACTACAAAGTAGTGAAAAAATTAGTGATAGATTGATGTTTCCATTTTCATTTGGTTACCTACTACCTAGCTATTGAAAAATATTCAATCTAATCAGATTAGATATTGTTAATGTTTGACTTTCCCATGTTTCTTTTCTACCTGTACAATCTATAGGTTCACATGAAAATTTTTCATAGTACAAGATCTAGGTATGTCACTTGTTTGTAGCTTGAATTTTCTTAAACAATTAGAAACATCATGGATGTTCACATCTGATAATCTGTTTAAGGTTAATTATTATTAAATTATTGTAGTTAGCATCAATATTCCATACCACATGAATTGTGTGGAATATAAAATTAAAAGAAATACTCGACTAGGATTACACCATGTAAATTTAACACTAAAAGGAGGTCAATTAATTTGAAACTTTGTTGTATGATCAAACTTCTAACCTTTTAAATATAAATTTACCTTTAACCATTGTTACTCTTTATATATCCTTAGATCTACCATTTCTAGATCAACATGTAAAATACTCAGTGGATTACCCTTATGAATGGGAAGCCAATAAAAAGTAATCTTTGATTTACATGATGATCTTGTGCTAGATGAGGATATATTTGCTTTTCTATAATTAAGAAAATATCAAAGAAAAAGTTAAATTAAAAATTAAAATGAATAAATTATTATTTTTTGGTATTAAATGAATAAATAAATAAATTATAATTTGATAGTTGAACAAAATTAGTTTAAATATAATTGTACAATTTATTTGTTGATTTTAATTGTGTGTTGATTATATAATCATGTATCATTTTGTATTTTTCTATTTTGGAGTGTCCTTTCTTAATGTTTTTTGATTTATATTAATATGACATATATATATATATATAAAATAAGATAAAAGGATAAACAAGAGCAAAAAATGTATATATAAAGACTAATAGAAAAAACATGTGTGACATGGTCACTAGATACCACAAACAACAAACATAACCTTTTATAGATGCTTCCTGCATATGATATAAGACATCTAGCTAATTTGGACACCCTTGCACCAATATAGAAGTTTCCATCATAAATACTTGTCATTGAAATTGATAAGACTATCATGACTATTTTATATGTACTCACAAACTTTGGAAACCGTTTAAGTAATTCAAATTAGAAAATTTTAAAAATGAAGTCTCTTATATCCTTTTTTCGGGAACATGTTATAAAAGTAACTTCACCTTTATATGATCTTGATACAGTACAAGGCAATCTGTTAGGTTGTAAGGCCTTCTTGATTATGGCCAAATATAAAGCTAGCAATAGTCTTACAAGATCCTTAATATCCAATGCAAACCCTAGCTAGTTGAGATTCACACTTTGGTAGAAACCTCCAAGGAAAATCTAAACTTGTGGTTGCAAGCCACCAAGCATGTTAACCTCAAAATGGTTTTTGACACTTAAGTACCAACACACTTAACCACTTTCTACATTGGAGCCAAGTACACCATGTATGTCAAGCCACAACATGAGCTGAGTTAGGAAAGCCTTCAAATGCCAAGTGACCTTCAGGTGCCGAGCAGCCTTCAGGTGCTGAGTGAAGATCAGGTGCCGAGTGAAGTTCAAGTGTCGAATGACTTTAGGTGCTGAGCATGATACAAGTGCCAAGTGGTATTTGAGTGCCGAGTCATAGATGATGCCGAGCAATACAAAACAGGAGCCGAGTAAGCCAGTTTTTGGCATGTGCTGAGCATCTGGAATTAGTAAGTGTCGAGCAACACAGAATGCACATATGAGTTTGTAACTTTAAAAATGTAGATGTAAACCATTTTCATGGCCGACATATGAAAATTTTTGAAGGATTAAAAAGATAAGAATGAATCTTTTGTCTTTCCTATGTGATCTACATGCAGCCAATAAGAAAAATAGAGAAGACATGCAACCAATAGTAAATGTGCAAGGAATGAGCGGGAAACAAAGATTCAATATGGATCATAGATCCATACCTAACCCTAAGTCTTTGAGTGTCTTTATAAGGAAGACTAAATCTCATTGTATGTGTGTGTAAGGAAAACTAATTTTCAGAGTGAAGAGTATCATATCACAGAGGATCAAAATTAGAAAAAGTAGATCAAGTGCCCGTATTCAACAATTGAAGGATTGTAAGCTATTAGGTTTATTATACCTAATACTCTCCAGCAATTGTATTAGAAAGAAAACCCTATGGTGATAGGTTAGCTTAGCAGCTATTTTGAAGATCCTTTAAATAGGTGATTAAATCCTTTAACAGGGTAACACTTCTTGTAAAGTGCTTATAAATCCTCTAACAAGGTCACATTTAAAAGTGTGGTGTAGCCTTTAATAGGGTAGACCTTTAACAGGGCAGACCATCAAAAGTGGTTAAACATTATTGCTGCAGTAATTTTTGTGGGTATCATCCCCACACTAGTTTTACCTTCTTATTCTAGGAGGGTTTGTGGGTTATCAAAATCTCAAGTGTTATGTGGTGATGCATATGTGTTTCTCATAATTGTTTGATGTGTTTATATGCATGCAATCTACTTTCAGTTAAAAGTTTTAATGGTCAAAGTACAGTACTTTTGATTCACCCCCCCCCCCCCCCCACCCCCTCTCAGAAGCATTATTCCTATTTGAATATTCCAACAATTGGTATCAGAGCCACAAGTTCTCACAAGAAGGAAGCCTAATAGCTTGGAGGAAAAGATCTAAAGATGGAAGTCTTCAAACTTGGGAAGATTATTGACAATCAAGTGATTGATGTGCAACTGGCTCTACACAAAGTAGAGGAAACAAGGGAGGAATTGAGAAAATCCTTGAAAAGAGGAAACAATATAGCCATAGCTGAAAATGATAAAAACTACAAGGAGATAGATACCACAAAACTATTTTCCAATGGAGACACTAAAGAGTTTGATGCAGCAATAGTAGGACTGATGGAGAAAAACAAAGTTCAAGCAGATGAGATAAGATCTCTTAAGATGGAACATAAATATGAGGCCATAATGTTATGTGAAATCACTGAACAAAAGAAAAGAGTAGTTGAAGATAGAGTCATGATGGAAGATGACAAAAGAAATCTTGCAAATAGACTTGAAGAAAAATGTACTAAATTATCAAGGATCTCAAACATGCAAATGGATAAACTTGCCCAAATGATGAATCTTCATCATGAACTCAATATGAAAGATATTTAGATCTCTACTTTGAAGATGCAGAATGAACAACTATAGAATGAATTGAATAGAGAAAGAGAGGTAGCAGAGCATCTCAACAAATGAAGTGAAGCCATCAAGTACTTTGAACAATTGATGAAATTTCCAAGATCAGCCCATGATACATCAGGACTTGGATACAACAACACTAAAATTGAAGAATCATCAAAGAGTGTTGAGCAAAGAAGTGACAAAGGTAAGGATTCTAAACCTACTTGTCATTACTATAATAAAAGGGGGCATACTACTAATGTTTGCAGGAGTAGAAGAATCAATCAGACAAACACACCCAAAAATAAGAGTGACTGTCACAAGTGCAACATGCAAGGACATATAACACAAGATTGCATATCCAAAGTTACAAGGACACAAAGATTTGATGGACATTTTCATAATTGTAAGAAGTATGGACATAGAGCATTTGAATGTAGATCAAAGCCTATGTGGACATCAATTCAACCAACAAAAACAAAAGGAAATAAAAGTCAGTACCATTGGGATTACAAAACTAGGTATAGCTATCATTATTGTCAAGAATATGGACATATACCCCAAAATTGCATAAGAACACATTTCAGAGGGAATTATAGCAAGTGGCTAAGCCAAACCACATGTTTTAGTTGCCTGGAAATTGGTCATATCAGTAGAAACTATCCTACAAGGTCAAAAGCACCAAAAATTGAATCAAACAAGGGCAAAGAAAAGATTGATGTGGAACACATCAGAATAGACATGAAGAAGACATGGCAGAAAAAGAATGAATCGAGTACATTCAATGAAAGGGTCACTTCACCCACAAGGTTAAGTGATCATTTCTCATCCAATTAATCTCAAGATGAGTCTATGGGGTTGATACATATAAGGAAGTATCATACATCAACCCTAAACCATGAAGAAGCAATGCAAAGTATAAATCTACATGGAACAAGATGCCAATACAAAATTTTAATGATAATGTTGAGCTATCTTTGGATGTTGAGTAAAATTCTAGTGGAAGCTGAGTTCCTAACAACAACCAAGTTGATGACTGATGCTGAGTTGAGTAACTCCTATGGAAGCTGAGTAAAATGGAAATGTAGTGCAAGCTGAGTGATGTTAAAATCTTTCATAAGTCGATTTTGCAGTTGAGCATTTAATGCGATGGAAATAGGGTATATTTTCATGATTTTAATCATTTTTCCTCATCACGATCAAGCAACAAAGGAGATAAAGAGCGTAGAGTGACTTCACAGCAAAGAATCCAACATTCCAAGTAGATTGCAACCTCCTACAATGTGTTTTCATTGATATTAAGGTATTTTCATTTGTGTTGAGCTATGCAGTTTCATATTTCTATAAAGGAAACCCTAGTTTCCATAAATGGCTTTGAGTTCTAAGAAAACCCAAGATAAAGAATCATTTGAAGTAAAGCTAGTATCAAATGAGGTTAGGCAGACCAATTTTTTCCCTATTCCTAAAGTTGCATACAAAAATGACCTAGGCAGAGCCCTTTCTTGCATACCCCCAAATGTTTTATGGTCTAGGATGTAAGAAGATGCTACAATTGCAAGTTTGGAGCCCTAGGAGACATGGAAATAAGAGAAGCCTTTGCGAAGCTTTGTGTCGATGGAGTATTAAAAGATGAATACAAAATTTTTGAAAGGAAGGGTTTAACACAAGTTTTGAGTTTTCCCATAGTGTTCAAGATAGAGTGGATCAGACTTGTATTGAGCAGAATTCATGATGGTAGTCTATGGTTGGAAGATGTCCCTATCAAACTCACAAAAAGAATCATTCATAGGGTAACTAGATATCCTACCCTAGATCGACACAAGACCTTGAGAAGTGAATCCAAGGAGGTTATAGAAAAGAACACAGGTGCTCAATGGAACAAAAGAGAAATGACTATTCATACCATTCAGGATCCTCTAGTTGAGTTTGTTGTTAGAGTTATTGCCCAAAAATTCTACCAATCTAGTAGACTCAATAGTGTGCCATGTATAGCAATAGATGTAGGTTACAAATTGGTGAAAAAAGATCATACTTATGATCTTGCTAAACTGCAACTACAACAGATAAATGAAAACTTAACAGCCATAAGAAGGACAAAGGGTGCTCAATGTAAATTTGGAGCAATTTTGGTTTGTATATTCTTTTATGTTCAAAATGAATTTCCTTCTTCTGGAAAAGTTACATGGAGAAGTGATAGGACTATCATATCCCAAATAAATGAATATATAGAAAAAATGGGAGACAATTTTGATACCCTGATGACAAGCTATTTTGAGGATTTCAAGAAATCCATGAAGCAAAGAGTGAGAATACCAATTTCCTTAGTAGAAAAAGATATTAATGATATATGCTTCTTAGTTGATATTGACTTCACCTATATTCAAGCAGCAATTCCAAGGGTGAGATGGCTAAGGCCATTTGGTTATGAGGTTAACAATGATGAAGCATCTGTAGCAATAACTGCATTATTGGTAGAAGAGATAGATAAAAGTGCCCCACACTTTGGCACTTATGATGTGGTAAGGTTAAAGATAAATATGGAATTAAAAATTACCTCCACATTGAAAAAGAAAGAAAAATTGATGAAGAAAATTAAGAAGAAATTTGGTGAAGGGGTAGAGGCTGAAGCTGAAGAAGATGATGATGATAATGATGATGAAGAGGATGAACAAGAGCAAGGACCAAGGAATTAACTCAAGGCCTAGGTGAAGACAAGGAGGAAGGTGTTGAGGAAGAAGAAGCCAAGGAAGCACCAATCTAGGCTGAGCCAAAGAAGAGAAAGGCAAAAGATTAGCCTCCAACTTAGTACAAACAAAAGAAAACTGCCACACCATCACCCCAAAAGCCAACAACCAGAGCTGCAACAAGGGCCTCTACTCAAAAAGCTAAAGAGGAAGCTACAAAGAAGAAACTAATCAAGAAGACACAGAAAGAGCCAAGGAAAAGAAGAAAATATGTAGCTCAACGTAATATTGATGAAGAAGATCAATCAAAAAAGGTAAGCCATTTTTCAATTGATACATTATGTAAAAAATTGGTAATGGAGATTTAAGCAACATAAATAAAGTTGATTTCAATAAATTCACTAAAGAAGAACAGAATTGAATAGAAGAATCAGTTTATGAAATGATGGCACAGTTCAAGTACACTCCTCTTGAGCTAGATGGACAATTGCCTGATGAACTGTCTAAAATTGTAGAAGACAGATGTCATTTCTATTTAAGAATGGAGAAGGAGATGAGAGAAACAACCCTAGCAAGCATACTGCTTGATTTGACTAAGGAGAAAATAGAGAAAGCAGTCAAAAGGCACAATGCCAGGTTTACACCTAAATACAGGGCATTCTTCATTCTCCAAACGAAAATGGAAGATATTGTACAAAGAACAACAAAATCATGGAAGAACTTGTACAAAAAGATTGAAGACTTTCTTGAAGAAGAATACAAGGAAGAAGCTACTGCTCCACTAGAAGAGAGAAGAAAAAGAAGAGAAGAGAAGATAGGAGTAGAGTAAGGTAGATAAGAAAAGAAGGAAGAAGAAAAGAAGCAAGAAGAAGAAAGGAAGGAAGAAGAAAATAAATAAGAAGAAGAGAAGAAGGAAGAAGAAAAGAAAGAAACAAAGGAGGAGATACAAAAACAAAATGAAACAACAATAGCTGAGGAACAACAGCAACAAGATAAGAGTGTGCAAAACACACAATTTTTTCCTTCTAGCCCTCCTCATGTACCCATCACACCTGTAGAAACTATAACTATACATGATGTTCCTAACACTTCTGCTCAGAACATCAACCCATTAATTGCAGAGGATCTCAAAAGAATCCTTGGCCAATCTCTGCAACAAGCAAGATTATGTGCAGATCTAGTACTGGTCAGTATGGATGAATTAGAAAAACTAGTAGAAAACACAATTAGAGATAAGGTGAATCCACAAGAACCACCTTCCATCATCTCTACAGCTACTAGTGGTCAACTTCAAATGCTAATAGTTGTTTCAATAGGCATAGTTGACACCACAGTTCAGAAGCCAAGTGTAGTAGCAGACCAAGAAATAGAACAACTAAGACAGACTATTACATCTAATCCTACAACACAAACTCAAGGTGCACTTCCTACAATTACAATAATTGATCAAGGTAGACAGTAGGAGGAGAAAATAGAAGAAACCCCTAAAGAGTAGGAGGCAATACAAACATTGATAAATTTTCCTACCTCGGGGACTCCTTCACAAAAGCCATTACAAATATCAGCACTAGGATCAAGCTCTACAAAAGTTGAAAGGGTACTTCACTATGGAGACCCTAAACTAGATGAGGAGATAGTCATACCGAGTAATGACTCAAAAACAATAAACATTGATCAAATTAATTAGGTGTAGGAAGCATTAAACAGAAGAAAGAGGCAAGAGATACTTAGGAAGGAGCATCAACAAAAAAAAACTTTACTTGAAATTAAAGACATATTTATGGATGCCTTCAGCATTCAATCACTAGATGAGTCTAAGCATATCATGGAACAATTATCAGATATTGTCAAACAGGTGACAAATGTAGACCTAGAGACAAATGCAAAACTCATGGAATAGCTAAAAGAAAATTTCAAGGAAAAGTTAATGAGAAAATATCTAGGGAAATAGCACTTTCATAGATTGAATTGGCAAAGGTCATAGACAAAGTAAAAAAGGTACTTGAGAATATATTCTCATTGTACAAAAATTTGTGTGACTTTTCATATTTCACATAAGAGACTAGCCAAAAGATAATGAGACTGGAGAGAAAATTGAATATTTCTAGCACGCAGCTACCAAAAGATCTAGCTCAAAGTGAGAAGCATTTTTCTCAAATGCTTCACACTTAAAAAGAAATAGCTGCATTAACAGCAGAAGAGGCCACCATCAAGGCAAAACTATTACAGCTCCAATCCTCCACTACCCCACATTTGGAAGTCTTCCATAAAGAACAAGTCTATGATGAAACTGTTCTCAAGAAAGACCCTAATCTTTCTACTTCAGAAGGACTTATTCACCTTGCTGCAGAGACTACCATCTAGCATAAATCATTGGAAATTGCTTTGCATAATTGGGATGCACCTCTTAGGATGATTATGGAGGTAAACAACACATTTTTGGCAAAATATGGTCTTAACCCTTAAAACCCTTTGACATAAGTATCAAAAAGGGGGAGACAAGATAAAGGGGGAGACAATAATCAAGGAGACAAGAGAATGGGGGAGATAAGATAAAAAGGCAAAGCATGATATACAACATCAAATTTTGGTTACCAAGATAGCACAAATAATGGCACAATCAACTTAGGGGGAGTTACACTAATTTTGAGGTATATATATTGTAAATTACAAAATTTTGATTAAGGTTTTAAAACATCTGTATGTACACCAAGCAGATTAGTAAATGTACTCATAAGGTCAGTTAAGTGTTTTTTTCACTCATGTCAAAGGGGGAGATTGTTAACCTCAAAATGGCTTTTGACACTTGAGTGCCAACACACTTAACCACTTTCTACATTGGAGCCAAGTACACCAGGTATGTCGAGCCACAACATGAGCCAAGTTAGGAAAGCCTTCAGATGCTGAGTGATCTTCAGGTGCTGAGCAACCTTCAGGTGCCAAGTGAAGATCAGTTGCCGAGTGAAGTTCAAGTGCCGAATGACTTTAGGTGCCGAGCATGATACAAGTGCCGAGTGGTATTTCGAGCATGATACAAGTGTCGAGTGGTATTTGAGTGCCGAGTCATAGACAATGCCAAGAAATACTAAAATACAATAGGATCCAAGTAAGCCAATTTTTTGTATGTGCCAAGCATCTGGAATCAGTAAGTGTCAAGCAACACACAATGCACATATGAGTTTGTAACTTTACAAAAACAGATGTAAACCATTTTCATGGCTGACATATGACGAATTTAGAAGGATTAAAAAGATAAGAATGAATCTTTTGTCTTCCCTATGCGATCTACATGCAGCCAATAAGAAAAATGGAGAAGGCATGCAACCAATAGTAAATTTGCAAGGAATGAGCGGGAAACAAAGATTCAATATGGATCGTAGATCCATACCTAACCCTAAGTCTTCGAGTGTCTTTATAAGGAAGACTAAATCTCATTGTATGTGTGTGGATGGATGAGGGTGTGTAAGGAAAACTAATTTTTAGAGTGAAGCATATCAGATCACAGAAAGTAGATCAACTTCCTATATTCAGCAATCAAAGGATTATAAGCTATTAGGTTTATTATACCTAATACTCTCCAGCAATTTTATTAGAAAGAAAACCCTATGGTGATAGGTTAGCTTATAAGCTATTTTGAAGATCCTTTAAATAGGTGATTAAATCCTTTAACAGGGTAACACTTCTTGTAAAGTGTTTATAAATCCTCTAACAAGGTCACATTTAAAAGTGTGGTGTAGCCTTTAACAGGGCAGACCATCAGAAGTGGTTAAACATTATTGCTGCAGTAATTTTTGTGGGTATCATCCCCACCCCAATTTTACCTTCTTATTCCTGGAGGGTTTCTGGGTTACCAAAATCTCAAGTGTTATGTGGTGATGCATATGTGTTTCTCATAATTGTTTGATGTGTTTATATGCATGTAATCTACTTTCAGTTAAAAGTTTTAATGGTCAAAGTACAATACTTCTAATTCAGCCTCCCCCCCCCCCCCCCCCAACACAAGTAGTCTCCTTGTTTCCCAAGACATAGCTACTAGTGCTTATCAAACTTTGCTCCTCTACATCATTCTTCTCTCCAAGCTTCTACTAAGTGGATATCACACCATGAAAGCTTGATTACAAATACTCATATGCCTTGTTTAAATAGGTACTTATAACCCAAGATGTTAAGAACACAACCAATGTGGGATAAAATGTAAATGCAACTAACTTGCAAAAAATATTTAATTCCTACCCAAATACAACTAAGCACCACCATGTGGCCAATTAGAAAATTAAATTACCTTTGTGGATCACAACAAATATTAAATGCATGATTTAAGGAACTTTTCCCAAAAATTTTAGATGCCACCTACACACGTCGATAAATGAAATGATAACCATTTTTTTATTTTTCTTTGTTTGCCACCCATGCACCTTGGTAAATGAGAAATCCTTTTCTCTCCATTTTTCTATTTTTTTAACTTTTAATTATTTTTCCTCTAATTTTTGTCACTTTCTCACTCCTCCATTTTTAAAAAAGAAATTTATCACACCCCTTTTTATTCCGTAATGCAAGATGCTCCTACATCAAATCTATTTCACTTGTATTAGTAAAAAATATTCAACTTCTTACTTGTAAATTACAAATGAAATTCAACCTACATATTATCTTTCAAACCTTGTATATATAAAATATCAAGAATCTAAGCTTTTCCAATAAAAAGGCTTTGTAAATCTTTAGCAATAATTTTTACACCTGAATTATCATTTATTGTCACTCATTCACCATCATATTTTTTGAAATTATTGAATTTATAGATATTCCCCTCATATTTATTTATTTATGGGTAAGATGCATTTAGCTACATTGGACCTTAATTTTAATGGAACTTGAGCATTTGCAAATCTATCATAAATTGCATGGCCACTGTGTATTATGAGAATACCATATATTATATGGCATGGTGACTAGGTTCTTTAAAAATGTATTATATAAAGAGAAATAAAGATATCATTTATGACATGGCCACTAGGCATCACAAACAACAAACAAAGTCTTTTATGGATGCCTTTCACATTCAACATAAGAGATCTAGCTAATTTGGACACCCTTGGACTAAGATAGAAGTTTCTATCATAAATGTTTTTCATAACTATGATATATACGCTCATAATTTGTGTAAAGTGTTTAGGGGAAATGAGCCAATTGTCACTCACACATTGCTGCCATGTCCCTGGACCCAATTACTGCCATAAAGAGGTGCTAATAGCCAATCATAAATATACTTATAGTTGATCATTTTATAGTTTAATTTTTTGTTCATTGTTCCATTTTTGCAAAAAGTACTATAGCAACTCTTTTTTTTTAGGTTGGTGGGGGGGGCTTCGTAATGGTGGGTATCAGGTGAATGTTTTAAAATGACACTTTTAAACCAAATCACACTCTACAAGTTCTACAAAGAGTTTTGTAAATGTAGGAAAGCCGAAAGGTTAGCTTTAAGCTCTTTACTCACCTATAGAGGTTCGCCAAAAAAATCAAAAAAATTTAATATACAAATTAGGAAATGTAGGTGTGTGAAGTTAGCCTGGGCAGCTACTGGATTGTTTCCCCTAAGTGCTTCAATTTAAGAAATTTTAAAAATGAAAGTCTTAACTATTATAATATTTTTCTAGAACAAATGAAAAAAAACTTTATCTCTATATGATCTCTTTCACTAGTATTACTAAAAAGTGTTTAAACTTCTTATTTATAAATTACAAATGAACTTCAAACCAAAAATTATGTTTCAAACCTTCTACATATAAAATGTTAACATTAGCTAGAAAAAGAAAGACTTTGTAAACCTTTACCAATAATTTTTACAAATGAATTATCATTGATTGTTACTACTCCATCGAACTTTTTGAAATTAATGAATTTTTTTTCCTGATATCTATTTACGTGGCTATCATCCATCAAAAGTGTACAATTGAGCAATTTTCAAAAGATCAAATACGTCATGGATATTTTTGAAAATTTCAGCACTTGATCTTCATGATCTGCATAGATTGTAGTCGAAAATGACAACAAATTTGGAAAAAAAATTAGTACATTTTCATGAATCTGGAAAAGAAAGTTTGACTTTTCTTTGTCTTTGGTAATTTTTTGATGAAGATTAGCCTATCCCTTTAATTATTCCTGAGATGCACTAAGCTCCATTAGATTATTTTTTATGGGACTCAAACATTTTCCACTACATAGAACTAAAGTTTTTGCTCTTTTGGCCTTCTCTTCTAGTTGTGCTATATCTAGATAACATTTTGTGTTGGGAAGCCAAGTAAATACTGAAAATTAAGTAAATAAATTGAGCAAAACTAGATGTAGCATTAGAAGAAAACTAGTGACTAACTTGGACAACTGTAATGGGTGAAGACAGTTTGAGATGGTCCTACAATCGAATAATTAAATTACCCCTTTTTACATAAGTGTTGTTAAGAAAGTTGTAAAGGAGTTGTTGAACTCCATCCAGATGGTGTTTACCAACTATGGAAGAAGTAAAGAGTATTTTGTCTTCCGAATGGTTGGATTGGAAGCAAAGGTTATGATTTCAAAGTGGAAGTGGGTTTCAAAAGTTGTCTTACATACATGTTAGTCATTGAGTCTCCAACTCCCAAAATATCAAACATAGGATTGTATAGTTTGTTTTAGCTTGATTAACTTGAATGCAAAACATATCTTTACTAAAATTTCAAAGCTTTAAGTGCAAATTTGGTAGTGGGAATGTGAGCGAAATAGGCATATATAAATTCTTAAAATTTCAAATTCTCTATTTGGGTGCACCAAATTGGAATTACAAATAGGAATATGTATTCCAATTTTGGCCAATAATTGAGCATTTCCATTTCCACCAAAATAAGTAGAATTGGAATATGTATTCACATTCTAGTTTTATTTATTTTAGAAAACATAAACTTTTGTGTCTGTGAATTACCCATCAAATTCTACTTAAACTTTTGTGTCTATGGATTATGTTGTTGACATTACAATCAAGTTTGTTTATTAGTAACACACACACACACACACACTTACTCAAATAAATAGTATCTACAGAGCTTATTGTAAAGTTAATAGTGTTAACTAGGTGATTCAAGCTCTATAGAGTTTAAGGAATAATATTTAGTTCGCACTAAGCAATATCTACCAGGTTGGTGATTATTAGTGTAAACTGAGCTTCATTGTGTTTACCGAGTTTCTCAGTGCAAAGCAAGTTCTTTTGTGCTTACTGAGTTCATAGAATTAATAATATGAATCCAGTATTGATTGATCCATATAGTGTCAACCAAGTGACTTAGTTTATACCAAGCTTGTAGTGATAGAGTTGACCAAGCTATGTAGTGTGAATCAAGTGATTCAATTTATATGCTAAGTTTCATAGTGTTCACTGAGTCACTAGTGTAGACTGAGTTCACACTACTTGGAAGTAATTAGTAAGGACCAACATTCTATGTCTACTGAGTGCATGATGATGCTAAGCATTGACAATGGATGTTGAGTATCAAAACCTCACCAAGTTTGTCTTCAAAACCCAAGTTCCTATAGTTGGGTAGACTTTGTGTATTTTAGTGAAACGTGTATTGTAGCTAACTTTGATGAAGTGTAATTTGGATTGGTATATATGTAATGTATTATATTACATCCAAAAAAAAGAAAAAAAAATTATTAGATGTGACATACAAAGCACAGAAGTGAGAAGTAAAAGGCTACAACAGTATAAGGAGAATCAAATATTTATCTACCACAACAAGGTGATCATTATAATCAAGAGAATCTCATTTAGAAAATAAAGTTTTAGATCAGAGATCAGCCATTGATTCATCCTAATAGGCAAAAAAGTTAAATCCTTTCGCAAGGTAGACTTAATAGTATTTTGTAAATATCTTTACTGAGTGCATACTTCATTGTATGTTTGTAAATCCTTTGGCAAGGTGGACCTAAAAGTCCTTATTTCTCCTAACAGGGCAGATCATTAGAAGTGATCATTGTAAGCCTTAACAGGCCAACTTTACACTATAGTACTAAAGCTTGTGGGTATCATCCTCAACCCATTTTTATTTCTATTTTGAAGGTTTTTGGGTCACCATATTGTATCTCAAAGTGTTATGGTGGTTTTAATGCTTTTAATTTTTCATGCATGTAATTAGATCAGAATACACATGAAGGATTAATTTGTAAATAAAGATTAATTTTTATTGGTTACTGATTCACCCCTCCCCTCTCAGTAACTTAGCCTCTCATATATTTCCAAAAATTGGTATTATAGATTTGTGGTTCTTAGAGAAGAAGTTTAATAGCTTGAGAAAAGATCAAAGGCAATGGAGGTATTCAGACTTGATAAGGCTCTTGATAATGAAAAGCTAGATTTGGAATTGGATATTGGACAACTTAAGAAAGCAAAGGAGAAACTCTCTCAATCCTTGAAAAGAAGAAAAGATCTTGCAATTTAGACAAATAAAAAGTTTGACATTGAAGAAAGAATTAAATACATCCATTCAAAAAGTAATTTAGATGAAGCCAATGAGTCAATTAGAGAACTATTAGAAAAGAATGGTAACCTTCGAGAAGAAATCAGAAAGCTAAAAAGAGAAAAGGAAATTTAGTCAATAAGATTGTGTGAAGTCATCAAAGAGAAAAAAAAAGATAAAAGAAGAGTTATAAGCTAAGAGTAATGAAATTCAACATCTATCCCTTCAATAGGAAAACTTCATTGATTAGCTTACCAATGTAAATGAAGAAATCATGAATCTAAGATCAAAGAATGAAAGATTGTAGAATGATCTAAACACTAAAAGGAAAACCAATGAGAGGATGATGAAGTCTCAAGTAGACATGAATCATTTGAATGAGCAAAGCCAATACAGTTAGAAAGGAAAAATAGGAATTGGATACATAGAAGAAGGTGAATCGTCCAAGCAAGGAGCTCAAAAGAATCAGAGACCTACTTGCAATCACTGTGGTAAGATAGGTCATACATCAAAAAAATGTTGGAGCAATGACAAAGCTAACTTCAATATAAAATGCTACAATTCTAATCAGCATGGTCATAGAGCTAATGAATGCACAGAGAAACCTAAATTTGAAGGAAAATATCACAAATGCAAGAAGCATGTGCACAAATCCTCTGAATACAAAACTAAGATATTGAATCTAGTAGAACAAATTGTAAAAGCTATATCTAGTTGGGACTACAACACTTGGTGTAGATGTTACTACTATGGAGAATTTGGACACATTGGAATAAATTGTATAAAACATCACATGAGGACAAGAGACACCACTAGAAGATTTTTTATTTGCATAGAACTTGGATACCTTACCAAGAACTATATGAACACTGGAAGAATTGAAGATGAAAAGAAAGCCAAGGTTGACAACATCAAAAAGAAGATGAGACAACAATGTATTCCAAAATCTTTTGAGAATGCAAGTCTAGCTAGTGAAGCAAATGCCACTCAAGAATTGGGTGACTCAAGAATTTATACTTGATGTTCCACAAGTGTAACTAGAATTAAGATTCTAAAATAGACATCCTACATCAGTTCCAATCAACTAAAAGGAAAGATCCATATCAACATTCAAGATACAAAGGGATCACTGAGCATCTAAAGGAATTTCGGACCTCACTGACCAAGGCCAAGTTGCAAGACCCTATAAAGCAAGGTCAAGAGTTACTACGTTGTTGTGTGGAGACTGAGTCATGGATGAATCTATTGAGAAATTAATTCAAGCCAAGAAAAATAAAATATTTCATTGAGAAAATGATGGTACCACACATTTATGGTGATTGGAAAGTTGAATTTGTTAAAAAGGATAATCAAATTCATTTGTCACTGCAAATTTTCAAGAGCTATTTGCAAAGAGTGATTTTATTGCATTTGAGAGATCTGTATGATTTATTGCTGAAGTTTTTTATGTTTTCTAAAACCCTACTAAGCAATGGCATCCTCCAATAGCAAGACAAAGAAATGGTTTGAGATGTTAGTTCGAGGAGTCAAATGGAAAGCACTAGATTTCAAATTGAGTCCAACCATTGTAGAAACCCTTCATCCAATTGTAACTCAATCTCAAATTCCATCTAAGGTACTTCTAGTAAATGATATTTGTTTCCATTTTTTATATTCAATTGAAGATATAGGAACTCTAGAAATGGATGAAACATTGGAGAAGTTGTGTGTGAATGTTGTGTTAAAATTGGAGCATCAAAACTTGGAAGCGAAGGTATTGACTCACATTCTAGACATGCCTCAAGCTTTTTAGATAAAGTGGATAATGTTTATCCTTAGTTGCATGCATAATGGGTAGTTATGGTTAGAAAAAGATTCATCAAATCATAGGACTTCCAATGGTAGCCAAGGCAAAAACCGCCAAAACCTTAAGTCTGATAGAATTGGAAAAGAAAACCCTTGCTAAATGGGATGGAAGGGGTATGAAGATTAGTTGTGTAACTGATATGGAGCTGAAGTTTGGAATATACATAATTGCACACAATATATATAGCTCTAATTGACTCAATAGTGTATCACGTGAAACTATGGATCTTGCTTTTAAATTGGTCAAGAATAACATGTCCTTCGACCTTGCTGAGTTAATGTTGAATTAGTTCAACAAAATTTTGGAAAGCATAATAATTTCAAAGAATAACCCTTGTAAGTTCAATTCACTCTTAACATGTTTAATTTTCTTTGTGTAATAGTTCTTCCCATCAAAAGGTATAGTTTTATGGAGAAAAGACATACCTATTCTTTTATCAAATCAATGGGTATATAGCAGAAATGGGAGAAAATAACGTCAGTATCATGGACAAATATTTTTATGCATTTAAGGATAAGATGAATAATAGATTCAAGATACCAAAGAAACTTGTACAAGACTACAATGATGATATTTTTTTTATGGTTGATTGTGATAGAGTGTATATTCAAGTAATTAGGCTAAGAATTGTATGGGTCAAACCTCTAGGTTATGAGGTTAAAATTGATGAAACCAAGGACATCATTGAAGTATTGTTGAATGGACCTATTGATACAAGAGCTACATATTTTAGGACATATGAGGAAGCTAAGGCCAGAATATAACTAGAGATAAAACTCACTCAGGTGATCAGCTAAGGGAAGAAAAGAATAGCAAAATTAAACAAACGAGTTCTACTCTCCTATTGACAAAAGGTAAATGAGATGACATATAAGAAGATGATGCTGAAGATGAAGAAAAATTAAAAGAAGAGCCAATCAAGAAGAAAGGTAAGGTTATTATAACCAAACCTACCAAGCTATCTACTACAGTGTTTACAAGAAGAATATCCAAAAAGAAACTAAAATTGGGTGAAGAAGAAGAGGATGTGATTTTCAAAAGGCCTCCACCCACATTTTAATAAAGATTGAAATAAATTGACTCTAGGGCTGGCATAATTTTTTTTACATCATTGAAGTATGAAATTAGAAATGCAGAGGCAAGAACCTACAACACAATGGTAAATTGTGAGCCTCCTATATGGGAGGTCTTGGGTTCAATTATACTGAAACTTAATAATAATAATAATAATAATAAATCTTGGCTTTGGAATCTTACCAATAAATAAATAAATAAATAAAAAATGCAAAGGAGAAGTAGCAAGTTGAAGACATGGTCATGTAAAAGCTAGGTAAATGGAAATACTCTCCACACCAACTTACACAGTAGATTCTCAATGAAATAATGGATAAAATCAAGCCAAGATGGGAACATGCCAAGAAAACTACAAAAGACATATATGACAAGACTCTGAGGAAACTCATGCCAAGCTTAAATGATAAAGAAGTGAAAGAATCCATCAAGAAGAATGAAGAAAAACTTTCTTTAAGGTTTAACACTTGTTTGATATTGATCAATGACATTGAACATGTGGTAAGGAATACCACCAACACATGGAAGAACATCTACAATCTTCTTAAGTAGAGTGATTTTGTTGTTGATGTTAGTGATAAGGATGATGATGGTGGAAATGACAAGGAAGAAAAAAATGATGATGAAGAAGTAAAAAATTATGACAATATAGACAATCAGGAACATGAACAGGAAGCTACTAAGAAGAATCTTCCAGAGGTTTAGAGCATTGAGTAGAATGACCTTAAGAATATTGTAGCAATAGTGATAGCTTCACTTCCTCACTCTCTAAGTGAAGCATTAAAGACATCAAGCTAAGATAGAGCTACTACTAAGTTGGTTGTGTCAAACACTGAAAATCCAAGCACTTAACCAATCTTTGCACCTGTTCAACTCAGTGCTTCATTAACTAAAGTAACCATCACTTCATCTACCAAGAAGTCAATACTTCCTCCTCTCCTACCATTTCCACTATTGTTACTATTTTCAGTATGCAAATAGTAAGTACAAACAGAGTTGAGAGAAAGCCTCAACCAAGTACAAATGTTTTTAGCAAAGGAAAACATAAGAAAGAAGACTCTGAACTTGATGAGGATATAATTATCTTGAATTGGGATAACACTAATTTAAATCCTAATAAAATGCATATAGTAGGTGAGCTACAATATAAAAAAGCTAAGCAACAAAGGCTTAGAACAAAAAGGAACAAAGAATTTCAAGTGCTTGAAGATGCAAAGAATGTTCTTAAAGATGCATTTAGCACTGAGGTTGATACTTCTCAACCTATTTTAGCTTAGTTAGTAGAAGTGGTCTAGAAATTCAATGAAGATTTGAATGGAAAATAGAAATTATTACAACGAGAAGAGAAGAAATTTGAAAAAAAAGTATTGGAGCTAGTTGCATAAAAGATTGCAATATACCAAGTAGACTTATCTACTATTCTAGGCTCATTGGAAACCTCTTCCAAAAATATCATTTCTCTATTTAGTAAACTATGTGATACATCTATCTTCACATAGGAAATCAAAGATAAGCTCTCCAAAATTGATGAAAATCTGAAGGCAAGTGCACAAAACTTGTCACTTGACTCAAGCTACAATTTTTCTCACTATACAAAGATTAGATTTCTAACTGATATGCAACTAAAATTACTAAGGGAAGAAGATGGGATAAGGGCTAGACTTGTAGATATAAAAGGCATGATTTTTCCAAACATGGATGCATTGTAGAAACATATTGCACATGTTAAAACTCTCATCCATGATAACAACTTCTCCATCATTAATCACATGATGGAATTATTAGCAAAAGTGTAGATTGCATTGCATGCAAGCAAAGTGTTGCAAGAAAACTCAGACAACACAATGTCACTAACTCTTAAGGTACATTCTAATTTCTTGTCACATTTTGGGATAACTATATGGAATACACTTGGCATTTATGTCAAAAGGGGGTGAAGATGTATATAACATGAAAAGTATATTGTAAAGGGGAGAACATTAAAATATGCAATAAAAGGGAGAAAATGAGAATATGTATATATCATGTAAAGTATATTGAATATATATGTATGGGGGAGCATCATAATATTATACATATACATGTATAGATATTCAAATAAAAATCTCTTTCAAAAGAAATTTTAAAAAAATTCAAAAAAAAAGTACATTACCAAGTTGAAGACACAAAATGGATATTAAAGATTGTTTTGAACTTTTTGAAAATTTTGTTTTGATTGATAAGTATTTTTTCCACTAATGCCAAAGGTGGAGATTGTTGACATTATAGTCAAGTTTTTTTATTAGTAACAGACACACTTACTGAGAAAAATAGTATCTACTAAGCTTATTGTATAGTTAACAGTGTTAACCAAGTTATTCAGGCTCTACTAAGTTCTACAATTGCTACCAAGTTCAAGGAACAATATTCAATTCACACCGAGTAGTATCTACTAGGTTGGTGATTATTAGTGTAAATTGAGCTTCATTGTGTTTAGTAATTTTCTTAGTGCAAACCAAGTTCTTCAGTTCTTACTAAGTTCACTAATTCAGTAATGTGAATCCAATGTTGACCAAGCCATACAATGTCAACCAAGTGATTTAGTTTCTACTAAGCTCGTAGTGATAGTGTTGACTGAGCTATGTAGTGTGAATCAAGTGATTAGTTTATATACATGTCAAGTTTTGTAGTGTTTAAAAAGTCACCAATACAGACCAAGTTTAGAATACTTGGAATTCATTAGTATGGACTAAGATTCTAAGTATACTAAGTGTATGATGATGTCAAGCACTGACAATAGATGTTGGGTATTAGAACCTAACTAAGTTTGTCTTCAGAACCCAAGTTCCTGCAATTGGGATGACTTTGTGTATTTTGGTGAATCTTGTATTGTAGCCAACTTTGATAAATTGTAATTTGGATTGGTATATATGTAATGTATTGTATCACATCCAAATAAAAGAAAAAAGATTATCAGATGTGACATACAAAGCACAGAAGTGTGAAGTAAAAGGCTACAGTAGTATGAGGAGCATCAAAGATTTATCTATCATAGCAAGGTGATCATTACACTCAATATAATATCATTTAGAAAATCAAGTTATAGTTCAAAGATCAACCACTGATTCATCCTAACAAGTGGAAAAATTAAATCCTTTGATAAGGTAGACTTGACAATCTTTTGTAAATCTCTTTACTGAGTGCATACTTAATTGTATGTTTGTAAATCCTTTTGCAAGGTGGACCTAGTAGTCCTTATTGCTCCTAACAAGGTAGATCATCAAAAGTTATCATTGTAATCCTTAACAAGTTAACTTTATACTATAGTACTAAAGGTTATGCATATCATCCCCACCCTAGTTTTATCATCTATTTGGAAGGTTTTTGGGTCATCATATTGTGTGTCAAAGTGTTATGAATGTTTTGATGCTTTTAGTTTTTCACACATGCAATTAGATCAGAATACACATGAAGGATTGATTGGCAAATAAAGATTAAGTTTTATTGGTTATTGATTCACCCATTCCCTCTAAGTGACTTAGCCTATCATTTATTTAAAATAATTGGTATTAGAGCTTTGTGCTGTAGACACCTAAATTTGATTACACTGCTTTGGTAATCTAATTTAGCCATCTCTAAAGGCATCATTAATTAAATTCTTATTTAATTAATCCTTTATCATCCCCTAGTTGATTAATTTAATTAATCATCTATAGTCCTAATTGATAAATCAAATAATCTATTATTTATCAATTAAATCCTTTTCTCCTATCTAATTCCAAAAATCCCCATTTATTAAATAAATCTATTTGATAAATGAAATCCTCAAATTCAAAAACCCCTAACCTATCTCTAATCCTCCATTTAGCCTAATCCACCCCATCCACCCATACTAACCAAGCTTAGCCACTAACTCACCCACCCTCATTAATGCCATCCACTTGCACATCTCTAACATCCCTAATCTAATCCTAAACCCAAGCCTAATCCACCCCCTAATGTTGTCACATTCCTTAAACAAGTTTAAGACTTTCCTAATCCAAACCAAAGTCTCCCCTCAAAAAACCCAACCACTAAGTCACGAGTGCTCTTACAAAACATAAAAGACTCTTACAAGACCACTCATGACTCTTACATCCATCTTACACACTCTTCCCTCTTCCACACTCATTCCTCTTACATCCCTCTTACATACTCAACCCCACTCATCATGACTTTAACCAACCCTTTACCCTACCCTCTCACACTCATCCTCCTTGTGACAAGTGTCACCTTCCCATTGGTGCTAAACAAGCACAATCCATGTGCTCCCCTTTGAGTGCATCTTAGCCCTCCTTAAGCCTTCATCCATCCTTGCATCTAATCCCTCCATCTCTCTACCCCTTAGCCTATAAATTGAATCCCATCCCAAGCCATTTCATCAACAATCTTTGAGCTAAAGTTACCATGCTATTTTGAGAACCAAAGCCATCAATATTACCCTTATAATGCCAAATTGAGAGCTCACAAAGCTACCAATTTGCCATTACCCATCTCCATTGAAGTAGCTTTTGAGCATCTTGAGCATACATCCACAGCAAAAGGACACATCTACAGAATCAAGAAAGCATGGAGTGCTTTTTCTTGTGAGGTTTGCACTTCTTATTTTCTTTCTTTGTCTAAGCATATATGTGAATTTAGTTTTTGGTTTGTGAATGTTTACTTTATTTGTTAATGTTCTTTGCACACTGATTCTGGTTCTACATTTTGGCATGCCCGGTGGGACTCCACTATGGGTCATTTAATCATCTATTTTCATCTCTATGTCATTTTTCTAACCGTCTAATGTTTATTGTTGTTTGAGTGTGTTGTGAGGGTATTTTGCTTATTTTTGCAGGTTAAAGAATGCACTTAGGAAGAAGAAATACCATCTAAAATTTTTTTTGCATTTTTCAGCTTTTTTGGTGCAGTTTTGGCGTCTGCAACCTGTTCTGTCTGTGAAATTTGACATCTGCAAAAATTCGTGTCTGCGAAAATCGACGTCTGCGAAAATCCGCGTCTACGAAAATTGACATCTGCGAAAATCCGCGTCTGCAAAAATCGACATCTGCGAAAATCCGCGTCAGCAAAAATTGACATCTGCGAAAATCCACGTCTGCGAAAATCGACATCTGCAAAAATCTGCGTCTGCGAAAATCGTCATCTGGAAAAATCTGCATCTGTGCAAAATTGGCGTCTCTGCTTGTCAGCTGTGTTCTGTGCTGCAAATCTGTTTTGTCCTCTTCGTATTTTGGCCTCTCTGTATTTCAGCGTCTTCATATTTTGACAGACTGTCTTCTCTGCTTGCTTATGTTGCATTTCTGCTTTATTATTTCTGCACTTTGTGGTTCCGTAGGATTTAGACCATTTAAAGCATTTTTACGCGTAGAAAAAACAACAAAAAAAGTTAAAAAAAATTTTCCCATAGTTAAGCTCTCATTTTTGAAGATTTTGGCTAACTAACTAAATTGTTTTTTTTTTTGTCTCATTGCAAGTTGGAGCACATATGGAACCACTAACCATGTTTCTTGCAGGTTTTCATGTTTCTAAAAAATGAACTTGAATGTTTAACCATTTGTCTTTGAATGCATGTTGCTAAAAAAAAAAGAAATGAACTTGAATGGTTAAACACATTTTTCATTGAATGAATGTTGCTAAAAAACACACTCTTGAATGTCATAGATTAAAATCAACTTTCTTTGGAATGCATGCTTAAAAAAAAAAATCCAATCTTGAATGCCAAGGATCAATTAACCATTACAAATCTCTTTTTCACATGCAATCTAGGTAAAGTTTGATTTTTGGACATTTAAGAAACTTTGTTAAGTTAAAATACAAATTTACAAAAATCAATTTGAGTAGTTCCTTGGACTCACCTCTTTTCTAATCACCCATCAAATATTAACCATTGGTTGCAATCTCAGCGCCATTTATGGGGATGGGTCTACTTGAAAAAGGTGTTAAATGTTCCACAATCTAACTCACTCACTTGGTCTTTGAACGTTTGCTTTAACTTTATCAAAATTCTTAAATGGCCAAAAATCTAGATTAAATTGATCACACTTCAAGTTTGGGCACTAAAATTGAACAACAACTGATGTGGAGAGCCTCCGGGCGCGCACTTGAAATCGAATCTCACACACTTTTTTTTTGGGCTTAAAACAAACTGACACTCAATCTTGAATGCCTTAAAGAAAATTAATCGATACTTGACGTGGAGGGCCTCCGGGCTTGCGAGTTTGCTTTTGTTGACCCTAACTCTTCTTATTGTTTGCATTCTTCGATCGATTTACTTTTGTTGGCGCTTCAAGTTGGAATTGAACATTGTCTCTTAAACATGAGTGCTTGCAAAGTCTAGATTAGCACACATAAGAGTCAGTTGGTAAAAGAACAAGCGTGTTTTTTAGCCCAAGGTCATCCGAGTCTTCTCTCCCCTTGTCGTCTTTCGAGGCCATCTTGGGTGCATAAGATTAGGATCCAAAACCTTGTTTCTTTTTAGGAGGCCTACTTGGGGATTTCATCACCCCTTGGACGACCTCAACTCCAGCGCTCCGGCGGAGTATAAGAATCGGGAGGTGAATCGAAAGACACCTCTCTTGGGATCAAGATTTTGTCATTCGGGCTAAGCCTCAAGGAACTTTATACCCTTGAGAAGTGAAAGAGGAGAAGTGGGTTATCGCTCCTCTCAGTTGTGTGACATCCTTTTGGTCTCATCTACGGATTTGGGCCTCACGTACCTTGCGTATATCGAGGACTCCCTAGCTAAACCAATTGTCAGCCTCGCAGAAAACCATCTAGGATGTTAATGTGTTTGGAGTGATTGATCAAAAAATTTGTAGAACATACACACTCCTTGGTGCAAGTATCGCATTCTGAGAACCACAAACTTCTATCTGGGTGTTCCTATCTATTGCTTGTTTTTATTTTACTTGTTGAATGAATGTTTGCCAAACTTGGTCAATCCTAGCTTAAGGCACACTTAGCGTAGTCACTGCCTATTTTGAAAGTTGAACAAGTTGAAGCAAAACAACTAAGATTTTTTCCAAAGCCAAGCAAATTCAAGAATTTATGTCGGAACAACCCAAAACCAAACAGAAGTTTCACAAGGTCAAACTCAAGCCATCTCTAGCATACCAAGAACTTTCAGCCAAGAGAAAAGAAATAACACCAAGCCCACGAATTGCCAAACTCCACAAAGCAGAGGACAAAGCTACCAACGAAGCACTTCAAGAGGCCTGGTTAGAGCGCACCATCAAATTTAGCCAACATCCAGGAGTTAATCCTGCTTATGCCTTACCAACTAGGCATGATTTCTATGATTAGACACCCTTGTTTCTCCACATCTTTTTGGATAAGCTTCACTTTAGAGTCATCTTTGTAGAAAAGCCAGCCATCTTAGGTTATCCCCTTAAGCATTATTAGCTCATCCATCTCATTTAGAATTAAACCATCTAGCCAGCAATCCAAAATCTGCACATCTAAGCTTTCAAAATTGTTGTCACCTTGCTAAAAGTTTTCCATTCCTAAAATCTTCCAAATCCACCAATCTCACCAAGGTTATCCCTTTGATAGAGCTTTGTCTAGGGTAATCTAGCTTTGTCACTTGTTATCCCTCATCACCTTGAGCTAAAGGTTGGGATCCACAAGTGGTCAATCTCGTGTTCTTCCTAAAGGATCATCAGTCTATCCTTAAGTTGAGACAATCACCACCAAGCTTGCACATAGGAAAGCAGACCTTTTGTGCTTTGACAACATATCTTTGAAGTTAGAATCCCCAACCCAATCCTCCTTAGGTTTTGTCATATAGCTTTGCCTCAACCTAGGAAATCATTTGCATAGAAAAGCCTTCACCCTTTTGCATCCATCAGCATTATTGCATCTCATCCCTAGGAGCATTTTTCATGCCACCCGTCACTCGCTTAGCCAAGAAGAAAGAAATAATGGAGCCCTATCATTTGGATCGAACAGCCTCACCCCCCTTGAGCACTCAGCCATCCTTCAGCCCAGAGCAAGCTATGCCATCACCTACTAACATTGAAGCTTTCATGAACCAACCAGGAAATGTAGTATTGGTAAACGCCATTATAGACAAAAACAAAGAGACAATCATGGCTAATTTTCAAAGGGACAATGTAGGAACCTTTGACTTTGGAAGACCCCCTCCATTATCAGATCCATCTCACCCATTTTTTGGGCAGCTGCCACCACCCATAGGCTCTTATGATCCAAATTATCCTCAATATATTCCAAAAGAAGAGCCTCCAGCCAATCCATATGACCCAACAGACCCAAACATACCATCATCCACCCAAGTTGAAATCTCCATGCCGCAAGCCAACCCAGCCACCACCACTCCATCCTTGGTTCATACCTCTCCGCTCCAAACCCCCTTTACTCAAAACACCTCACTGTTCACCCCCTTCACTATTGCTGCTGCTCCCCAACCCAGCCTTCCAAATCCACCCATCTCCCAAATCAGTGCTAGCATCTTTGGCCAACCTCAGCAATATACAACAGGGCTTCCACCCATGGGGCCAAGTAATCAACCTTTCATCACCCCTAGCTTGTTCACCACAGCCCAAAGTACAATCCCATCATTTCCATTAGGTCTCGGGAGCTCAATACCACCAGCCACAAATCCACAAGCTACTACCTTCACTCCACAAAGCTATCAAAACCCACAAGCTACTGCCAATCTTCTACCAAGCTCCCAAGTGACCCCAGCTCCCACCACCACTCTACCAAGCTTCCAAATCCAGCCACAAAGCTATCAAACCCCATCAGTTCCATTCCCAAGCTTTCAATTCCCACCACCTCCAACACCAACTAATCCATTACCTCCAATTACCAACTACTTTTCAATGCCACTTCTAGGAGGTAATCCACCACCCCAGCCAACCACCAATTATTTGCAGATGCCATCCCAAATGGGGGCACAACCCACATACATTGGTCAAACCCCACAAGCCCTCCGATCCTTTCCCCAAGCCTCACAACCACCTTATACCTTACCTCCACAAAGAAATCCATTTATCCCACAGCCAACTTATGTTCCTCAATCCCAACCTCAAATCCCATATCAACAGCAAGCCTCGCAGCACATGCAGCAATATGCGCCACCTCCCCCTCAACAACCCGTCATCCACCATGTAGCTGCCCAAACAATGTACAATCCCTATCAGCAAATCCCTCACAGCCATCCATATTCAATGGCCCCATCCAGCACATACCTACCTCAAGGCACTCCTACATTGGGGGCACCCCAACCATCACCTATCAATTCAGAGTGGGAGCAAATGAAGACAACTCTGAAAGCCATCCAAGAAGGGAATGATCCAAAGACATTCAAGTTTGAGAATGTGTGTCCTTACCCATTTGACAGAGCCATTACCACGACACCATTTCCCAAACACTTTGAGGTACCTAAATTTGACAAGTTCAGAGGAAAAGGAGACCCTGTCACACATATCAAAGAATTTTACATGCATTGCCAGGACGTGGCATACAATGATGTCTTCCTCTTGCGCCTTTTTCCCAAAAGCTTGGCTGGACCAGCTCTTGAATGGTTTTATAGAATCCCCTATGGCACAATTAAAAACTTTGCTGAATTATCTGAGGCATTTGTAGCCCAATATGCCCATCTTGTTGAAACAGAGCTATCAATAGTTGATCTTGTCCACACCAAGCAAAAAGGTGGAGAAAGCCTTGCCGAATACCTGCAAAGATGGCAAACCCTTACCACCCGCATATCCTGCACCTTGCCAGAACGCCATGTGGTGAAAATGTTTATTGATAATGCACATCCCAGCTTGGCTCACCAGATGACCATGAACTGTTTGCAGACCTATAAGGATATCAAAGAGAAAGGAATGATCCTTGAGCAAGGACTCATCAAAGATGGTGTGGTAAAGATTTACAAAGAGGCCAACCAAAATCAATCACATTCCAATGACAAGTCTAGGTATTGGAACAAAAACAAGCATGTTGCAACAGATGGGGTTACTGACACCAGACATGTGAATATCGTTGGTCCTTCTCAAAACCAGTCTAACCCACCATATCAAACAAAAAACCAACAAGCTACCAATTACCAACAACAAAATAACCAAAGCTATCAAAACCACAATACAAGACCCAACTTTCAAGGGTCTAACAATCAAGCTAATGCCATCAATGTAGCTGCAGGGAAAAAGCCCAGATTCCAACCTGCACCTAGAAACTATACACCCCTTGGTGAGCCATTGGATGTTATTTTTGAGAAATTGGCTAAGGAAAACCTCATCAAATTTCCTCCTACCCAGCAAATTGATCCAAGCCAATCCAAAGCTACATGGTACAAGGACAATGAGTATTGCAAGTTCCATAGGGTAAACGGTCACACCACCCTCAGATGCATGAAACTGAAAGACTATGTGCAAGACCTCATTGATCAGAAGGAAATCACTGTTGGTGCCCAAACCTCTCCCAATGCAGGCTTACAGATTTATCAAAATGCTTTTCCTCCACACAACAACCAAAATCCTAGAAAAGCACCTATCCAAAACCACACCAACAACCGCCAACCAAACCAATAGCATGGGAAGAAAAATGACCACACTTCATCCTATATAGACTATGGTAGCCTTATAGGTTGTATATTTGAGAAAGAGCCTTATGTCAATGTTATCAATATCCGATGACCAGACAATGAGTGTGTGGTCACCACTCAAAGAGCGTGATTTAACATTGCAGGCCCACCAGTTTCATCAACACCATCAGCTCCATCAAAAAGCCAGTACAATATCTTGGAACACCTTGGGAACATGCCAGCCCAAATATCCATTTTAGACCTTCTCCGCACTAGTCTTGTGTACAAAGACATCCTTGACAGTGCTCTCATAGAATCTCGTGTCCCTTCTGATATCAATGCTACTGATTTTCGTAATCTTGTTGGACACCTTTCATCCTCATGTGCCCTATCTTTCAAACCCACTGACATACCCGCGGTTGAGCCAGATCACACCCTTCCGCTTCGCATAGCCATCATGGTATCCAATTTTTCCGTGAAAAGAGTAATGATAGATAATGGGTCAGCCTTGAACATTTGCACCCTAAAATTCATAAAACAAGCTGGGTATACTAAGGCAGATATGATCAGTGAGGTTATCACCATCAAAGCTTATGACAACTTGGAAAGGACCACAGAAGGGACTATTTTGCTACCAATCAAGGTTGGGCCAGTCATTCAAGAGACAGTTTTCCATGTTGTTGATCTAAACTTACCATTTAACATCCTCCTCAGTCGCCCATGGATTCATGCTATGAAGGCCATTCCATCCACCTACCATCAGTGCATCAAATTTCCGCATCAAGGCACTAAGGTAACCATCCATGCCGATCCAGAACCCTTTTCTTACTGCAATGTGGTTGAAGCTTCATATACAAACCATTGCCCTAGAATAGACATCGGCACAGCCATCGCCAGCTCATCCCACACTTGTAATGACGTAGAAACCATCCTTGCCTCCACCCTATCTACTGTAAAGATCAACAACAAAGGATGTGGAGAATATAGTCTATCAGATGCATTTGCTGTCGGAGCAATCCCACTTGATCCACATACCCATGGACGGCCAACATATCACAAAGCTAAGGAGATTCCACCTCCTCAATACAAACAGTTTGGCCCAACCACCTTTGTGTCCTCAAAAACCCCTCTTCATGAGGAGCTCACCCCAGATATCAACAATTGGCTACATAAGGATGCACCTCCAAGAAATCAAGCACGCCTTGATCACTTCAGCCAGAAGTATCCCCAACAACATAAGCTTGTCACTGAAAAATGGAACTATCAAGGAGGTGGACTAGGACCAGAAGAAAGGGGCATGCAATGTCCCATCGAAGCACATGATTGGGAAATAAAGTCAGGTCTTGGCTTTGGCATACCCACAACTGGGGGCACCAACGAGAACGGTCATGCTTTTTCGAACATCCACTGCGACCTTGTCGAAATCAAAGACATTCCTAAGGAAGTTGAAAAGAGAGCCTACGACGATATCCCAGACCAAATCTTCCTAGGAGACTCTATTCTCCAAGAACTATCCATCCATCTCATTGACCTACCACTTGCTCATCCACAACTCATAGATTGGGACCAACCAAGTGTCATACATATTGATGAGTTCGCATCAGAGGAAGCGCTTCTAAGATTCATGGGAGCCAAAACTCCTCATAAGAAGACAAAGCCAGATTCTGCCTACATCTACAAGCTAGATCCCAAGGGGTATTTTGGAGAAAATCCCCAACCTAGTTTCAATACACCCAAAACTGGAACTAAGGTAAAACCGGGACTAGCTAAGGTAGCAAAGAGAACCCCTCAGCAAGAAAATCCAGAGCCACAAGCAGAACATGAGGATTTAGTATTGCCTCCTCAAGATAATCGACCAGAGGTGTCTTCTATTCTAATAGAGGATACTAGAGAAGTCAACATTGGTTCTTCACAGATCCCTATAATTGTTCACATTGCTGCATCCCTATCACAAGACCAAGCTGATCTCCTCTTTGAGGTTTTACAAGAGAACATTGGCTGATTTGCATGGTCATATTAGGACATGCCAGGACTTGATCCAAAGCTTGTAGTTCATCATCTTGCAGTTGATCCAAAGATCAAGCCCGTCAGACAAAAGCTTAGAAAAATGCACCCCAAGGTGGCATTACTAGTCAAAGCTGAACTAGAAAGAATGTTAGCTGCTAAGGTTATTCGACCTATCGACTACTTAGAATGGATCTCCAACATGGTCCCTGTCACTAAGCCTTCCGGTGACATCAGAATCTATACTGATTTTAGAGATCTTAACAAAGCTTGTCCAAAGGATGATTTTCCCTTGCCCAACATAGATATGATTGTAGATCTTACAGCTGGACATGAAATCCTGTCCCTTATGGATGGATTTTCTAGGTATAATCAGATCAAGATTGCAGAAGAGGATCAGCATAAGACAACATTCACTACCCCCTGGGGAACCTTTTTCTACACCATGATGCCTTTTGGCCTAAAGAATGCTGGGGCTACCTATCAAAGAGCTATGACAGCCATTTTCCATGATCTTATCCATAGCATTTTGGAAGATTATGTGGACGATATCCTGGTCAAATCTCACACCTTCATGGATCATCTTGCTGACCTAGAAAAAGTCTTTGATAGGTTGGCCCAATATTATCTCATGCTAAATCCCAAGAAGTGTGTCTTTGGGGTCACATCTGGCAAGCTTCTAGGCTTCATAGTTTCTAAACGGGGTATAGAGATCGACCCCAAAAAGGTCAAGGCTATCTTAGACATGCCTCCTCCCCAGACACTGCGACAACTTCGCTCTCTTCAGGGAAAACTTCAATCTGTCCGGCGCTTCATCTCCCAACTTGCAGATAAGTGTACACCATTTTCACACTTGCTAAAGAAGAATGAGAACTTCAAGTGGGATCTTTTATGTCAGCGCAGCTTCGATCAGCTCAAGCAGTATCTCACCAATCCCCCTATCTTGGTTCCACCAGTTCCTGGTCGTCCCTTGATCTTGTATATATCAGCAACACCTACTACTCTAGGGGCACTTCTAGCACAACATGATGATTATAGCAGAGAGAGAGCCATCTACTATATCAGTAGAACCCTAGTTGGTTATGAACTCAATTACACTCCTATGGAAAAAGCTTGTTTGGCAGTTGTTTTCTCAACTCAAAAGCTTCGCCACTACATGCTAAGTCATACCATCCAACTAGTCTCCAAGATTGACCCTCTCAAGTATATGCTCTCCAGAACAGCACTTACAGGCCGTTTGGCCAAATGGGTTATGCTACTAAGTGAGTTTGACATCCAGTATGTGGACAGAAAGGCAATCAAAGGGCAAGCTATAGCAGATCACCTAGCTGATGCACCTCTAGTAGATGCATATCCTTTGCTCACAGAATTTCCAGATGAGCATATCTGCCTAATTGAAAAATAGCCCCCATGGAAGCTTTATTTTGATGGCTCATACACCTCTCATGGATCAGGGGCAGGAATATTATTAGTTACACCTCAAGGAGATTATATTCCAAAAGCCTTCAAGCTACAATTCCCTAGCACCAACAATATAGCAGAATATGAAGCTCTTGTAGCAGGATTAAAGATAGCTGCAGAATGGAATATCACTGAGTTACAAGTCTTTGGTGATTCCCAACTCATCATCAAACAAGTCTTAAATGAATATCAAACCAAAGATGAAAAGCTATTACCCTACAAAGAGCTAGTTGATCAGTTGACCCAACATTTTACAAAGCTTCAATTTGCACAAGTGCCTCGAATGCAGAACAAGGCAGCAGATGCCATGGCCACTATCAGCTCGCTCTTTGAAATTCCCCAAGAAGCTACGCAATATGAGTTTTTAGTTGAGCAGCTCCTCACACCTGCCTATGCGAATGAGGATTCAAACCGTGTTTGTATCTTGGTTGGTCCCCAATCCCCTTGGTACCATGAAATTCACGCTTACCTTAACGATGGTATCATATCCCCTCACCTCACACGTACCCAACGCCAGAACCTCATTCGAAAATCATCCCGCTATGTTATCATAGCCAATACCCTATATCGTCGGGGTTATCACGATACTCTCTCTCGATGTTTAGATGAAAATGAGGCCACAATGGCATTAAAAGAAGTACATTTCGAACTTTGCGGTGCCCACATGAGTGGTATTGTCCTAGCACGATAAATCCTTAGAGCAGGCTACTATTGGCCTACCATTGAAGAAGACTCTTGTGACTTTGTTAGAAAGTGTCTCCCATGTCAGCAGCATGCAAATCTTGTGCACGCTCCGGCACAAGATCTACAGCCTATTGCACCACCTTGGCCTTTTGCTTGTTGGGGCCTTGATCTAGTTGGAACTATCACACCTCTCTCATCTGATGGACATAAATGGATAATAACAGCTACAAACTATTTCACTAAGTGGGTGGAAGCAGTCCCCCTAGTCTCAGCTACAGGAGTTCAAGTCTCCAAGTTCATCTTGTACCACATTGTTTGCCGCTTCGGCATCCCATCCACCATCTTCACTAACCACGGAGGTAACTTTGAAAATCTCAACATGGAAGAATTATGCACTTCCCTCCGCATCCATCACTGCTTTTCTAGCCCATATTTCCCACAAGGTAACGGCCAGGCAGAGGCAACTAATAAAACCCCCCTCAAAATCCTAAAGAAAGTTGTCAATGATTCCGGCCATGATTGGCACCTTCAAATAAATCTGGCTCTATGGGCCTATCAAACTTCCTTCCGTACATCCACAGGCACAACTCCATACTCCCTAGTCTATGGTGCCGAAGCGGTATTACCTATAGAAGTTGAACTTCCCTCACTACGCATATCTTTGCGAGGGCAAATCTTAGATGAAGAATACAGAGTAGCTCGACTCACCCAGCTAGATCTCTTAGATGAGAAGAGACAACAAGCCTATGACCATCTCAAAGTCTATCAAACTCATCTCAAAAGGAATTTCAACAAGAAGGTGCTCCCATGACACTTTTAGCTAGGTGACATGGTCCTCAAAGAAAATATGAAAGTCCAAGCAGATCAAGAAAAGAAAGGCAAGTTTGAACCTACATGGCTTGGTCCCTATGTGGTTACTGACTCCTTTGGCTCCGGAGCCTATCAATTATCTACACCAGAAGGAGAACTCTTGAATGATCCCACTAACATCATTCATCTCAAGAAGTTCTATGCTTGAAGATCCTTGGTATACCCAGCTTTTGAAAAATACAAGAAAAAAATAGTAAAGAGAAATAAACGTCCAATGGTGAAAACCTGGCAATTCAAGCGCCTTGGATAGGTACCTTGGTGAAAACCTGGTAATTCAGGTGCCTTGTGTGCTAAAGACTAATCCATTATCTATCACTATCCTATCCCTCATCCATCCACCCACCATCCCATAAAACACCTGCTTGTTCCCTTGGTGTTCCAATCAAATATCCAAAATCTGATGGAGCTTGTCAATACCTCCTATACAACTTGTAAATCTTGTACCAAAGCTTGTATTATACCTTGAAAATCTTGTACCATACCTTGTATATATTCGAATCTTGTCCAAAGCTTGTACCATATTCCATCTTGTAAATAATCTTGTATCCTAGCCTGTATCCTATCACATGCACACACAGAATCTCATTTTCCTTAAGCTTTTCACAAACCATCTACCTATCCACCTATCAACTATTATAGACACCCCATCCTTCACAAACATTTCCATCTCACAAAAAACCAAAACATGAACAAACTTGTACATTTGTAACATATCTTGGTCTGTAAGCTTGTACATCCTCTTTAGCTTAGTATCATTGTATCTATCCGGCTTTCGTGTTAGTTCATCCTTGGTCAACTTCTTGCACACATCGCACACCTTGGTTAGATATTCCAATGCATCATTTAGCTAGATCTCCTATCACCAAAGTGTTATCCTTCTTAGTTCAGCTTGCCAGATGCATCACTCATCCAGATCCATCAGCTTAGGTGCTCTCTGATAGATTTTTGCAGGATATAGCTTTCCTCATGTTTGATCTTGGTCCGTTAGTACCTCATCCTACCCATCTCGTTGGCAAACAGTTCTCTTTTAGATTTTCACTTTCTTTTGATTTGGGATCTTCCCTTTTGGGTCTTGAAATATCTTTTCCAAGCAATCTCCTTGTTCCCTCCTCAAGGTTGCCATGATCTTCCATATCATGGTATGCTGCGAATGGGGCAATTAGAGCGTAAGGTCTTGATCAGGTCTTTTGCTTGTTTTCTTTTTCTGCTTGTGGGTTACCTAGTGTAGTTTCCACGCTGCTTCCTCTGGGATTCATGTGTGATACTGGGGCAATCCTTGTGTGTTTGTTTTGAGTCAGTTCGCCAGTCCTCTGGACGGTTGGTGAAAAGGCCTTGATGTTCTTGGTAACCTTGGCAATTAACCAACAGTCCTATAGCAAATCTAGTGCTCAACTACATGGTGGTACTTCTCTTTGAAGTATCCCCCCGCTCAAAAAGCTTCAATGGATTCCTTTTATAGCGCTCTGCTCCTCCATCTTCCCCCCCCCCCCCCCCCCCACAATCTTGGAAAGTCTTAAGCTTGCTTTACTATTGTGCCTCTGATTTCCCTTTATCATTCTCTTGTAGTGAGAGTTTGAGCTAATTCAGCCCCTTCTCTTCGCCAACCAGCGTCTCAACTCATCTCAATTTCTTGTACTTTTCAAGAAGTCGTCGAGCCTCATTTCTCTCCCCGCCGCCTTCTTGAGGGGGCATCATCTAAGTCTAGTCTCTCCTCTTATTATCCAAGACTGGGGCAACATTGTTGCTAAAACATCTTCCTCATGTTGTCTTCATTCAAACTTCTTTGAAATAGTGTTGTCTCGACACTATGTCAAAGAGGGGCAAAATGTAGACACCTAAATTTGATTACACTACTTTGGTAATCTAATTTAGCCATCTCTAAAGGCATCATTATTTAAATTCTTATTTAATTAATCCTTTGTCATCCCCTAGTTGATTAATTTAATTAATCATCTATAGTCCTAATTGATAAATCAAATAATCTATTATTTATCAATTAAAACCTTTTCTCCTATCTAATTCCAAAAATCCCCATTTATTAAATAAATCTATTTGATAAATGAAATCCTCAAATTCAAAAACCCCTAACCTATCTCTAATCCTCCATTTAGCCTAATCCACCCCATCCACCCATACTAACCAAGCTTAGCCACTAACTCACCCACCCTCATTAATGCCATCCACTTGCACATCTCTAACATCCCTAATCTAATCCTAAACCCAAGCCTAATCCACCCCCTAATGTTGTCACATTCCTTAAACAAGTTTAAGACTTTCCTAATCCAAACCAAAGTCTCCCCTCAAAAAACCCAACCACTAAGTCATGAGTGCTCTTACAAAACATAAAAGACTCTTACAAGCCCACTCATGACTCTTACATCCATCTTACACACTCTTCCCTCTTCCACACTCATTCCTCTTACATCCCTCTTACATACTCAACCCCACTCATCATGACTTTAACCAACCCTTTACCCTACCCTCTCACACTCATCCTCTTTGTGACAAGTGTCACCTTCCCATTGGTGCTAAACAAGCACAATCCATGTGCTCCCCTTTGAGTGCATCTTAGCCCTCCTTAAGCCTTCATCCATCCTTGCATCTAAGCCCTCCATCTCTCTACCCCTTAGCCTATAAATTGAATCCCATCCCAAGCCATTTCATCAACAATCTTTGAGCTAAAGTTACCATGCTATTTTGAGAACCAAAGCCATCAATATTACCCTTATAATGCCAAATTGAGAGCTCACAAAGCTACCAATTTTCCATTACCCATCTCCATTGAAGTAGCTTTTGAGCATCTTGAGCATACATCCACAGCAAAAGGACACATCTACAGAATCAAGAAAGCATGGAGTGCTTTTTCTTGTGAGGTTTGCACTTCTTATTTTCTTTCTTTGTATAAGCATATATGTGAATTTAGTTTTTGGTTTGTGAATGTTTACTTTATTTGTTAATGTTCTTTGCACACTGATTCTGGTTCTACATGTGCTACTCAGAGAAGAATTTTAATAGATTGAGAAAAGATCAGAGGCAATGGAGATATTCAAACTTGATAAGGCTATTAACAATGAAAAGCTAGATTTGGAATTGCTTGGGCAACCTAAGAAAGCAAAGGAGAAACTCTCTTAATCCTTGGAAAGAAGAAAAGATCTTGCAATTTAGCTGAATGACAAGCTTTACATTGAAGAAAGAAATGAAGACATCAATTCAAAAAGTAATTCAAATGAAGCCAATGAGGCAATCATAGAACTATTAGAAAAGAATGGTAACCTTCAAGAAGAAATCAAAAAGATGAAAAGAGAACAAGAAATTCAGTCAATAAGATTGTGTGAAGTCATGGAAGAGAATAAAAGATAAAAGAAGAGTTAGAAGGTAAGAGTAATGAAATTTAGTGTATATCCCTTCAATAGGTAAACTTCATTGATTAGCTTACCAATGCAAATGAATAAATCATGAATCTAAGATTAGAGAATGATAGATTAGAGAATGATCTAAACACTAAAAGGAAAACCAATGAGAGGATGATAAAATCTCAAGCAAACATGAATCAATTGAATGAGCAAAGCCAATATAGACAAAAAATAAAAGAAAGAATTGGATACATAGAAGAAGGTGAATCATCCAAGCAAGGAGCTCAAAATAATCAAAGACCTACTTGCAATCACTATGGAAAGACAACTCATACATCAAACAAATTTTGGGGCAATGGAAAAGCTAAATTCAATGGAAAATATTACAATTATAATCAGCATGGTCATAGAGCTAATGAATGCAAAAAGAAACCTAAATTTGAAGGCAAAAGTCAAAAATGCAAGAAGCATGGGATAAATCCTTTGAATGCAAAACTAAGATATTTAATCCAATAGAATAGGTTATAAAAGCTATACTTGGTTGGGACTACAAAACTTGGTGTAGATGTCACCACTATGGAGAATTTGAACACATTGGAATAAATTGTGTAAAACATCACATGAGGACAAGAGACACCACTAGAAGATGTTTTATTTGTATAAAACTTGGACACCTTGCTAAGAACTGTGTGAACATTAGAAGAATTGAAGATGAAAAGAAATCCAAGGTTGATAGCATCAGAAAGTAGATGAGATAGGAATGGATTCTAAAATATTTTGAGAATGTAAATGTCAATAATTGGGTGACTCAAGCATTTCTACATGATCTTTCACAAGGGTAACTAGAACTAAGATTTTGAAGTAGACATCCTACATCAGTTCCAGTTAGCTAGAAGGAAAGATCCATATTATCATTCAATATGCAAAGGGATCACCAAGCATATAAAGTAATTTAGGACCTTACTGAGCGAGGTCGGGTTGCAAGACCCTACCAAGAAAGGTTGAGAGTTACTAAGTTGTTGTGTAGACACCGAGTCATGGATGACTCTACCAAGCAATAAATTCAAGATGAGTGGAAGAAAATCTTTCATTAAGTGAACAATCATGCCAGGCATTTATGGTGATTGGAAAGTTGAATTTGTTAGAAAGGGTCAAATCAAATTCATTGTCACCATGAATTTCAAGAGCTATTTGCAAAGAGTGGTTTTTTTCCATACAAGTGATCTATGTAATTTATTGTTGAAGGTTTTCATGTTTTTTGAAACCCTACCAAGCAATGACATCCTCCAGTAGAAAAATAAAGAAAGGGTCTAAGATGTTAGTTCAGGGAGTCAAGTGGAAAGCACCAAATTTCAAATTGAGTCTGGCTATTGCAGAAACCCTTGATCCAACCAAAGCTCAATCTCAAATTCCATCTACGGTACTTCGAGTAAATGATATTTTTTCACATTTTCAATATTTGATTCAAGATATAGGAACCCTAGAAATGGATGAAACTTTGGAAAAGTTGCATGTGAATGGTGTGTTAAAATCAGAGCATCAACACTTGAAAGCCAATGGTTTGACACACATTCCACACATGCCCTAAGATTTTTAGATAAAGAGGATAAGATCTATCCTTAGCCATGTGCATAACAAGTAGTTATGGTTGGAGAAATCTATTTTGATAATGGAAAAAAATGATTAATTGGATCACAAGATTTCCAATGTTAGCCAAGTCAAAAACCACCTAAACCCTAAGTTGGGTGGAACTAGAAAAGAAAACCCTTGTCGAATAGGATGGAAGGGGTATAAAGATTAGTTATGTTACTAGTATGGAGCTGAAATTTGGAATACATGTAATTACATAGAAGATATATAGTTCCAGTTGACTCAATAGTGTATCATGTGAAGCTGTGGATCTCACTTTCAAAGTGGTCATGAACAACATGTCCTCAACCTTGTGGAGTTGATGTTCAATAAGTTCAATAAAAATATGGAAAGAATTAGAACTTCAATGAATAACCCTTGTAATTTTGGTTCACTCTTAACCTTTTTTTTTCTTTAAGAAAAAGTTCTTCCCATAAAAAGGTATGATTGTATGGAGAAAAGATGTACTTGTTCTTTATTATATCAATGAGTATATAGCAGAAATGGGAGAAAATTATGTCAGTATCATGGATAACTATTTTGATGCATTTAACGATAAGATGCATAATAGATTCAAGGTACCAAAGGAACTTTTAGTAGACTACAATGATGATATTTGTTTTATGGTTTATTGTGAAAAAGTATATATTCAAGTAGTCAGGACAAGAATTGTATGGGTCAAGCCTCTAGGTTATGAGGTTAAAATTGATGAAACCAAGGACATAATTGAAGTATTATTGAATGAATCTTTTGATCCAAAGGCTACATATTTTGGGAAATATGAGGAAGCTAAGGCTAGAATAGATCTAGATATAAAACTCACTTAGGTGGTTAGCAAAGGGAAGAAAAGAATAAAAAAATTGAAACAAACTAGTTCTACTCTCCTGTTGAGGTACATTCTGATTTCTTGTCACATTTTGGCATAACTATATAGTATACACCTTTGACATTTATGTCAAAAAGGGGGAGAAGATGTATATAACATTACAAGCATATAATAAAGGGGAGAACATGGAAAGATGCAATAAAGGGGAGAAAATGAGAAGATGTATATATCATGTAAAGTATATTGAATATATATGCATGGGGGAGCATCATAATATTATACATATACATGTACAAATATTCAGATAAACATCTCTTACAAAAGAACTTTTGAAAAATTTAAAAAACAAAGTACATTACCAAATTGAAGACATAGAATGGAGACTAAAGATTGTTTTGAACATTTTGAGAATTAAGTTTTTATTGATAAGTTTTTTTGTTGCTAATGCCAAAGGGGGGGATTATTGACATTATAGTCAAGTTTGATTATTAGTGACATACACACTTACTCAAATAAATAGTATCTACTGAGCTTATTGTATAGTTAACAGTGTTAACTAAGTAATTCAAGCTCTATCAAGTTCTACAGTTGCTACTATGTTCAAGGAACAATATTCAGTTCGCATCAAGTAGTATCTACCAGGTTGGTGATTATCAGTGTAAACCAAGCTTCATTGTGTTTACTTAGTTTCTTAGTGCAAACTGAGTTCTTTAGTGCTTACCAATTTTGCAGATTCAACAATGTGAATCTAGTGTTGACTGAGCCATACAGTGTCAATCAACTGATTCAATTTATATTGATCTCATAGTGATAGTGTTGACCGAGCTATGTTGTGTATATCAAGTGATTCTATTTATATGTTGAGTTCCATAATGTTCATTGAGTCACTAGTGTAGATTAAGTTTAGACTACTTGGAAGTGATTAGTATAGACTGAGCTTCTACATCTACTAAGTTCATGAAGATACTGAGCACTAACAATTGATGCCAAGTATTAGAACCTCATCAAGTTTGTCTTCAGAACTTGGGTTCCTACAGTTGGGCTGACTTTATGTATTTTGGTGAAAATTGTATTGCATCCAACTCTGATGAATTGTAATTTGGATTGGTATATGTAATGTATTGTATCACATCCAAAGAAAAGAAACAAGATTATCAAATGTGACATACAAATAACAATAGTGTAAAGTAAAAAGCTACAATAGTATAAGGAGCAGCAAAGATTTATCTATCACGGCAAGGTGATCATTACACTCAAGAGAATCTCATTTAGCAAATCAAGTTGTAGATCAAAGATTAGTCATTGGTTCATCCTAATAGGTGGAATAGTTAAATCCTTTCACAAAGTAGAGTTAATAGTCTTTTTTAAATCTCTTTACTGAGTCCATACTTCATTTTATGTTTGTAAATCCTTTTGCAAGGTGGACCTAGTAGTCCTTATTTCTCTTAATAGGGTAGATTGTTAGAAGTGATCTTTGTAAGCCTTAACAAGCCAACTTTATACTGCAGTACTAGAGCTTTTGGGTATCATCCCCACCCCAATTTTACTTTCTACTTGAATGGTTTATGGGTCACCATATTGTGTGTCAAAGTGTTATGAATGTTTTAATGCTTTTAATTTTTTATGTATACACTTAGATCAAAATACACATGAAGGATTAATTGGTAAATAAAGATTAAGTTTTATTGGTTACTAATTCACCCCTTCCCTCTCAGTAACTTAGCCTATCATATATTTCCAACATTTGTATCCCCAATTTCTATTTTAGAATAACTATCCCAATTCCTATATTTGTATTACCATAACCAAATAGACCAAAGTTAGTGGTGATTTATGATAGACTAGTGCTTGTATATAATCATCAAAAGATGACAGGAATGCAGTTGTATATTCAAAGTATCCTAAATTGAGCAAAGGAGAAAGGATTTCTATATTGTTGTTATGCGATGAACACTAGAACAAAGAGTTCTTTATTGGTTGCTAGCTAGCGAGTGTACAAAGAGGGTAATTCAAGAGAGAACTCAATATCTTTAGGGGATAGTGATTGAACAAAATTGGAAAGTGAAATTTTTATTTATGAATATACCTTTCCTATTAGATAAATATTGAAGATACATATTCATGCAAAAAGGGATTAGAAGATACAAAATCACCCCACAAGCTCACTCGACATGCAGCTGGATAACAAAACTATACATAAAAAAATGGTAACAAAATAAATAAAGCCCTCATACTACAACAACAGTGTCAGTGGAATTTTTAAGCACAATAGGCAAGGAATTTTAGAGTGTACACAGAAAGACTGTAGTCCAACAACCAAATTGTCATTCCCACTTTTGGAAGCAATGTTAAGGGAATTGAAGAGTATGAGAAAGTAGACTTTTCATTCCCACTTTTGGAAGCAATGTGTAAGGGAATTGAAGAGTATGCAAAAGAATAATTTTCATTCGACACACAAGACACTTTGAAAGCCTTAATAGTCTAGATTCAAGAGCTTTTGAAAGCCTTAGATGTCGATAGCAAAAAGTCTATGAAAGTGTTGATGAACAAGAACAAATATTTTGAGCAATTCAAGATAACAATTTATGAAATTTTATAAAATAAATTATTCTCATGCATCCTCCAAACTGATAATTCCATTTTGACTAAAGGGATTATGACACGGGATTTGGAGTTCAAAAAATTTGGATTTGACACAAGCACGCCCTTGACAAGGGAGATCATTATTCACACAGTCTCCTATTTTATAGTAGAAGCCATCGCTTGTGTGCTCCTTTTCAATTTGTGAAAATATTTATTCAATTGAGTGGTGATGTGTTCCAATCTAGATAGAGTGGAGAGAAAGCCAATGGATGATTGATCAACCATCACATCACTGATTTCCTACATCTATGAATTTTAATTGGGAGCTATAGAGACAATTATGATAATTATAGAATCTTTATTGTTTGGGCAGCATAGAAAGGAAATGTAAGGATAGTAAGAATGTTGATAAAGAAAAATGTATAGCTCTCTCCAAAAGAGAATTACAATATGTAGCAAGCCTTGATGATGATAGTGTTGCGAAATAGAAGAGAAAAAAAAAACTAAAACAAAACAAGAAAAACATAGAAAATAAAAATCATACAACAACAATGGAAAATACACATAATGCATTTAGCATAATTGATTACTTCTATTATTCAATCACTAGAAATAATATATAGATTCAACTTCAATCCCTTCCAAAATAATATGTTGAATGTAAAAATACATTAGTAATAAAAAATAGGGAGCCAAAATCCAATTTGAAAGGCCAAATTGGGTGCCAACATCTAGAAGCTTCCAAAAATAAAACTTGCTAATATATGCTACAACTATTCATGGGAAAAAATTTTGTGTGAGGTTAACATGACATCTTGGACCCGTTGATCTCATTTAAAATCAATGATTCATATTGATTTTGGGAGAAATATGAGGAAGTAAGGAATGTGAACCTACAAGAACCTAAAATATTGCAATGTGTCTAGGGTTAGTGTTACAATTTATCCCATCCCAACATGTATTTCTTATGATTTTATTTTCTTCATGTTGGTAAATAGATTTGTCACTTAGAAAATACATGATTTAGCCCAATGCAGTGTGTGGCAAATCAATTTCTCCAATAATTGGATAGGCTCTTGATATCCGGCCTTCCTCTACATTTAGAGGGGCAGCTCCCTCATAAGATAATTTTTTTTTTTCAAATAAAGATTATTAAAACTTAGAATATAAAAAGGAACCCATTGATAGCAAATGGACCACGTGACTTCAATGTTTCCATAAAATCAATGTAAACTACTAATGAAAACAATTAAGAACTATGCTTGAGAGCTATCAGTGACACAATTTTGATTCAATAATTCATGAACATTTGCACAATACCATGAAAACACCCATTACAAAGAAAGAATCAACATTTCAACTTTCAGCTATGTAGAAAGAGAACACAAAATATATTTCCTTTTCATTTCCTTGCACCAAGAACATAAAAGAAAATTATGATCACAAGAACAAGATCTATACACACTTTCCAAAAATTGTCTTGCTACCAAAACTTCAACATAGTTTCCCTTTATTTCCAAATCCAAAAACTCCCATAGAGAGCCAAAAATGACTTCTTATAGAGACATAGAGGTTAAGAACTACCTCTTTGTGGTTAATAACTACCTCCAAAATAAATAATTTTGGAGAGGTTAATTAACCTCACTAAAATTAACCTATACAAGGAAAACTCAAAAAAAAAAGCTTTAGCTAGAATTACTAAGAATGCATACATATCCAATCATTGGTCTTCTGGCTATGAACTCTATCTATATGGACATGATTGACTTATCCTAGAATTCCTATAAGCATCAAGGATGGTCACCATTGAATCATAATTGGGAATGAACACTTTCTCCATCTTGAGTTTTGTAGTAAAGTATTTATCCTAGATCTCTTCTAACTTTTGTTGATAGGCTGAAATGTTGCAATCTTCCAGAGTGACTGCGACTAGATTGAGCTTCATCATAGTTTTAGCATTTGATACTCAATTCTCCATTTTGAAATGAATTTGGATACTAAAAGAATCAAGAAGAAATTAGCAATCAATATTTTGAAGATCATTTACTATCAGCCCACTTGTGATAGTAGAGACTAGTTCATCTGCAACTTTCATTTTCAACTGTTCCCATGAAGCTACTAGTTTTTCAAATTTAGTGATCCCTTTGCTAATATTTTTCATCTTCCAATCTATACTTTTACTCCAGATATGTTTCTAATTCTCACTCGAATCAGCAATAATTTTCTCAAGAACCAAGGTGTTTGTATCTAACTTGGAAATTTCTTATAGTTCATAAGATACTTTTTGCTAGGCAAATTTTTGCTCCTTGCTATTTTCTGGCTCTTTAGACATTTCTTGTATCTATTTGATAGATTTTCCATACATTTTCTTCACTCTAGTTATGAGTTTTGAAGCATCTTCTATCATTCTATTTATCCAAGCTTTGATCATCATACTATGTGACTTTGTTTGTTTAGTCTTTCAGCAACAATATGATCAAGAATACTATCAAAGCCCACTAAGGTTGGTGAAGTAACTATTGCCATTGTTTTAGAAGAGTGGCTAACTGAATTGATTTAAGACACCAAAATCTAAACTTTCTCTTTGAGTTTCTCCTTGGATCTTTTCTCTTTCTTCGCTCTTTGTAACATTTGGGTAGTAGTCACTTCAAAATTTTGAAAATCACTTTCTGTGGTAGATGGACCAAGATCAACCTTATTCAAAATGAAATATGACTTGAATGCTTCATCAACATTCTTCTCTATTATGGGCTTTGCTATTTCTACACATAGATTGCCTAAATTTTTATCAACGACCAACTTAGACATCACTTTAGTCTTTTTCACTTTAGTAGGCTTCTATAGGAATCTAGAGATTACATCAAATGGAGGTGGGATCATTTGAACAACTTTCTTTTTCTTTCATAGATTGGTTTGGATCCATTAATGCATAGTATTTGGAAGTGAAACTTGCATGTCACCTATTGTGCTTTTAACAATCATCATTAAATCTTCTAAATTAGATAATTGATTGTCTAACTGTGTGATGTCTATTAATGATATCTTAGGAGGAGAGATTCTCAAAGGAGGAATTACTACATCATGAGAGGATGTAATTGGGATTTTTTGTTCAAAAATTTGAGGGGTTCTTTGATTCTTCTTATTAGGTTCCTTTCCTTCTTGATTTACTCTATTAGATTTAACTTTCAATTTTGTCCTCCTTATTTTGACTATAAACTTAGCCAATTGATTTAGATCTTCATCTTTATCTAAATCACTGGTATCTAATTGCTTTATTTTCTCATTAGAAGCTTCCTCCAATGTCATTCAAGATGATTCTCCTTGATTACTTCTCCTCTCTTTACTTTGAAATTCACCAATCACTTTTTTTGCTCTAGTTCTACGAACCCAATCCCTTATTCTTTTAAGGACATAGGTAGTTCTTTCCTTTAGGCATTTTAACTACTAAACTAACTAATCAATAGGGGGAAGGTCTAGTAATTCAATTTTCTCATAGTAAAAGAGATCAACCAAGGAAGTGTCATCATCATTCATACCTATCACATCGATATCCACCTTGAAGTCTATCACCTACCTTACAGTAAACTGCATCCAATCTCTCTTCCTAACTTCAAAATCATTTTCATAATCTTCCCAAAAAAATTCTAGAGCTGAAAAGTGACCAAGGCTAAGGGTTAGCTTGAACTCATTAACTGCATAGCCTTTACTATCATAAGGGAAACACATAGTATAAGGATGCAAATTAATTGTGGTGATGGATCTCTCTATGTTCCTTGCATGTGATGCAATATCACAACTATAATGTCCAGCACTGATAAGGAAAGGTATTTCATCTATCCTCTTGTTCTTGCAAAGCTTATTAATTTGACTAATCTTTCTGCACATTTCTATCAAGACCAATTTATCATCAATAAATCTAGGTAGCATAAAGGGATACCCATCATAGGTGGTTAATCTAATATAAGTGAACTTCGAGAACTATATGAAAAAAATTCCATACTTTTGTACTTTCATTGCCGCTTCTGGTGAAATTTGGAGTCCCATGTTTCCCTGAATTTCTCCTATAGTTAACATTGTGAATGCATCATTCACTCTTCTAAAATGGTGTAGGCTAATATCATATTGTTTCTGAGGAAGATGATTGTAAATAATAATTATATCATTGTATATACCTTGTTGGTTAAGCCCTAGCCAACTTTTAGTGCTTCAATAGCGTAGAAAAGATAAGAAGTCATGTAGAAACAATCATTTGCCTGAAGTTCTATGAGTTGCCTATGTAGTGAATCACTAATAATTTCATCCCAATCAATGTGTTACTCTCCTTCATAGACCATGTTAATAAATAAGAACATTGAACCCTCAAACTCACATGAATCTCGAAGTCCTATTATTTTGCTCAATAGAGTTACCATATTTGCTATATCTTCTTTCAATGATGATCTATGGATGGACTTGGCTAGTTGAGATTTCCATTTCCTTGGCTATTAGAACCATGATCTAGAAACAATGTTTAAAAATTGATTTTGATTTTCCATATAGTACTCCTTGGTGGTCCTTAAATTGATGTTGGCATATTGCAATCTAAAAGCAATGGTGATTAAAATTGGATCCAAATGGATGATCACTTTATTATTTGATGAAATAACTTCCTTGGCATTTAGATGATAAGCTTTTATGCATTCCAACCCTTGATCAGGGCACTGTGCTAAGATGGGATGCCCTCCTACTCAGGCTAGGCCGTTTTCCAATATTTTTCTAACTAAAGGGGTCATATCCTCACTCTTAAGAGATGACCAAAAATCTTGAAGGAAAAAACTTCCTAAGATGATATCACCATTGTTGGGAAGTGTACTTTTTAAAATGGGACCTTAATCAGGCCTTTGATATTTATACATCATGGTTTGGCTACTGATCCTTCTCTTGATCACACCAAATGTCTTCAACTCCCACATTGCCTTTTTAATGAGAATGATATACAACACTATGTTTTGGCCACATTTCAAATATTTCTTCCTTGTGAGTTATAGCTTTCTATCAAACAAATCCTATTCTTAGGCTAGAGGTAAGAGTTTGCAAAGAATGTGGAATCATGCATTGAGCATCAAGTTTATATGCTTGAGATTTCCAATAACATGTTACCAATCAGTACTATTCACTAGGAATTTGGCAAACATGATGTCCCATGTGTGGAAATCTCCTTGAGGCATTCTTTCATGCAATCATCATTCTAGCTTCAAAGTGATGACCTAGACATTCTATCAAATAGACTTGTCAAACTACTCTATAATATCTTAGTTAATCCTTGACTACCATTTGATCAAACAATTTGATCACATTCTCTATGATTCCACATTTTGCATATATGCAGCTTGCCACTGTGCATTTGATTGAGAATCACCATGTTTTAGAGCTTGTACTAGGCATTCATAAGGATATTGATGAAGATCATTCATTCACACCTAAAAATTATATTGGATTGAATATTTTTATGTAATTCTTCTAACATGACCTTGGTGAATGAGTTACCTTTATTGTTGAATGCTTTGATATTTCTACCCTATGATTATTTTATCATGTCCAACCTATCATTTCTCTAGGCTCTGAATAGCATATACAACACCCCATTCTACATGTAGGTTTTCAATTGACAAGGAAGAACAATTGGTGAAAATATGTTGAGAGAAGATAGTTAGCTCATGTGTCTCTATTAGTAAGGCAATATCATCTTCAAGCTTAGCAATTCATTAAAAAATTCACATGCTCTATCTATGGTCACCACCAAGTATCATAGGTTAAGAGAAGAATTGAAAGTTGTAGCTTCCTCCAAATAGCTCATGTGTTTTGTCTTGGCCTAATGGGTGATGAAAGACTTGAATCATATGGTCCTCATGCCATTTCACTCATGCATTGAAGGCTGGGAAACTCTATCAAATAGTTTGCATGCTTTGGTTTCTAATGTCAGTCATAAACACATGAGGTTTGCAATTTACTTCTTATTATTATTTCAATTTATGCTTTGGTTTCTACATGTAGGTTGTCAATTGACAAGGAAGACCAGTTGATGAAAATATGTTGAGAGAAGATAGTTAGTTGATGCATCTCTATTGGCAAGGCAATATCATCTTCAAGCTTAGAAATTCATTAATTAACTCACATGCTTTGTCTATGGTCGCCACCAAGTATCATAGGTTAAGAGAAGAATGGAAAGCCATGGATGGGAGTAGGGATCTTCCTCCAAATAGATCACATGTTTTTTCTTGGCCTAATGGGGGATGAAAGAATTATGACCCTTGTGCCATTTCACTTATGCATTGAAGGCTAGGAAACTCTATCAAATAGTTTGCATGCTTTGATTTCTAACACTAGTCATAAACATATGAGGTTCACAATTTACTTCTTATTATTATTTCAGCCACCATATTTTGAATGCCACTAGTTAGAGGGTGCAGATAAACTAATAAAATAGTACATGTGCTTGTTGTGGTTTCCTCATTCTCCAAACATGTCTACTGGGGTAGTTGTAACTAAAACATCGAATAGAATATCTCCATTTTCTATGCTTTGATAGATGCTAATACCCTATTCTATAGCTCCAATTTTGGCATAGGCAGTGAGGATGTCAATGTAACATGGGTAAAAGCACAAACCTATGTCACCTTTTATAAAGAAAAGTGATATCAGAGTGTGACAGTTCAAGATTAATGACAAAAAAAATGGTATTTGCGTTTAAAATATGAAGATGATGTAGACTGATGAAATGTGTAGAATTGTATGAATTTTATGCCTATAATTTTTATTATTTTTTTGACTAAGAATTTATTCATTTTATTTTATTTTGAAGTCCATTTTTTAACTATAAAAAATATAGGATGTAGTTCCCGCCAAACAAGTATGTGCAAATCATCTTTTTTTGTTATGATTTGAAAATATTTTATAGATGACATGTATAGCTAGTGCACAAAAAAAAGAAATAATTATTTCTGATGTATATTTTCTTTGTTATAATTACTCAAGTTCAACCTTGTCAAAATCCAACAATTTTTTCCTCCCGTCAAAACTTCCCTATCAAATCTATACCTTCTTGAAAAAAAAATTACATATTCATGAAGAGGATTCTCTCCTCTAGTGATAAATATTTTTATTTTTATTTTTTTGATATGATTTACTATTTTTTTTCATTTTTTGAGAGAGCGTCTTCTGAAATGTTGAAATATCGACTTATAATATTTTTAGATTATAACATATTATAACTAATCAAAACACTCAAAAATTTATATAATGATGATATTGAATCTGAAATCTATAAAAGGGTACTTTTAGTTTTTTTTTTAAATTGAGTTTTGATAGAGAAATGAGATTTGACCAAAATAGGTTTTTGTATCACAAACAGTGACACAGATCTATGCTTTTACCCACATGTCAAACTATTCATGCACATCATCTTAGTTCCCATATGTGGATGGATGAATATTTACACCTTATCCCTGTAGAACATCTTCCCCTAAAGATCTGATTCACATATAAGGACATTAAGAAGAGTGCAAGGTAGAGTATAAAACTTATTTGCAAATGTTCTGTCACAACTTTATTCTCTTAAATGCACTGGCATTGAACATATTGTTGGGTTTGTGGTTCTATGATTTTGCATTCCTTCAAGCTTTATTTCTCAAGACTTTCTAGAAGATGTCACCATATTTTTTACATGTTTTCACATGGATATGATTCATCTTTCAATCTCCAACCTTTATCAACTTGGTCAAAGAGGTTAATAACTTAACACAAAATATGTGTTTTAAATCTCTAACCTTAACCTTTTTGGATGAGAGGTTAAGATTAATGGTTTGGAATACGTGTTTTGGAAATTTATCCTAACCTCTTTTTAATGGAGAGGTTAAGATTTCAAAGTGAAACACACACTTTGGACCCCAAACCTTAACCTTTTTGGAGGTTAATAATTAAGGTTAATGGTTCAAAATACGTGTTTTGAACCCTAAACCTTAACCTTTTTAGAGGTTAATGGTTAATGATCATGTTGAAAATATGTTTTTGATTCCTTCCATTAACCTACAATAAATTTTTACTCGAGAACCAAATTTTAAAAAGTTGAAGTGCTGGATAGAGCTAGGAACAAGCCAAAGATATTTGAAGGGTGGAATATCTCAAAAAATTTGAGGGAAAGTGACCATTTTAATGTTTAAAATGAGGCTTATTCTAAAAATAACCATAGCTCATAAAGGCAAGGATTGAGGCAATTTTGACATCTAGGCAACACTTCACACGTACAACATTCTCCCACTTGAAGAAAATAAAGTAGGATTAAACAAAAGTAGTGATCAAATCATCCAAGGCCTATTAAGTCTCTGCAAAACTCATGCTTTTCTCTTGGCAATATTTTTGTAAGCATTTCAATGGAATTCTCATTTGTATGATTCTTTTCCAAATGTAATTGCCCTTCCTCCAGCACCTACCTGATCCAATGGTACCTCAAGTCAATGTGCTTAGTTCATGAATGAAACTTTGGATTTTTTTCCAAATGAATTGCACTTTGGCTATTGTAATACAACACACATTTATATTTTTTTACTCCTAACTCCTCAAGAAATCATTGTATCCACAACATCTATTTGAAAGCTTCTATTGCGGCTATGTATTTAGCCTCAATTGTTGACACAGACAATATTTGTTGCAGTATGGACAACCAAGATACTACAATAATTATGAAAGTGTCTACATAACTAGTGGTGGACTTTATAGTGTCCACATCTCTATCAATTTAGGAATCTCTATATCCTTTCAACACAATATGTAATGCCCTACCAAGGAGCCCAAAAGAAATTAACCTAAAGTTTTCACTAAGTTTGTCCCACTATTTTTTTGAAAGATAATAAACAACAACAGATATATCATAGCGAAAGCAATAATCACATACATAAACAAATACCATACAACAAATTACATATCCTAAGGATCCCATGACGTTGAATCAAATCTAAGCTTAATTAATACTAAAACCAATATATAATACATCCACATTAAAGAATAACTACAAGTATGAATCCATTTAAATAACATAAAATTATCTCGAATGCCACTTGGCAATAACTAGAATGCACAATCATGCACTGTACATGTCACAAGGTATGAAAGGCCAAAATAATATGAATCATAAAATAGATTACGTCATCTCTTAAGATAAATGAATTAAAATACAACACAATAGGTATAACCATCCATTATAGTACACAAGAACAAAATAAAAGGAAATACATAATAGGGAACTATAGCCATGGCATCAAACTATCAGATCTTAATGGTAAAAGTAAAAATCACTACCACCTGACCTCGTGGTAACCCAAAAAGGGTCCACTCCCACCATGTTGAAGAGATAGTTTCAAGTCCCAAATAGGATAACACTCCCAAAAGTCATAAGCAACATCTAGTTTAACGAAACCTAAAAGCAATCTAACTCACAGGACCAAGACACAAATGGCATCTAAACCCCAGAGGCAATAATGACACATAAGAAATGTACTATGTAAGTGGGCAAGTGTCATCACATGAATCAAATATAAGGTTACCCTAGTAGCCTCACTAGACTCTAGCTCCCTAGTGACTCTATGTGGCATTAGTATCTTTTTGTATTGACAAGGCTTACTAATGAAGCATGGTCACAACCAATCATCCTCTATACTCCCATCCTAGCCTATATAGCACTAAAGGCATGAGAAAGGAAAAAATGACTCTTATTAATTCATTTTATTCTCATTTAGTGAAATGTTATCACTTACTAAAATAACCTACAATGGGTTACCCAAGCAGCGTCTTTACAGCTTTAGCCTCCATTACAAGCCACTTCCCAACATGACATATAGATAACCTACCCAAAGCTAAATAAAAGCACTAGACCTAATATGACCATAAATCACATATAAATTCTTAGAAAAGCAACTAGAAAGTACTAAAATATCAGTGATCAAAAATCACAAATTTCACCAATACACTCATCCTAACAAGACTAATCCAAAATCAAGTACACATATAGAAAACCATGACATCACCTAAAAATAATAACTCATAATCACCTCAGTCCTATACAAGCAACTAGGAAGCAATCTAGGGATAATCGATTGAAGACTCAAAGGTTATATTAGAAAAGTCACACCATTCACCTCAATTTCCACACAAGAACACTGAAAAATAATAACCACCAAAAGATCAAACTCATCATAGAAAAATGTGACACATCACTAAGGTTGGGTATAAAAGATCATATACAAAACATCATCATTACATCACATAAAAAACCCCAAAGCCTCTAGTAAACATCCTAATTTGGTCAAAGAGCTAAGTTAACCCCAAAACCAACACACAAAAAAACATACAACTGATAGTGTGTCATGTCCCCTTTTCAAATAATTAAAAAATAATAATCTTTGCTAAGGCAGGCAGGCCCAAGAAAGTGAAGTTTCAAAAAAAGGGGGTTAATCTTTGGAAATCGTTGGACTAATAAATTAAAATTATTATTAAAATATGTTTGATTAACCTCTCTTGGATGTGAGTTATGGTTATTCCCTCTTTTAAGGGGTTTGGAGGCATTTTGGGCTGATTCCAGAACTTGATTTTTGCTCATTCTTTGTTATTCTTTAGAGGCTGCCAAACCTGTGGAGAAGGAGACCCAAGAATGAGAGTTTGCAGGTTTCCAAGGATACCCAAGAATGGGAGTTTGTAGGTTTCTAGGAAGGCTAAGGATGGGATTTTTAAGCCATTCCATGTGCATGCTCATAAAGAGTTTGCCTTTGTGCTGAACAGTGCAGATTTGTGGGTTTTCGGATGTGTTTTTTGTATGAGTTTTGTGTTTTCAGTTGAGTATTTCATATCAGTTTGGGTTTTTGCTGTATTTCAGACATTAAGGTGTTAAAATAGAGCTGAATATATGTATTGGTATGAGATTAAACTTCTGTGATAGATTATTAGTTTTTCTGTGGTGTTTTTGAGCATTTTTGTGTTAATTTCGGGAGCTCGATGAGCATAGTTTTTGTCCTACATTTGAGAACTGTTGTGTAAAGGCTATACGGATCTAGAAATTTCATTTTGTAGGCTGTTATGCTGCTGAAATTTCTTTAAAAATTTCCACTTTCAGATTTATTAATAATAGGTGAAGCTGTGAAGCTTTTGGCACAATTTCTGGCATACCTGATTTGGGGTTTCTTGAGAAATTTGGTGGATCTTTGTGATATTAGTTGTTTGATCTTAAAGATCTGATTAGAGGTTGGAAATATCATACAAAATCAGAAAAGGGACATTTTAGTGGTATCAGAGCCATGATCTTGCCAGCCTGAGGGTTTGTAGAAGCTTGCATGTCATTTTTGACAACTACCTAGATCTTGCATGTCATAATTTATGATTGCATGTTGCTTCTAATCAACTGCATATCAAAATTTATGGTTTCATGCTACTTATAATAATTTTCATGTTAGGTCTTAGTGAATTTGGTGGTTGTAGAAGTTTGCATGTCAGTTTTGACAACTACCTAGATCTTGCATGTCAGTTTTGACAACTACCCAGATCTTGCATGTCATAATTTATGATTGCATGTTGCTTCTAATCAGTTGCATGTCAAAATCTATGGTTACATGCTACTTCTAATAATTTTCATTTTAGTTCTTGGTGTTTGAAGAAGTTATATCCTATTGGGGTTACATTCTACTTTATCTAGAATGCATAGGTATAGTACAGAGTCTCAGAGGACACGATCTTGGACAATTGATATCCAGAGTCAAAATAGTAGAAAGGATGGTTATTTAGACATTCGAGATAAACTTATAAAAATAAGCCATGACATGTCTGAACAGTTGGTTGAGCACCACTGTATAGTGAATGACATGTTGTCCAACCCAGCTAAGGTGGATAAGTTGATTGGATTTCTATTTGGCAGATTTTCTCATAGGGCAGATGACACAATTACCAAGAACTTGCATGAGGAGTTTGAGAAACTAGCTTATAGCTAGAAAAAGGTCTCAGATTCTACTTTGCCACAGGAGGTAGTGGATTTAGATGATGATTATGAGGATGTTATTGTGCATGATGGTGAGATACCTGGTAGAGATGAGCAGACATTGAGCATTCATGACTTTTTTGAGAAAGAGTACTAGGCACAGTTAGATGCTTCATCACATGAGGTTGAGGCAGGTAGTACTTCACATGATTTGTCCAGCCAGCTGAAGGTGAACAAAGATAGTATTGCGACTTCATTATCTCATCATGACAGGATGCAGGATGTGATAGACGATCACATTCAGATGATTCAGTTACAGGGTAGACATAAGGGAGTTTAGGAAAAGTCTCCTTGTGTTGACTTACAAGCGATTAGGGAAGCAATGGGAATGATGAACTTGAGTTATTTGCATCTTCTATCGGATCGTGACCATCTTCTTAGCCTTGTCAGAGACTATTTAGATGCCTTGAGGAGGAAGGAAGAGGAAGTTGACAGGCTTTCTCACGAGCTTGAGGACACTTGAGCTTCTTTAGTGAGTACTCCATTGGCATTACAAGACTGGGAGAGACATGGGGATAAGCATGGCATGGAATTGAGTTTAGTTTCATCTTGCACTCCTAATACTCAGCTTTTTGCGAATGGTAGATCATATGTGGACATTGATAATGTTGCGAGTTCATCTTGCATTCACATCCAGGATATAGGGATAATGTCAAACAGGTATGTGGAATTAGTTGGTATTGGTCATATTACTCAGGTGAGGATTTTGCTTGAGTTACCAGCTGATTATAGTTTATGAATATGGACTCAAGATTGTTGTATTGGCATTTGGGATTCAGTCAAATGGAAATCTTTAACACTTTTTGGTACCAGTGATTGTTTGGGTGCTATCGTGGATTTGATTAGCAGATTACACGGTGTTGTCTTTTCTTGTGCCAATATCTTGTCTGATCTTGGTATTAGTTTTTATACACCGATGTTGGGCTTTGTTCATATATCCAGTCGACCTTCCTTGCTAGAATGTGTTGATGATATTTCATATTTGGCAGTGTGTATAAATGAGTCCCAGGATCATATTGGCATTGATGACATCCAGGAGGATGCAGTGGGCAGTTTTGAAGACTTAGTTTCCTTGGGTATAGAGGAGTTGGACAGCAATGCTAATGTTTTTGATACTCTGTATGTTGATATGAGCTTTATATTTGATTCACAGGATATGGATGGTAATACTCTAGAGACTAGTAACTTTGAGGATACTCCTTTAGATAGTGCATCAGAGGAGGTTTGTAGGAGACAGTCAAGCCAATGCCATCATGTGTCTAATCAGTTGAGAGTTAGTGACTGAGACATTGCTATCACTTGCCAGCATTTTGATGCTACTCGTCAGTTGTTAGCAGTTTATGGATGGGGTTCTCCTACTAGTGATGAGCATGAAGGCAGTTATCTTTCCTTGACAGAGATCCACTCTTTATGGGAGGCTATTCAGATTTTGAGACAGAATTATATGCAGTTGGTAGCCGATAGAGATTATCTTATGGAGTGGGGTAGTACAGCATATGATGCATTGTTGGCCAAGGAAGATGAGGTGAGTGAGCTTACTCAGCAGCTTGAGGTGAGTGACTCACTCACATTCTTTACCTGATTCTATACAGTCACAAGCCGTGGTGTTTGGTTATCCGAGGACGTCCATGGCCGAGATTGTCAGAGACAGTGGAGATGGGGATGCATCCATCCTTGATACTAACTTTGGCATATCAGGTTCCCTCCCACTAGAGTTAGGTTTAGTTGAGTTGGGTGTTGTAGCAGATTGTTGTATACCTGACATGGTGGTGGCCTCTAGTACTAATGGCACAAAGACTAGAGATGTATCAAAGATCATGTGTGATGTTGGTGAGTCGGCAGTTGGCATGGTTCCTGCTAGTAATACTACTCCCTTGGTGATATCTTCGGAGGTAGTAGTCAGTTCCAACATGGTTAATGATCAATTGCAGTTAGTTTCATCTAGATTATAGTCTGAGCCACTGACTGAGATTGGTGAATTCTATCGGCATTACACTATGAGGTACGCTCATCAATTTACCTTTGATGACCATGTTGATGAGATGATGATACAGAGATTTACTTTGGTTCCTAGTGCTTATCATCAGTTATGGGATAGTTTGATGCCTCAAGATGAGAGTGGTGATGGGCATGACATGGTGATAGGTTCTACAGTTGACAGCTTGATAATATGTGACTTAGAACAGGAGTTTGGGAGTGATTCTTCAGTGGGTGTTGTTATTGATTCTACTCCTTTGGCTATGATATCTCCTGACTTAGCTAGTGATCAATCACAGTGGGTTGTATCACTTGTTCATGGTGAGCTGTTGACTAAGGTTGGTTTTTTTAATCAACATTATATTGTAGGGTATGTACATCAGTTAGCATTTGATCCTTGTTTTGAGGAGTTGATGGCAGGAAAATTTGATTTTGATTCCATTTCTTACTCTTTATCTTGTAATGTCTTTTCACCATCAGCAGTGCATGGGAGTTATGGTTATGAGATAGTGGTCGGTGATTTGCAAAGTTGTGTTGACTGTAGGAGTTGTATAGTGTGTGTGTTGTCCATACTTGGTACAATTTCATTTGAGAGCGTTCACAATTGTTGTAGAGTTGGATTGTACATTCCGTATAGGCCAGTGGGATGCATTGATGGTATTTACTGTATTGGTAGTTTGATTTGTCCACTTTACTTGGGTTCTGATTTTCTAAGAGTTTGTGTCTCATGGGTTTTTGACTGTGTTAGTGGTGATTTTAGAGTTTGGTTGAGCTATAATTGTCAGTTTGATTATGGATTCCTCTTGGTCATATTGCAGAGGATATTGCAAGAGCCTGTGTTAATTGGTAGTAGTATAGTTCATGACTACATTTAGGATCCAGGTGGATTGATTGGTTTATTGTTAAGCCATTTCTTGAGGACAAGAAATTTTTGGGAGGGGAGGACTTGTCATGTCCCCTTTTCAAATAATTAAAAAATAATAATCTTTGCTAAGGCAGGCAGGCCCAAGAAAGTGAAGTTTCAGAAAAAGGGGGTTAATCTTTGGAAACCGTTGGACTAATAAAGGAAAATTATTATTAAGATATTTTTGATTAAAATCTCTTGGATATGAGTTACGGTTATGCCCTCTTTTAAGGGGTTTGGAGGCATTTTGGGCTGATTCCAGAACTTGATTTTTGCTCATTCTTTGTTATTCTTCAGAGGCTACCAAACCTGTGGAGAAGGAGACCCAAGAACGGGAGTTTGTAGGTTTCCAGGGAGACCCAAGAATGGGACTTTGCAGGTTTCTAGGAAGGCTAAGGATGGGAGTTTGAAGCCATTCCATGTGCATGCTCATACAGAGTTTGCCTTTGTGCTAAACAGTGCAGATTTGTTGGTTTTTGGGTGTGTTTTTTGTATGAGTTTGGTGTTTTCAGTTGTGTATTTCATATCAGTTTTGATTGCTGCTGTATTTCAGACTTTAATGTGTTAAAATAGAGCTAAATATATGTATTGGGACGTGATTAAACTTCTGAGATAGATTATTAGTGTTTTTGTGGTGTTTTCGAGAATTTTTGTGTTAATTTCGGGAGCCCGATGAGCATAGTTTTTGTCCTACATGTGAGAACTGTTGTGTAAAGGCTATATGGATCTAGAAATGTCATTTTTTAGGCTGTTATGCTGCTGAAATTTCTATAAAAAGTCCACTTTCAGATTTATTAATAATAGGTGAAGCTGTGAAGCTTTTGGCACAATTTCTGGCATACCTAATTTGGGGTTTCTTGAGAAATTTGGTGGATCTTTGTGATATTAGTTGTTTGATCTTAAAGATCTGATTAGAGGTTGGAAATATCATACAAAATCAAAAAAGGGACATTTCATAGTGTAGTTTCATAGTTTCGTTTGGTTTTGAAAACACGCAGTTTGATTTAATAGTAGGGTTCAAGTTTTCATTTTGTTGTAAGTTTTTGGTTTGATAAAGTCTACAATTTTTCCCTTACAACTTAACCCATTTTCACTTTTAAATTCAAGTGCACTGTAGGAGTTGATGAAATCCAATTCCATAGCTTGCCAAGATCACCTACATGCAAATAACTTATCAAAGTGAAACCAAAGAAGGAAGAGGTGGAGCTTGGAAAAACCATAAATGGACTTGAGAGAGAAGATATTGAAAAAAAAAAGAAAATATATTTACAATGAAAATGAGATGAGAAAATACAAAGAGAGAGCTCAAATATAAAGGCCTCAAGGAAGCTTGTAGAACAAGCTAGAAGGTGGTAGAAGATAAGGTTGACAACTAAGCATACGTCCACAAAAAGGTGGAACATGCTAGAAGGGAATAAACTTCCATGTTGTCAACAACTATTAACTACATGCATTAACATAAGTAAACTTAAGTAAATAGAATAAATAATTAATTATTAATTATTTACTTTAACACCTCCCCTTAAGTGCAACTTAGGGGAATGCCTTAAGCTCACAAAAACTAAGATGAAATGCAGAAAAGGTCCAACAACAAGGCCATTTTAGGCACTCATGTACAATGCAAAGAAATGCAACCCTTGAAAATGGAAAAAGAGAGAAAACCACATGGGAAAAACCCTCCCCCAAAAAGAGGTAAGAACCTAGTGAGGGACTGAATAAGCCTCCAACTAGAGGAATGTCCCCATATAATAGGAACAAAAAGTGATCATGAAGAGCATTACTAAAGCATGAAGAAGCCACAAATTCTATCATCAAAAAGAAACTATTTATCTGAAGAACCTCCGTGGAAGAAGAAGGCATGAACTGAGCATGTCTATATGGTAGATGATTCATCTCACCGAAATGCATAGGTAGCCAACCATTACAATCACCTCATATATAGGATCAACCACTAAATACATAACTCACACTATCAAACCATCAAACCAAGGATGCATTAGAATAACATAATAACCCCCCCTTAATGCAGACGAGGTGAGATGACAAGTAACTAAGAAGGAGAGCCAATACCCTCTATAGACATAACCAAGAATGATGAGAGAGGTGAAGAGGTACAAACACTTATAAAAACACAGTCACACTGACTCTACATGGGGCAAAAAAGGAAGAAGGCAAAAAAAATGGCATACAACTATCTCTCCATGGTACTTTATAAAAATAGTGCAAGTACAACTATCTCAATGTTCATGAACCTAAAATGCAAGAGTGACACTTTATCTTAGTGCATGTACATAAAAATACTTACAAATGATAGCTACAATGATCAAAAAAGGAAAAAAGTTGATACAAAAGATAGTACAACCTAAAACAAAAGATCCCATGCCATGAAAGTGATCCTCAAACCTAGAACACCCAAGATATCCACCATAGAAAAAAATGCCAAAAACATGATAGAAAGAGCATGGGGTAGAATCTGAAGGGAATGATAGGATTTCTAAAAAGATGACAAAACCAGCTTTTAAAAAATATAACATTTTCAAAAAATTGACATGGGATGCAAAAGATATGCTTGCTAGAGTCAAAAATAGAACTTCAGACTTCAAATACAAACATGAGCAATAAAAATACATCAAAACCAAAAAATACCTACACTAATATCTCCATCTCAAAACTAGCTTTCTGTCACCTCTTTTGAATCAGAAAAATACCTCTATATGCTCAAGTTATGGCCAAAATATTGCAAGTAGGTCAAAAAGGACCCTAAGAGTCTAGCAGGGGTGTTGATGCAGGCTGACATGGTGGGTGATGTGAAAAGGGGCACATGGAAAGTGCCAATGTGGCACCCATGCCACATGTTACTGGTTGTATGTGCCAACTATTTTTGACTAGCAAAAATGCCACACAGGTTGGTGAGTTGGTGGGGTGTTGTAGGTGGTGGCACTAGAGCAGAGGAAATGGGCGCAAAACCTGTTGGCTTGGTTTTTCACCATTCTCGTTGTATGTATTTAGTAGTGAAAAACCTTAAGTATGCGTCTTGAAATTTTTGAAACTAGGTCAAACCCTGGGTAAAGTTTATAAAAACCCTAATGCCTTATCCTATTTTACCCTAGTTTTTGAAAATACTTTCGAAAGTGCTATTTCAAAATTTTTAGGTGAGACACATTTACCCTAAGGTTGGGTTTATCCAAGGATGATTTCATTAAAATTTGATAGAACCTTATGAACCTTGTTTTTGATTGTAGTCATTACCAATTTTTTATTTAAAAAAAAATTAACTGCAACACCTTTTTGACTAGCCATCGATCTGTGGAAGATCAACATATGGCACATCCCCACAACATTAAAATTTAAGATTTTTAACTAAAGTAGGAATGTACCTTTGTGTCCTGTAGCCTCTACTAATGACATAACTTCACTGCACCACAAATTTTGATGCACCATTGATCCTATTAGAATCAAAGGCTAGCACTTCCTTGCATTTTAAAAATGCATGAAAGATAAACAATGTGGGCATGCACCTTTGTGATGCATGGCATCATGGGCCTACCTTTTTAGAGGGTAACACTAATGTTTCTTTTGTGGTAGTTGTTAGGTGAGTCAGACTAAAAGGAAGTGCTCCATTGGTCAATTTGGATGACACGATGTTATAAAAGTGCATGATTTTGTGACTGTTGATCTGTGTGAGATTCGTGGTCAGTGCATGCTTGCATTAAGAATTTGCAAGGAATTTAAATAATATGGGCAAGCAATAATTGGACACATAGCAAGGTGGGACCAAGGATGTAGGGTATGTGCTATGTTTTTCAAAGTTGTAAAGTGATTGTTGATGTGTATTGCCAGCTATGCCAATAAAAAGGTTTGCCCATCAAAAAGGGTGGAAGCTTTATCAACCATAGATCTTTCAAAAATGAGTGGCTAGTGCTTGCCCACATTAGGAAATTTCTTTTCGGTAAAATAATATGGGCATGCACCTTTGCACTACATGGAAAAATGGGACTAGGTCTTGGGTAGACTGGTGAGTCACACTCGGTTGTAAGATCTTGCTGACTTGGAATGTGTTCATTAGTTGAATGTGATGTGTATGCCAAGTTGGGAATGATACTGTCATGAGCACAAAAACTCTAAACATTAATATGGTAGTCAAATTTGTTAGAGCATGATGTCTTGAAGGTATTATTTCATTGGTCCAAGTGGATGTTTTGACTATAAAAGAAAAAGATTGCAATCCACCATCGATTTTGGTCAGATCAACGAAGGGTGCTTGCCCGCATTAAGAACTTGCAAGAAATTTAAACAATGCGAGTAAGCGCCATGCGGACACCTATCCAAGGTGAAGTTAGCACCTCTGTCTCAAAATGTCAAAAAGTTTTAAGCTATGCTACTATCAATTTTTCATAGATCGATGGCAGGCACTTTCCTACATAAGGAAAATGCTCACTAGTTAAACAAAGCAAGGATGCACCAGCCTAACATGTGGCAAAGGTGACATCAAAGACTCACTTTCTCAAAAGACAATATGGGACTTGCTTGCATAGAAGTTTTTTAGAAGGTACTAATTCACATGGAGAGTTCTTATTAGTTAGTATAGCTAACTAGGCATTATTCAACTACAGATTTGTATGATCATTGGTCTTGTCTTGATCAATGGATAGTGCTTTCCTGCTTGCTAAAGTTGTGTGATAGATAAGTAATGGGAAAGTGCCATGATGACATGTGTCCCATCTGATGTCATCATATTCATCACAAGTTGTTAATAGGATTCCAATCATGCCACAATTGATCTTTCACAGATCAATAGCTGGCACTTGGCTGCAATTTCAAGTTGCAAGGGTTTTATATAATGCAGGCATGCACCAATGTGACATGTGGCATAGTGGGGCCAGCTATTACCAAAGTGGGTTAATGTCTTCTAGGATGGAATATTTTCTATGCCAGTTGTGTCACACCTTGTACTTGTTTCCATAGAAATGTTTTATTTATCTCAATCGTTGATCTAGAGAAAGATCAATGGCTAGTGCATCCTTGCATTTTCAAAATGCAAGAAACTTAAGTAGTGCAGGGAAGCACCTGATCGACACATGGCCATATTTTTTAAAGTCATAAAGCCTTTTCTTTTTGAATTAAGGTTGTTTGATATGATGAAATTGATGGATAAGATTCAAATTTTATTGCAACATGGAAATAATGACTACTGGAAGTTAATATGGTTCAGAGTTCATTCATGTGATTTCAATGCCTAGATATAATTCACGATCTCACCATTAGTGAACCACAAAATTGCAAAAGGTTATTAGAGCATAGAGAACTTCCAGAGCTAGGACATAGAATTTTGTAGAGAAATTTAGTCAAATTATAGCAGAGATTATATGGAGAAGAAGCATGATTTTTTGGGTAAGTGCTCTATGACTTCTGAATAGTAAGAATTTGGTGTTGTAAAAATCTAAAAATCTTTTAAAATGCCTCCACGAAAGGAATTCTTAGGAAAAACTAATTATCTTAAGAGGGCTATGCATGATGATTTCCTTGACCAATTCCCATTGTCAGTGAATGGAATAAAAAAGGAGATAGAGCTCATCCCAAAGAACACTAGAGTAGCTATAGCAAAGGGTTTTTATGATAGGGCTAACTAGGTAAGAGACGTCGAGGTCTCTATGGGAGGATTAGAATTGTTTAAGAAGTGGTTTTCAGAACAAAAACTAGACACCCATATGAGCAATGTCTGGGAATTTGACATTGGGAAATTCATAGTCCCTGTAGTTTTCTTTGATAGTGATCTACTAATTGATCTAGCTAAGAAGTATGATCCTATTATGGGGTGGGTAAAGAACCATGCTAGAGTAAATCTTTTTAAGGTTTTCCTTGAATTGATTAGTGAAGTTTTCAATTTAAACCCTAACCATGATGTGAATGAAATCATTTATATGGATGACCTTCAAGCAAGGTACAATGCACAGAGGATATACTTAAGGATAGGGCCATTGCAAGAGCATGTTACCAAGATTGGTACATTATCTATGATTACTGCTAGCACCCCAGAGCCATTGATGATGAGAGATTTCAATCTTAGGGCTCAAGCATTATATTTTTCTCTCTGCAAGATTTCCAAGATGGATAAAGCAAAATAAATCCCAGGCTCAATTGTTGTTATCATGGCTCAGACTCTACAATTCAGGATGAGCACTATTCTTGATTTTTCCACTTTCCTTGCATGAGAAATTCATAATGGTTTGGTGGGGATATCCCAAGGGAAAGTAAACAAACCATTTTGTTGGTACTCATTGCTCATGCATGTATGTTTGTATAAGAGAGTTTCCTACTTCTCTAAGGGTATGAAGTTGCAAGTAACCAAAGATGGAGAGAAGAATCCAATTTAGCTATGGAGTGTTGACATGCATCTAAGCTTAGATTACTCTTGAGAGGAGATAGCCCTAGGATTCCACAATCATTGCTAGAATTGGTTAGACCCAAGGACCATGAAAAAGGGATTTTGGTTAGTCATAACTAGGGGATATAATCCCATACAATGTTTCAATAGTGACTAGAGTATATGGCTTTTTGGAGAAGCCTCATATGCTACCATTCCATGTGCCTCTGAAGATAGGGATAGTATTGTTGTTATGGCAAATTGGGACCATTGATGAAAGAGATTTTCCCAAGAAAGGTACTTTCTTCCTAGTTGTTACTGTAGTACATGATTTTTTTTTTTGTAAGAAAGGGATGGAAACACCTCAGTTTATTTCTAGATAAGTATAACATAGCAAAGTCCCATGCAAGATTTATTGATCTAGAAGGGTTTTATGATCTTTTAAGAGAAAGGACAAAAGCTGCATGCATGGTGCAATAGGTATGTTTTCTAGAAGACACTATTAGAAACATTTTCTCTTTACAGGAATAGGAACTAAGGAAAGAAAACTAGATAGTGTTTAGTAAAACTTTGGAATTCATCAATGCTTTTGACTCTAATTATGACCCTTTGAAAGATAAAAAAATATTGGGGAGCTAAAATGCAAGCATTGATGAACAATTTTTCTATAATAATACAAACAATGAATGAGAAGAAGGCTACATATGCCAAAACTTATCCACATAGAGCTACAAAAGTATAGAGAAAGACCAAGGCCAAGTACAACATGCACAACAGGTTCCCCCTTAGGAAAGACCAAGGCTAGATAGCCCATCTATAGCTAGTGACAAAAAGAGACTAAAGTTGGAGCAAGGATCATCCTCCCATGTAGAAAAATACTCCCCAAGCCAAACCCCAATTCAAATAAATGATGAAGCATCTTTAATGGAGTAGCTGAGACAACTTGGTGGAGAAGGGGATGTTATTGTTACTACCATAGATTTGGAGAGTGGAGTACCTCAAGAGCCTCCTGTACCCTCCTTGGATCTTAAAATTGCTAACTATCAAGGTAGGGAGATATACCCAATTGTTGCTCAATCTTATGAGAAATTCATTAATGATGAAAATTTTGTCAAATCTAGAGCTTTTGCACAATTTTTGTGGGGATTGAATATAGGAAATTTTGAAAAAACATGTGAGCAAATAAAAGTAGAGCAACCTGATAAACCAGACTTTGTTATCAAAGAGGAAGTATAATCTAAGTTTTTTGAGTGATTTTGCCCAATTTACACCTGAGGCTAGGAGGCAATTAGTTAAGCAATCAAGGTCCTCATTTTGTGAGAATGGGACATAGTTAATGCAATGAGTTTTGATTCAATAAGAAAAGAAAGGATGTATAGTATAAAACTAAAGAAGAGGTACTGCAAGCCCACAGTGGAGTCAAATTTAGTGATGACCACCAGGAACTATTAATCTTGTCAAATAAAAAAAGAGACAAAACTAGAATGTAGGAAATCTCCACCATAGAGCATACCGATGCACTAATAGTATTCAAGTCTGGTGAGGTTGGCAGTAAATAAATTTTTGGCATGGCTTCAAAAATGATGAAATTTGGCACTATGGTGTCCAAAAAAGAAGATGATAGGTTTGTGCAACTCAGTGCTAGGTTTGAGGAAGTTTTGAAAGCATATGAGGATAGGGGTAAACGGATATAATAACTAGAAAACCAAGTATCTCAAATGGAGAAGCAACTTGGGAAAAGAAAAGTAGGAGAGTCTAGCAAACCCAGGATTGTATACCTCCCAAGGCCACCTATTGAACCCTTTAAGTCAAACCCCAATTATTGAGATACCAGACACCCCTGAGAGGCCACAATTGTACATAGTAGAAGATTTTGAAGAAATAAAGAATAAATTGTATGCATTGCATGTCGAGTTAAACAATCAATATGAAGAAAATATAAGGTAGGGTATACTATATTTGATAGATAGAATTGAGTGGCCAGCATTCTTTGATCAATTGGCAAGGATTGCAGAAATAAGAGATGAATTTAAAAGAGATGAGGTTAAATTCAAACCTCTTGTACAAAAGTGGATAGAAAGAAATAATGATATCACTATTATGTGCATATCTGTCATCCAATTGCCTTGCCATCAAATAGAAAAGATTTTTGATTTTTTGACTAAATTAGAAGGTTTTGATGACAAATGAGATTCTTTTTAGAAAAGAGTGATAATTTTTTTTTCCAAGTATATAATTGAAAATTTTGATTTATTTCCTAGTGCTTTAAGAACTGTTGATAAAGTAAAGGAACAAGATGAGTAGAAAAAAGAGTTGGATGAGATATTTTATCAAAGGATGAATAATGTTATAAATGAAACTAGGTACTTATTATGGGCTATGATCAATGAGGTGTTGGTTAAAGTGTAGATATTGTATAGAACCATCAGAAAAGATTTTGTTGATATAGAGGCAATTAGAAATTCCTTGATAACTATACAAAGAGAGGTCCTAAATTTTGATTGGCCTGATGATACTGCCTACAATGAATGGAAGGAAAAATTCATGTTTATAGAATAGATGGTAGAAGGTAACGGGATAGAAGATGATGTTGAAGTGACTGCTACCTTTACAATCGATGATGAAGACAAAGAGAATCCCTAGGTTAAAGTGAATTTGCAGGTAACCAAAGATGACTCATCACTTTCAAGCTTAATAGCCACTTACTCTAAGGAATTAAAATGATAAAAGAATCAAATCGTAGAATTTTTTTCATTCCAAGAGATGTAACAAAAAAAGTGCCTACCAAAAGAATGTTTGATGTATAAGTTTTTCCGTTACACACAATTTTGTCTTCTTATAGGAAAAAAATGTAACTATCTTTGTGAGGGGACACTTGTCATTTTCTCTAAGTCTGAAGCTTGTTGTCTCTTGCACTATATAAGTGAGATTCTAGGGCTAGAGAAGGGTCTGATTTTTGATGCATTTTTAGTTTTACACTTAGGATGTTTTCGGTCTCGTCTTTTGAGAAAACTTTATGATGTACCTTCTTTGCAAATTTTCTGAGAATACATTAATGTGGAGTGATCTTTGTGTTTCTTTCTGAGGTCATTCTAAGTTTACTACAATTGTATATAATTTTCAAGGAAAATAAATAAAAATTTTGAGCTGTCCCCATATCAGTTCTTATTGAATTTTGTCTCCTTTGCTATTACCTAGTTATTGTGAGAATGTATGAGTAAAGCTTGTTCAATTGAATGCAATTCATTTAGGTTGTATGTCAATTCATTATTGCTATTAATTCAATGAATTAAATAAAGGCTTTGATGAATGTTATGGGATACTTATGGTAATAGAGAGGATGTTTGTAAGTATGAATTCCAGTAAAAATTGCTAATAAAATTTGTTGGAATGCAATAAATTAGATCTATAAATTGGAGTAGACTCTGAATCCCAATGGAATAGGCACTGATCAAATTAATTTAGTCTATAGATAGGTATACCATGAAGAAGCATCAAATTTAAAATCACAATCAGCTTTATTTTACTTTTCTTGAAGATTTTCAAAGGTGGTTAGCACTTGTTTGCATGGAATGTTTTAGCCTTAGTTAGCCACTATTTCTAGGAATACTTATAAATCTATAGAAGAATTGTGACCAAATCTACTATATGGGATGTGTTTTATCCAAAATGTCAAAATCATGCATGTGTCTAAGCATATGAGATGAGAATCAGAATGAAACTAAAATAAGTCTCATACAATAGCATCTAGCCTTGAATCATCCCCTGGGTATACCCACCCTCATTTTGCAAAGCCTAAAGAGTAGAAAACCATCCTTGGTTTTGTTGAAGTTGGGTCCATATGGTTTGCACATGTAATTGTTAATAGGAATTGGCTAATCCTTAGGTTGTGTGAGTAATATCAATTTGGTATTGAGCATTTTGTTGTTTGGTAGTTTTAAAACACCAATAGAAATTATGGGTGGCCAAACTATGATGTCATCAGTCTCTTATTACATTTGTAAAGAATGTTTTATGATCTATAGTTGATGATGTTTTTTTGGTAGGCTCATCATAAATAATATTTTTAATTTGGGAGTCACCTTCTATATCACATTGTCTATATCAGTTGTCAAAGCTAGAGTTTTACTACAATCATCAATTGTTCATAGCATTTGTGAAATATCTATATTGCAAGTAGGAAATATTGATAATGCCAAATTTTCCATTTTTAAATCTTTGTAGTGAGGGTCAAATTTGATGTTGTATGAGAGTACATTGTGAACATGGCTTCTATTAACATAGTAATCATAATGCTTACCACCTGTATTTAGTCTTTAAACCATTAAGACATCTAGTTGGTCAATTGTAAGTGGTAAATATTTTGTAATTGTTTGAATATCCTAGGGAAAGCTGATTGTATTGCCACTACAATTGTATTTCCCACCATGAGCATGGGTTACTTTCAAGATGGGAGTAATATGTATAGTAAGAATCCCCTCTACTTGGGTGAGAACCCTTGACATATTTGGCTCCTCAGAGGAGTCCATGTTGTTGGCTTTTGAGATGTGTTGTATTCCACTCTTATAAAAAAAAAACATCTCTTACAAGTTATAACTCCATTCGATGTACACACATTCATAAGGGGGTAGCACTCCTTAGGGGTACTACATGTTTGTGGTTTTGAAAGGGCATTTATCCTAGTTCTAAATCTGTGGGTTGCATCTATATATCTAGAGGACAAGTGGACATTGATGTAGTTCATTGACTATTGACAATGAGGGATTTTATCAACATGTTTTTGTGGTGCATTCATTAGAGGTTTATTGTTTAGGGGAACTTATATAACCTTGGGAGTGGTAGGGGAATGGTTGGTTTAGTGGTGACTTTAAATGTTGGTAGCATTGAATGCAACAATATGCTCTAATTGCTTCTCTATAGTGGCCATAGTATACATGACTTCTCTTGCATGATTTCATAGCAACACTATTATTATGGATGAGTTGTCTATCTAGATCAGATACAATGGGAGCCATTTCCTAAATTTTTCAGTAAGAAGAACAATGCATTTCTATTACCATTATACAATTTTAAAAGCATGGAAGTGCAAGAATAATAACAATAATATCAAAAGAGTAGTTTCCCTTCAACACAAGTTGTATATATGGAAAAACCAAGTATGTTGAAGAGTAAGAGTACTAGTTGCATTGATAATTTTTTTGAAAATATGTTAAATTAGCTAGAGTAAAGGGTTGATTATTGTTTTGTAATGTATTTGGTATTATCAAATGTAAGACATATTAGATAATAATAAGAAAGTTGCAAGCGCAAATCAAACAAAGTGGACAAGTATATTAAAGAGAAAAAAATTCATAGAGAAAAATATGTCATTAGAAGACATAAAAGAATAGATGTAATGAAAAACATAAGCTATAAATGTATTCTATCATAAGGTTAAAAGACAAGTTTTGAAGGAGTCCTTAAACCCTCTTAATGAGTAGATAGTATGGGGATAGTAGTCAATACACAAAAGAGAAGTGATAAGCATAGAGAATGGATATAAAGGAGCACCAAAAAAAATTGTGATTGATATACAATATACTTATAAGAAAGAGACATTTTTTTCATGTATGGTAGAATTTTTCAAATTTGTAAGTCTTGTGCCTTCATGTGTGTTGCATTATCTATTCAGTGACAACTAAGATTGGGGGTAGAATTCCATCGAAGAGAGAGGTACTCTTATTTATGAAATCCAACCTAGAAACTTCAAAGATTGTTGAGTTTAGATGAAATTCATCATTATATGATTCCATTTTTCTTGTAACTGTGAATAAGAACTAGTTGTATTGAGCAGTTCGTATAGAAAACACTACATGATTAGGATCAATATTGCCAAACTATAGCATATAGAGTTCTTTTACAGGTATACCATTGATTTTAGTCATAGTTTCATTGAAAGTAGTTTCCCACAATGATCTAGTATGGTCTTCAATCTTGACTTGAAGTACATATCTATAATCATGATCTAAGAAGGTGGTTAAACACTTTGGGTAGTACCACTTGTAGTCACTATTTTGTTCAACCCTTTGTTGACATTATAGTCAAGTTTTTTATTAGTGACTCACACTTAGTCAACTGGTTAGTAGCTACTTAGCTTATCTTTTAGTTTACATTATTAATTGAGAAATCCAGTTATTATTAAGTTCTATAGTTGCTACCGAGTTTCAAAATCTTCATTTAGTTCACACCGAGCATTATCTCCTGAGTTCATCAATGATAGTGAAAACTAAGCTTCACAATACTAATTGAATTGTATAGTGTCAATTGTGTTCTCTAGTATCTACCAAGTTCACAGTGTTAGTGATGTGAATATAGTATTGACCAAGCCAAGGAGTATCAACCAAGTGATTCAATTTATACCGAGCTCATAGTGTTAGTGTTGATCGAGCCATGTAGTGTCAACCAAGTGATTCAGGTTATATACTAAGTTTCACAATGTTCACCGAGTTACTAGTGTTGACCATGTTTAGACTACTTGGAGATGATTAGTATGAATTAAGCTTCTACATCTACTGAGAGCATGACAATGTTGAGTGTTGAAAATGGTTGTTGAGTATCAGAACCTCACTAAGTTTGTCTTTAGAACCCAAGTGCTAATAGTTGAGCCAACTTTGTGTATTTTGGTGAAACTTATATTGTAGCTAAATTTGTTGAATTATATTTTGGATTAGTATATATGTAATTTATTGTGGGTCAGTGCAAGAAGTTGGGTCTCACTTTTGGCCAAAAAGTGGAAGTGTTTTTCTTGTTTTTGAAATTTTTTGTCAATTGATGTCAAAATTTGAGGTATTTAGAGATTGAATATTAAAAAAACTCTAGAAATAAAATTTTTAGTGTTTGGAATATAGTTTTTGAATATGTAATTTATTTGTGCACCCATATGATAGATTATTTTTTTGATATGGATCTTTAAAAACCACTTTTTCAAAATGCCTATTTTAGGACCATACCATGCTCATGTACGGACACCATAATTTAACAAAAATAAATGAATTTTGGCAAATCCTTTTAAAGGGAGTTACCTAATACACCTAAGATTGATGACAATATTTTTTCTTAATTTGTTATTGAATGATTTTTTTATTATTAATTATTAATTGGCTATAAAGGTAAATTTTAAAACCTCTTGTGTACGGACCACATAATTTGATCAAAATCTCACTTTTTTCAAAAAAAAAAAAATTAACATCAAAAGAATTGTATGTAGATTGATGACATATAAATTAATTTAAGAAAAATTATAAAATTAAAAAGTTATTAAAGTTTTAGTGAATGTAAATTTTTAATGTTTAGGAGATAGTTTTGATTAATAAATAATGGAAAAATAGAAAATAAACTAATAACACTATAAAATTTACATTTTTAAAATCAGAACACCAAGACCTATAATGGGTTTTTGTCTCATCAAAAAATTCAATAGGAATGACTATAAAAAAATTACGACAATACCAGAAATTGTCCATTAAATGCTTTAGAAAAAAAAGGAACACAAAAGCATGGCTTGGTGGGACCAAGCCTATGTCATGCCTTTCCCCAAGGCAAAACCCCATGCAAAAGTTGAGAGCCATACCAAATTCCCGCTCATGTATCATGAATTGAGCACTTGATTTGTAATTCACAAATTGGGTGCCCAATCACTTTGAACTGTTATACTGACTTTTTGAAAATTGGGTACCCAATTATTTTAAAAATTAGGTACCCAATTTTTAAAGAATTGGGTGCCCAATTTATAAGAAATCGGGTACCCATTTTTGATGTACCCGTTGGGTCCCAAAAGCTGCCCCACTGACCCAATTTCAATGATTGAAATGATTGAACAATAGTTTCGACCTGCAACACCGAATTTTGTCACGCTTATTCTATTTTCTTGTCCTCTTATACAATTTGCAGACTACTGATTCAAATTCAAATTGGTGCAAACATGGGATCAAAACAACAAAGAAAGAAGAAAACAAAAGTTCTGACAGATGAGGAGATTGTAGCAAATAAAGAGAATGAAGCACAACGTCAACAAGAGAGAAGATAGAGAATTAGAGACTTGAACAATGTTTCAAAGGAGAAAAACATTGAGGATACCATGATGGATGAAGAAGTCAAAGAAGAGAACTCAATACAAGAAAATTCAGGTGCACATTCTAATCATGCATACAATACAGGTGTGTCTCCAAACCCTCAAATTTTCTCTCATGATGAAATTGGTGATTTTTTAGAAGTAGGTTACGATTTAAATGATTTCGATTTTCTTCATGAGAAGCAATTGTCAAACGATCATTCACAAAACACTCCAATTGAAATGCCTGCCCCAAAAAAATGCCAAGAAAATTTGAAAATGATATTCAAATCCCAAATAACAGTGAAAATAGTAAAGTGTCTAAAAATAAAAATTGCATGAATGTAGACATAGAAACACCAACTACTAAACAAACATGTTAGGATGATAGTAAAGTGTCAGAACATAATTTTCATATTCCTAATGATGTGTTAGATAATCTTGAGGGATTGGTTTCATGGAGACAAATTAGGACACATGCTAATAGATTATATATAATAAGAAATTTGGGTTTCAATGTCAGCTAATGTTGCAACTAATTAAAATGTCTAAAATGCAAAAAGTAATGAGAAGGTTGGGAATGTATGAAAAACCCAAGAATAAAAAGTAGTCTTTAAAACAAGTTGTATCCATTATTGCTAGTGCCTTTGATGTTATCGAAAAGAGAAGTCGGTCTAAAGATAAGAATGCAGCACGACGAGCAATAACAATAGCTTTAGTTAACAGATCAACATCTAACAAAAGATTGATTACCAACATAAGTGGATATCTTAATGTGAATCATAAGACTTTAGAAAGAGCTGTAAAGAGAAGGGTTAACTTTGAATGTGATCCAGCAAATTTTTTTTATGGACTTCTAGTGGTAGACTCCCGAGATGTGATATGAAACTTACTAGTGAAATCAAAAGTTTGATTTAAAATTTATGGCATGATAATACAAGAGTATCACCTAATTCAAGACATGTTCTTAAATTGAGAATTGGGTCAAAAATACGTGATCCACATCCTAAACACCTTTTGGACATGACTTAAACTGAATTGTTTAAAAAATTTGTAGATGGTAGGGTATTAAATATTACCATTAGTCAAAGATCTTTTGAAAAGTGTAAACCATGGTATGTAAGGATTAACAAGGAAAGAATAACATGTTGTTGTAAACTCATATTCAATTTTGTTACCATTATGATGTATTTCAATCTATATTTGGTACCATGCATAGTAAAGAAATGTTGCAAGAATGTGGTATAAAAATACCACCTCATACTATAAAAGATTTCCTATCAGGTTTGTTTTGTAAGCCACCTAATGATCAATACTTTCTTTTCAATGCATGTCTTTCTAGTACATGTGATATGTGTGGCAATCTTTTTTTGTTAGATGAATGTTTGCATGAAAATGCTTTGACTACTTTTGGACAACAATTAGTTGAGGTAAAAAGATTCAAAACTATTGAATATCCATGGAAGGATGGGAAGTTTGGAAGAAGGCGTGATCTAGTTACAGATAAAGTTAGTTGTCATGCATTTATGGATGAGTTTAAGAGTGTGGTCATACCAAAATATGTTAAACACTCAATATTCTAGATGGCTTGATGGACAATTTTGCATATGTAAGAATACATTTCCAATTGGTACTATACTTTCAGTTGTTGACTTTGTAGAGAACTACAAGCTTGCACTGCAAGAAGAGGTACAACCACAATATTACAATTCAGTGCAAGTAACAATTTATGTTCATATAGTTTATAGGCATGCACCTGATAGTACAAAGGAGGATCAAAAAATATTGAGAGAGTTAGATTTTTATTTAAGTGATAATAAACTCCATTCATCTGAGTTTTTCCAATATTGTTTCAAGGTCTTTTATGATAATTTAAAAGAGAGACAAATTCAAATGACACAACATTGGATATGGCCAGATAATTATACAGGACAATTCAAGAATGCTAGAATGTTCTATTAGTTGAGTAGGACACATAAGCAAACTAACATCCAACATGTGTGGAATTTTTTGGAGGCTAGACATGGTAAAGGAGAACATGATGGTGCTCGTGCATGTGTGAAGAGAGCCCTTAGTAGAGAGCAATTACAATTTGAGGAAAAAGCTAAATTAAAAAATGCACATGAGATTGTTGAATGGTGTAACAAATATTTATACATGGGATCAAGTCAAAACTCTACAATCAGACATTTCTTCTACCTAGTTGAAGAAAATAATATCCCTTCAAGATATGATTTTGATACAATTAGTGGTTCAACTAAATGGCATTCATTTAGGAGTTCAGATTCTAACACTTGGACTATATGGATTAGGGAGCTTGCTTGTTTTTGTCAATTTTGTCTTGCAAGTGAATGGGAAGAATGTGAGAATACAGAATGGGTTAAAGATTGGCAACAAAGATCATTAGCACCTACTAACATGCATCTTGAAGATGATATAGTAAATGAAGGCCAGAATGTTACTTTTGCATTAGAAGACTATGATCGTATTTCAGACCTCATAGAACCTGGTATGCACAATTTAATTAGATTTTTTTGTGATATCATGCTTCAATTTATATAATTTTCATATGTACATGAGTGATTAAAGTGTTTTTATACTTTATCTTATCTTGTAGGACATGTTTATGTTGTTATTGCACCTAGTGATAATGATGAACAGACTGAGTATTGGCTAGCTAGATGTGTGAAACCTAAGAAAAAATTGACATGTCATCAAGTAGATGATGATGGTTTTGTGTATCCAATCAGGTCTATTGTTGTAGCTGGCACCTGGCTATGTAGATACCTAACAAGAAGAAATGGTTTGCTAGCATTTGAAGACTACCAAACCGAAAAGAAGATTTTACACTATTCTCATTTGGTTGTGCTAACAAATATCAAATTAGAAAGATACAAAGGGAGACCCGCCAATAAGGTATTATGGACAATTTCAATGGATGAGCAAGAGACAATCATAGATGCATTGCAAAAGAGAGAGGATGCAGATGGTATAGTGGGATGACTACATTTAAATCAAACACATGTAAGTTTTTTCATTATTGTATTATTTATATATATATGTACTTATATAATTTAATTACATGTATGTTTGTGTTGTCAATACCAATTTAGAGAACTTATATACCTCTTATTCAGGTCTCAATTACAACTTATGCAAATTTAAATGTTAAAGTGGATCGAACATCAACATCTTGTGCAATTTCACCTAGTAAGTACATACAAATTACATATATATATTTACATAGTTCAGATACCTTGAATATTAATTTATGTGTTTATTAACATGTGTGTTTTTGTTTTACATTTTTATTTTTTAGGACCTCATTTGAAGAGATGTGTTCAACCAATTTTATGTTTCAAATGAGTTCAGTGAACTATAAATATATCATTGACATTTTCTTACATATATTGTGAAATATGTTGTACAAACTAATTCAAAAATGAGAGTTTACTTCTATTTGAAAGTTAAAGGTACCACCCACTTGATAAATTATTATAAATTAATTGTCAATTTATGTAATGACCTCCTATTTTGTTCCATTACTTTTATATTCAAGCATGCTCAAATTAATGTTTGTTTGAAGTTTCAAATTACTATTGATTGTAATATTAAAAACAAGTCACTTGCACATAATAATTTAAAGATCATTACTCATTGTATTCATTGTATTGATTATATATTTCATTACCAAACAACACATTAAGATCACTAATGATGTACATTGTTAGGTACGTTATCCATACATGTGTGTCTTAAGGGGACATAGGAGTCCTAATAAGTCATTATGTCTGTTATAGGTTATGATAGGTATTCATATGTTTACTACCACATAATAGGTCTTATTAGGTGATAATGAGTCTTACATTACCAAACAACATATTAAGATCACTTATGATACATTTTTAGGTACTTTATCAATACATTTTTTAATCGAGTAGGTCAATTTTATTTGTATGAATCTCAATGCATAAATTTGATGTGATATTTATCCAATAATGCTCTATAGATAGTTAAAATTATTGTTCATCTTGCATATATACTTACAAAATGTGTCATATGTTCACGAATAAAATATGTCAGAATAAATAAAATAGTTTGAATATAATTAAAACATGGTGAAACATAGTAATATATGTACTACATACACAAGCATAATAAGAAATCATAAAAAAATAGTACATGGTCTAACATACATCATAACATGATCTATGAAGTGAAAAAATGCATGGTCTAACATACAGTTTTAACTATCCTAACACAAAGTGTACATACATCATAAATAATATATATACATCATAAAAACACAATCTATAGGTTCCAATAAGACCTAATCTATCTGATTGAATGTCCTCTTTTCTCCATGCGAAGAGGACTCAGATGGATCATCATGTGTAATATGAGTCATCTCATCATGTCGGACACCCTGTGAGGTAGATGTATCACCATATGTAACATGAGGCACGTCTCATCATGTACTTGCTTAGTTGAAATGGGTCTCAAAATCTAGCTTGCAAATAAATTAAATATTCACTACATAATAAAATAAATTATACCACATGAGATGGGTGTCCCATAGTAACGGGAGGAGGTGCACTATCAAAACTACCAAATGCAGCAATGGTGAGGTCTTGTAATTTACAATACATACATTTTTTTTAATTTGATTTTAGAGCATAATAAACTATACATTATGTACATAAATCACAATACTAACCTCAAATGATGATGTAGGTACCTCCATCTGGCTAAGTTTTGTGCTCTCAACAACACTCGTGGTGACGTAGTCCTAAAATTATGGATACATAAACATTTAGTCAAAATTAAATATACATGAATAATTAGAAAGTACATAATTTGTACACTAAATTTTTTATAGACTATAAATTAAACATGTATAAATAATGTATATATCATACCTGAGTGGTAGCCAATGTCACAGATGTGTCTACAAGTATGCTAGCATGATAATCATAAGATGGAGTCAAAAATAGACTATACCGAGGCTTGTATGGATGAGTATGATATCCATGCTCATGTTCATAAAATCAAAACACATAAAATATATATACATGTGAGTCAAAATTGTTCAGATTATAAGTTAATAATAATGTACATACATAAAAAATAATACAAATTATTTGTCTTCAGTCAAAAGTTCATACCACATGTATTTGAGGTTGTGCCTCATTGGTAACTGGAGTAGGACTTGTACTAACATTAGTATGTTTAGATGCACACAATCTCTACAAAATCAAATAAAAAGAACATATGAACACATGTCATTAAATTCAAATTTGAATATTTTTTTTTTTTACAGTGTAATTCAAAGCGCATATCGTATAAGGGATGCCAACATCTCTAGGTCTCGAAAAAAGACTATACTGCCTCCTAGGAGGAACAGTGTCATACATCCTTTGTTATTTGAAAAGTACAAATTAATATAGTTAATACAATTACACATGTATGTAGAAAGTAAATAATTATGTGCACTTTATATTTATATTAAAATTAAAATTTTACTTGCTACTCTTGACTCTCTCCAGGCTCTCCCTACTGCATGAGGTCAACAAATGATGACACGTCTATCTCATCACTACCATCACCATGGGGCAGCATATACATCATCATCAAAATTTGCACCCTCAGTATAATGGCCATTGTGTGCTACACCAGGATCACTCTGGGGGCCTGTATATATGCCTCCATAGCTAGTACAAACATGTCCAAGTGGAGGAGCATGTACCGCCTACATCCACTATTGTACTAAATTGCCCACAAGGGCACTCAAATGGGTAAAAGCAGATGAAATTGCATGATGATGGTGAGGAGCAGGCACAACAGGTGCAGGAAGAGGTACAAGGGGCTCAGCTTTCCTGTGGTTTCTCATTCTATCACTCAGCTTTGCCCCAAGCCTATCCTAAGGCATCCCTCTACCAACCTCCTGAAATGCTTTCATATCAAAATAGTTGAGTTTCAAACCCAACTCAAACTCAGCCCATAAATTCCTAAGGAAGTACATGGGCACCTCATGGTTGGTGTGTGGTGGATGGTCAAATACCATCCACCACTGCTCCAAAAAATGTGCTGCTATGCATGAATGTGTACACCACCTAATGGAAATGTGAGGCTTCTTATCACTAATTGGTTCACCCATCTTAGGGTTTACAAAATAATGTTGAAAATATCCTTTACCTAGATGCAAGTTATAAACCTCTCTGTATGATAAGCCATCAGAGTAGAAGGCATGCATGCTTTCCCTCCATGATCTAAATAAATCAATGTCTAAATAAAAATGATGAATGGAGTCAACCACACCTTGCATTCTATCTACAAGACATAGTAGGTGAGGGGGCAGGGGTGCCTCTCACGTCGGATAGCCTCTATATCACTCATGAGGTTGTTGAGGTTACACCTCATGGTCTCACGGAGCTCATCCATGGTGGGTGGTGGAGGTGGAGGTGGAGGTGGAGATGGAGGTGGCAGAGTTTCATGTCCCCTTTGCAAATAATTAAAACTAATAATCTTTGCTAAGGCAGGCAGGCCCAAAAAGGTGAAGTTTCGAAAAAAGGAGATAATATTTGGAAGCTAATGGACTAATAAATGAAAATTATTATTAAAATATGTTTTATTAACCCTTCTTGGACGTGATTTAGGGTTATGCCCTCTTTTAAGGGGTTTGAAGGCATTTTGGGCTCATTCCAGAACTTGAATTTTGCGCATTGCTTTGTTGTTCTTCATAGGCTGCCAAACCTGTGGAGAAGGAGACCCAAGAATGGGAGTTTTTAGGTTTTTAGGAAGGCTAAGGATGGGAGTTTGAAGCCATTCCATGTGTATGCTCATGCAGAGTTTGCCTTTGTGCTGAACAGTGCAGATTTGTGGGTTTTCGGGTGTGTTTTTTTGTAAGAGTTTGGTGTTTCCAGTTGAGTATTTCATATCAGTTTGGGTTGCTGCTATATTTCAGACTTTTAGATGTTAAAATAGAGCTTAATATATGTATTTTTTGTGATTGTACTTCTATGATAGATTATTAGTGTTTTTGTGGTGTTTTTGGGCTATTCTATGTTGTTTTCGGGAGCCCGATGAGCATTGTTTTATCCTCCATTTGGGAGCTATTGTCTAAATGTTATACAGATCTAGAAATGTCATTTTTTAGGCTGTTATGCTACTAAAATTTATATAATAATTTCCACTTTTATATTTATTAATAATATGTGAAGCTGTGAAGTTTTTTGGCACTATTTTCGGCATACCCAATTTGAGGTTTATTGAGAAATTGGTGGATCTTTGAAATATTGGTTGTTTGATCTTAAAGATCTGATTAGAAGCTTGAAATATCATATAAAATTAGAAAAGGGACATTTCAATGGTATCAAAGCTATGATCTTGCCAGCCTGAGGGTTTGTAGAAGTTTGCATGTCAGTTTTGACAACTACCCAAATCTTGCATGTCAAAATTTATGGTTGCATGCTACTTCTAATCATTTGCATGTTAGTTCTTGGTGAATTTGGTGGTTGCATATTTCTTCTAATCAGATGCATGTCAAAATCTATGGTTGCATGCTACTTCTAATCATTTTCATGTTAGTTCTTAGTGAATTTGGTGGTTGCATGTTGCTTCTAATCAGCTGCATGTCAAAATCTATGGTTGCATGCTACTTCTAATCAATTGCATGCTAGTTCTTGGTGTTTGAAGTAGTTATAACCTATTGGGGTTACACTCTACTTTATATAGAATGGAAATGTATAGTACAGAGTCTCAGAGGACACGATCTTGGATAATTGATATCCAGAGTCAGAACAGTAGAAAGGATGGTTATTTAGACATTCGAGATAAACTTAGGAAAATAAGCCATGACATGTCTGCACAGTTGGTTGAGCACCACCGTATAGTGAATGATATGTTGTCCAAACCAGCTAAGGTGGATAAGTTGACTGGATTTCTATTTGGTAGATTTTCTCATAGGACAGATGACACAATTACCAAGAACTTTCATGAGGAGTTTAAGAAACTAGCTTATAGCCAGGCTGAGGTCTTAGATTCTACTCTACCACAGGAGGTAGTGAGAAAGGATATTACACAGATTGATAGTAATGGTCAACTTGATACTCAAATGGAGACAATAGTATATAGGTCATCAAAGGGTGATGTCATAGGTATTCAGGATGGTATAGTTGCAATAGGTAGTGACTACAACATAGTGGGTTCAGATGATGATTATGAGGATTTTGTTGTGCATGATGGTGAGATACTTGGTAGATATGAGTAGACATTGAGCATTCATGACTTTGCTGAGAAAGAGTACTAGACACAATTAGATGCTTCAACACATGAGGTTGAGGCTGGTAGTACTTCACATGATTTGTCCAACTGGCTGAAAGTGAACAAATACAGTATTGTGACTTCATTATCTCATCATGACAGGTATGTGGATTAGTTGGTATTGGTCATATTACTCAGGTGAGGAGTTTTCTTGAGTTACCAGCTAATTCTAGTTTATAGATATGGACTCGAGATTGTTATATTGGCATTTGGGATTCAGTTGACTGGAGATCTTTAACACTTTTTAGTAGCAGTGTTTTTTTGGGTGCTATCATGGATTTGATTAGTAGATTGCACGGTGTTGTCTTTTCTTGTGCCAGCAGCTTGTTCGATGCTAGTATTAGTTTTTATACACCAGTGTTGGGCTTTGTTCATATATCTAGTCAACCATACTTGCTGGAATGTGTTGATGATCTTTCATATTTGGCAGTGTGTATAGATGAGTCCCAAGATCATATTGGCATTGATGACATCCAGGAGGATGCAGTGGGCAATTTTGAAGACTTAGTTTCCTTGGCAGTTTCTTTTGGTACAAAGGAGCTAGACATCAGTGCTACAGTTTTTGATACTCCATATGTTGATATGAGCTTTGGAGTTGATTCACAAGATATGGATAGTAATACTCTAGAGACTAGTAACTTTGAGGATACTCCTTTAGACAGTGCATCAGAGGAGGTTTGTAGGAGACAATCTAGCCAGTGCCATCATGTGTCTAATCAGTTGAGAGTTAGTGAGCGAGACATTACTATTGCTTGCCAACATTTTTATGTTGCTCGTCAGTTGTTAGCAGTTTATGGATGGGGTTCTCCTACTAGTGATGAGAAGGGAGGCAGTTGTCTTTCCTTGACAGAGTTCCACTCTTTATGGGAGGCTATTCAGATTCTGAGATAAGATTATATGCAGTTGGTAGCCGATAGAGATTATCTTATGGAGTGGGTCCGTACAACATATGATGCATTGTTGTCCAAGGAAGATGAGGTGAGTGAGCTTACTCAGTAGCTTGAGGTGACTTCTGAGATTCTTGAGAGTACACAGTTGGTTTTCAAGGAGTCACAATTTCATTTGTCTAAGGTGACCATGGAGTTAGAGCAACTATAGTCTTTACCAGATTCTATACAGTCACAAGCTATGGTGTCTAGTGATCCAAGGATGTCCATGGTCGAGATTGTCAAAGATAGTGGAGATGGTGATGCATCCATCCTTGATACTAACATTGTCATATTAGGTTTGTCCCCACTAGAGTCAGGTTCACTTGAGTTGGGTGCTGCAACAAATTGTTGTGGTATGCCTGACATGGTGGTGACCTCTAGTACTAATGGCACAAGGACTAGAGATGATGTATCAAATACCATGTGTGATGTTGGTGAGCCGACAGTTGGCATGGTTCCTACTAGTAATACTACTCCCTTGGTGATGTCTTCAGAGGTAGTAGTCAGTTCCAACCTGGTTAGTGATCAATTGTAGTTAGTTACATCTGGATTGCAGTCTAAGCTACTGACTGAGATTGGCGCATTCTATCGACATTACATTGTGAGGTATGCTCATCAATTCACCTATGATGACCATGTTGATGAGATGATGATACAGAGATGTACTTTGGTTCCTAGTACTTATCATCAGTTATGGGATAGTTTGATGCCTCGGGATGAGAGTTGTGATGGGCATGACATGGTGATAGGTCCTATAGTTGACAGCTTGATAATACATGACTTAGAGAAGGAGCTTTGGAGTGATGCTTCAGTGGGTGTTGTTATTGATTCTACTCTTTTGGCTATGACATCTGTTGACTTAGCTGGTGATCAGTCATAGTGGGTTGTATCACTTGTTCATGGTGAGCTATTGACTAAGGTTGGTTTTTTATATCAACATTATATTGCAGGGTATGTTCATCAGTTAGCATTTGATCCTTGTGCTGAGGAGTTGATGGCAGACAAACTTGGTTTGGGTTCCATTTCTTGTTGTTTATCTTGTGATGGCTTTTCACCATCAGGGGTGCATGGGAGTTATGGTTATGAGATAGTGGTCGGTGATCTACAGAGTTGTGTTGACTACAGGAGTTGTATAGTGTTTGGATTCTCCATACTTTGTATAGTTTCATTCGAGAGCATTCACCATTGTTGCAAAGTTGGATTGTACATTTTGTATAGGCTAGTGGGATGCGTTGATGGTATTTACTATGTTGGCAATTTGATTTGTCCACTTTACCTGAGTTTTGATGTTCTAATATTTTTTGTCTCATGGGTTATTGACTTTGGAAGTTGTGACTTTGGAGTTTCGTTGAGCAGTAATTGTCAATTTGATTATGAATTCCTCTTGGTTATATTGCAGAGGATATTGCAGGAGCCTGTGTTAATTGACAATACTATAGTTCATGGCTACATTTGGGATCCAAGTGGATTGATTGGTCTATTTTTCAGCCATTGCTTGAGGATAAGCAATATTTGGAAGGGGAGGACTTGTCATGTCCCCTTTTCAAATAATTAAAACTAATAATCTTTGCTAAGGCAGGCAAGCCCAAAAAGGTGAAGTTTCGAAAAAAGGAGATAATCTTTGGAAGCTAATGGACTAATAAATGAAAATTATTATTAAAATATGTTTTATTAACCCCTCTTGGACGTGAGTTAGGGTTATGCCCTCTTTTGAGGGGTTTGGAGGCATTTTGGGCTCATTCCAGAATTTGATTTTTGCGCATTGTTTTGTTGTTCTTTAGAGGCTACCAAACCTATGGAGAAGGAGAACCAAGAATGAGAGATTTCAAGTTTCTAGGAAGGCTAAGGATGGGATTTTGAAGCCATTCTATGTGCATGCTCATGCATAGTTTGCCTTTGTGCTGAGCAGTGCAGATTTGTGGGTTTTTGGGTGTGTTTTTTTTTAAGAGTTTGGTGTTTCCAGTTGAGTATTTCATATCAGTTTGGGTTGCTACTGTATTTCATACTTTTAGATGTTAAAATAGATCTGAATATATTTATTTGGTCATGATTATACTTCTATGATAGATTATTCGTGTTTTTGTGGTGTTTCCAGGCTATTCTATGTTGTTTTCGGGAGCCCGATGAGCATTGTTTTATCCTCCATTTGGGAGCTGTTGTGTAAATGTTATACAAATCTGGAAATTTCATTTTGTAGGCTGTTAGGCTGCTGAAATTTTTATAAGAATTTCCACTTTCAGATTTATTAATAATATGTGAAGCTGTGAAGTTTTTTGGCACTATTTTCGGCATACCCGATTTGAGGTTTATTGAAAAATTGGTGGATCTTTGAAATATTGGTTGTTTTATCTTAAAGATCTGATTAGAGGCTTGAAATATCATATAAAATTAGAAAAGGGACATTTCACGGAGGTGGGGGTATGGGAGGGGGAGGGGGTGGCGGTGGGTCCATCAAATATAATCTGCATATATATTTAAACAACATAAAACATAAAACACATCAAAAATACATCACAACATAATACATGAAAAAATTACTATTTAATAAAATTTAAATCTAAAATTTATCAACTAGATCTATATAAATGCACATATCTTTATTAAAATCATATCAATTAAATAAATAAAGTTAAACACTTAAGTCAAATTAACATTAAATACTAAATTTTTAAGTATGAACTCATTATGGATTATACATGTTCATGTTTAAGATTACGACAAGGTTATGGTTTACAATTTTGTTATGTTAACAGTTTTCATGATGGCTAAGCTTAAGATTATTATAATGATTGTGATCCTTTAATGTTAGGGAACTTACCTAGGATTATGGTTTTAGTTAAAATTATATTTACCTATTTTGGATATTTATTATGGTCCTAAGATGAGAGTTAAGGTTACAATTATCTAATGAAAGCTTAGAGATAGAATTATGATTTGATTAAAAAATATTTGTAGTTTGAATCCTAACTATTATCCGCTTTTTAATGCAAACTATAAGTGTAGATCATGTCAAGTAATGAACTAATTTACATGTGAACCCTATCCCTAACCATATAATAATCCTAATTCTAATCATAATCCATAATTCATTACCTTATGAAGCTTTGGCTATCCATTTTATTGCTAGAGTAATCCCATGGCTATCCACAAAATGGTCGTAATAGATTTATATAGAAGACCAAATTGATTTAAATAAAATGAGTAGGAAGAAGACAAACTTACACCCAATATTCAAGGAGAGAATCTTTTAACATACTTGAATTCTACCAACCAAAGTGAGATAATTAGAGTTCTAGTTGTTGAGTTTTCCAAAGATTTTCTTGTTGATATAAAGAAACATTTCATTTATATGTTAGGGTTTACTACAAATGGAATCCCTAGGTACCTAACCACTTAATTATGAAATCTCCATCCAATACCATATTTACTACACAAGGCAGGGGACTCAATATTTAGCCCCAATAAGATAGATGTAGAGACATAAATCTTACGACCTGATACAAAGATAAGAGGTCCAATTTGATCATTAAATGACTCATGTTGCACTCTTCTAGCTTAAAAATAATAGAAATATATTATCAACAAACTATGTAAATTAGATACTTATTAATTATTTGGAGAGTAGATCCTCTAACTTTTAGAGACAACTAGTTATCTCTAAGGAGATAATGTAATGAGTCAATGTTCAACAATAAAAAATAAAGAGGATGCAAGAGGACACCCTTTCATAATTGATCTAGAGAGTCCTAAAAATTATGGTCTAACCCAATTAATTTCTTTACTAAAACCTTGACACCAATCATAAGAGAGGACACCATTTGACATTTAATATTAGATGGAGGGCTTGCAACATCATCATAGTGAAACTCCATTCCACCCTTTTGTAGACATCTTCATAATCAATTACTTAAGCATGCCTACACTCTATCCTAGAAATGTTTCTCAATCCAAAGTCTTCCAATAGGTTATCAAGTTCTCCAATATGCATAAATATCCTTAACAAAACACTTTTGTGTAGGGTTAATGATCTTGGGTAGGATATCTTCTAGTCTAGAGGCTAAGACCTTGGCAATAATTATTTTGTATGATACGCATTTAGGAGTGTCCTGTCTCTAATTTTTAATGAGATTCTCATCTCACCTTGGGGATCAATTGATTACTTGACCTAGGGATTTTATGAGCCCTTTGTTGATCACTTGATCAATTTTATTTTCCCTCCATTGATTACTTGACATAGGGATTTCTCATTACTAATTTTTTGGATGGAGGAGTTGATTTATGATAGAAATGGGTTTATCACTTGGAATAATGCATCTTTATTCTAGGAATGATGGTTCTCATTTTATCCCTATCTTCTAAATCATTTTGAACTATCATCATCTTCTAACCAAAAAAATTGATAGTGAAATTAGGAAAAAGATCTTACTATATATATCACTAGGGGGTGGGTATTTCTTTTTATAGAATAAGGCAATATTTTTTTATGTGGCCTTCCATTCTGCAAAGGTAATAAACATTTAGGCTACCCATCCAAGGGTCTAGTCTGGGCTCGTACTCGCACTGATGTGGACACCTCCACCCCTTGATGGTCAGGGAGGGTTACTTAATTAGATTCCTAATTTGTTCAAGTCTCTTCTAATTTTTTTATGATGTATCATTTTGAGAGCTTGATATCAATGTTTAATTAGTTTTAGGATTAGGGTTCAATTTGGTTTGTACTATTTGATTAGGTTTACATGGATAGGTTTCAATTAGGACAAGAGTTAATAAATTGAATTAAGTTTTAAAGTGCTAAATTTGGTTTTAGATATAGAATTATAGTTAGAGCTTTTAGATTAAAAACCAACATTAATTCAACAAAGTTAGGTTTGAATTTTTTTTTTAAAGTGTTCAATATATTATTGAGTTCTAGTTTAGGGTGATTTGTTTTAGTCTTAAGGTCAACATTTAATTTGGTTCAATCTTCTAGGGTAATGGTTCAATTTGGTTAATGGTTGGGGAAAGGATTTTTAAGGTTAAATTCAAGGTTTCTACTCTTAAGCTGGGATATGTAATTAGGTTTATGATCATGGTTTAATTCAATTTGGTTTATAAGTATAATATTAATTAGTTAAGGGCTAGGGTTACATTTCAATCTTAGGGTTTGACATTTATAAAATTAGTACTCAAGGTAAGATAGGAAAGTTATTTAATTATTTATATATTACCTGGTGTAGGTTTTAGCAAATTAAGATTAAGGTTAAGATGATAGTAAGGGTTATGATTAGAGTTAAATTCAATACAAATTGAAATTATAGAACTAATCCTAAATGATGCCCAGCCAAGGGATCCAAAGAACTAATAAAAAGTTTTACTAAGCAAGCAATAACATACATACAATAATTTACATTTATAAAAAACATAAGAGATTGCATTCCTTAATGAGCACATTTAAATTTTATTTTTAAATAATTATAAACTACTAAAAGTAAAATAAATAACACATCCACATGAAAGTTCATATTAACTACTTCAGTTCAATCCATTTAAATAATTTATATACATTTGTTCTGAATGCCACTTGGAAAATTAATTTGGAATGCACAATCATCCACTGTACATGTCATAGGGTATGAAAGGCTGAAAGAATATACATTTATAAAATAGTTTACATCATCCATTTTCAATCCATGAAACAAAGCACAATACAATTTAAGTAAAATCATTTTAAATACTATAAGTTTTATGTTTGGATCCCTTGGCAGGCTATTATGTGATTAAGTGTTTTATATATGTTTAGGGCTTTATTTATATGGTTAGGTCGAGATTATAGTTTAAACAATGAATTTAGGTCGAGGTTATAGTTAAAACAAGGTCGAGGTTATATGGTTTTAGGTCAAGGTTATATTTATTTGTAAAATTACATGTTTAAACAATAAATTTACATCTAATATAATCATTCAAAATTGTAATAAATACATAAATTAAATACATTTCAAAACATCTAAAATAATTTTTTTTTAAATAAACATTTACGACACTATATTTTAATTAACAAATACAAAAATTTTAACATTTAAGTTCATTAACAATGTAAGTTTACAATTTTACGTACATATTAAAAGTGGAAAAACAATAAATTAACATACATATTAAATTGAAAATTGAAAAAAATTAAGTAAAATAGTATAAAACATATTAAAATACCTGTGTATCGAAAACTAGCAGCAAGGGGGTAGTCGGTAGGGTTGAAAAATGGCTCTCGTATGCGTCTCTAATCGGGCTCCCATTTTTGAGGTCATGAAAATGACCTCAAAAATGCCAAAAAAGTGCTTATATAAACTTTTACAAATCAGGTACCCAATTTCTAAGCAATCGGGTACCTGATTTTTTAAAACTCGGGTGCCCGATTCTTAAAAAGGCGGGCGCCCGATACTTAAGCTGCTCGAGCACCCAATCCGTTTTGAATATCGGGTACCCAATTTTTAAAATTTGGCTCAGGTGCCTGAAGCATAATTTTAGAAATGGGTACCTGATTTTAAAAAAATTGGGTACCCATTTTTGAGAAGTACAATTCTGCAGATCTAACTTTCGCAGAATTACGACCGAACTTCTTGCAGTCACCCTTGTATCACATCCAAATATAATAATAATGATGAGAACTAAGAATATGAGTAGAAGTGTGAATTAAGAAGGCTGCAAGTAGTATAAGGGATGACAAAGATTTATCTATCACAACAAATGATCTTTAAATTTCAAAGGAATCTCAACAAGCCAATCTAAGTTGTAGATTAGAGATCATCTAATAGTTCATCCTAATAGGAGTATCAGCTAAATCCTTTAACAAGGTAGACTTAATAGTCTTTTTCATATCCCTTTACTGAGTGTGTACTTCATTGTATGTTTTGTAAATCCTTTCACAATGTGGACTTAGTAGTCCTTATTGCTCATAATAGGTTAGATCATCAGAAGTGATCAATCATAAGCCTTAACTAGCCACCTATATATTGCACTAATAAAGCTTATGGGTATCATCCCCACCCTGACTTTACTTTCTATTTGAAAGGTTTCTAGGTCACCATATCTTGTGCCAAAGTGTTATGAATGTTTTACTACTTTCATTCTTTCATGCATGCAATTAGATTAGAATATTATATGAAGGATTAATTGATAAAATAAGTTGAAACTCTATTGGTTCCTAATTCACTCCCTCCCCTAATCTCAATAACCTTGCTTACCTCATATTTCAAACAGCTGGTATCAGAGCCTTGTGGTTCTCAAAGAAAAAGTTTAGTAGCTTGAGAAAAGATTAGAAACAATGGAGGTATAGAGGCTAGATAAGGCTATTGACAATGAAAAGTTGGATTTGGAATTAGCCATTAGTCATTTGAAGAAAGAAAAGGAGAAACTCTCTTAATTATTGAAAATAAGAAAAGATCTTGTCGTACAAATGAATGACAATCCCCACACTAAAGAAAGAATTGAAGATATCTATCCGGAAAGAAATTCAGATAAAGTTGATGAAGCAATCAAAGACCTATTAAAAAAGAATTTCAATCTTCAAGAAGAAGTAAGAAAGCTAAAAAGAGAACAAAAAATCTAGTTAGTAAGACTATGTTAAGTCATGGAAGAAAAAGGAAAAGTCAAGGAAGAGATAGAAGGAAAGAACAATGAAATTAATCAACTATCCCTTCAGTAGGTAGACTTCATTGATCAACTTACTAATGTAATGAAAAAATCATGTACATCTAAGATCAAACAATGAAAGATTGCAGAATGATCTAAATACTAAAAACCAAACCAATGAAAGAATGTTGAAATCTCAAAAAGACATGAATTAGTTGAATGAGCAAAATTAAAACAGACACAAAGGCGAAGCTAGAATAGGATACACAAAAGAAGGTGAATCGCCCAAGAAAGGAGCTCAAAAGAATCAAAGGCCTACTTGAAATAATTATGATAAGTTAGGTCATACATCAAACACGTGTTGGAGTAATAGTAAAGCTAAATTCAATGAAAAATATTACAATTACAATAACCAAGGTCATAGAGCAAGTGAATGCAAGGAGAAACCCAAGTTTGAAGATAAATGTCACAAATGCAATAAACAAGGATAAAAATATTTTGAATGCAAAACCAAGATATTGAATCCAGCAAAATATATTGTGAAAGCTATATTGGGATGAGACTACAACACATGGTGTAGATACCAGTACTGTAAGGAATTTAGGCACATTGGAGCAAATTGTATGAAACATCACATGAGGAAAAGAGACACCACTAGAAGATGTTTTATTTGTACAGAGTTTGGACACCTTACCAAGAACTATATGAACATTGGAAGAGTTGATGATGAAAATAAAACCAAGCTTAACAATATCAAAAAGTAGATGAAGCAACAATGGATTCCAAAATCTTCTGAGAATGTAAGACTGAGTCATGAAGCAAATGTCACTCAAGAGTTGGGTGACTCGCAACTTGAATTCTCATAGGAATAATTGGAATTGAGACTCTGAAGTAGACATCTCACATCAGTTCCAGCCAACCAAAAGAAGAGATCTATATTAGCATTCAAGATGCAAAGAGCTCACTGAGTGACTGTAGAAATTTGAGACCTTGCCAAGCTAGGTCAGGTTGCAAGATCTTACCAAGCTAGGTTAGGATACACTAAAAAAATTGTGTGGATACCAAACTATGGATGACTCTACCAACCATTAAGGTTAAACTAAGTGGAAGACAATCTGTCACCAAATGAGCAATCTTACTAAGAATTTATGGCAATTGAAAAGTGAAAATTGTTTAAAGGAAGGAAATTGAATTAATTTTTCACCATGAATATTTGAAAGAGCTATTTGCAAAGAAAAAATTTTGTGCTTCCAAGTGATCTATTTGTTTTTTGCTAAAGATTTTCATGTTTTCATAAACCCTACCAAGCATGGTGTCTTCCTGTAGTAAAACCAGGAAATGATCTGAGATGTTGGTTCATAGAATTGAATGCAATGCACCAAACTTCAAGTTGAGTCCAATAATTATAGAAGCACTTAACCCAACTGGAGTTCAATCACATATTCCACCCAAGGTATTACTTGTTAATGATATCTGTTGTCACTTAGGTTTGCACCCTTGTCCAACGCCTATGTGCGAGGACAACCTAGTGAAACATGGAAACAACCTCCAAGTTGTGGGACTTGAACTGCGAGGTTGAGTCTCTAGAGAAGGTCAGCTTCCTCTTACTATATGGGCACACCTAACTACTCTTGGAGAGGAAAAGGGAGAAGGAGAGCATGAAAGCAAATCTACCTAGTTCTAATCTAAGGAGGTGATGCACTAAAATAGAGTGTTCAGACCAATATCTGCCCATACATGCTCTATTGAACCAAAATGAAACTAAGGATATACACATTAAGACTTGCTTTAATCAAATAACCACATACAGATCATAAAACCAAGATGAATGACACAAGGAAGAAGTTCACTTATATATCATTCACAAGCCAGCAGCGATACAGTCATGCAAATTACAGATTTCCAAAAAGCAATGGCACAAGCAAATAATTCTTGCACTTTAATACCAATGGCTGAAGGAGATAAGTGGAGAATCAGACAGTTCAGAGGCACAGGGGAATTTACACTAGAGCAATAGCTGAAGAAAATCAGAGAGGCCCCCCTTACAAAAACTACAAAATTTGCCTTTATAGTTCAAGCATAACTGAGATCTTTTCCAGCTGAAGTGACCTTGCAGCTACCTGCCATTAAGTCCTGCGGAGGACAATCATGGAAATCTAAAGAAAATCTGATCTTTTTTGCAACAGGTGTTCTAAGAGGACTGAAAATTGTGCCATCGATTTTTTTACTGGGTAGATGGATCGACTGAGATGGTGGAGTGGTCTTCCTCATTTTGCATTCATTTTGGGTAGGTCGGGATTGATCATGAAGATCGGATCACACAACAAAATCGATTACCTTCGCTTCTTGGTTCATGAATCAGCAGGGTCGGTGAGGTCAAACAGTTCCACATGCCAACTGGGCCACGCAGGCCAATCATATTCCTTCCTTCTATCATTCTGGACACCTTTTCCACATTTGACCACCCTTAAATTTGATTGGGCGTCATGTCACTATTAAAAAAGTCTTCAAAAATCCTGATAGCACCATAGCACCTAGTGGTCTCAACCTAACTGCGCCACCTTTCCACCATCTAGCCGTAACATCAAGACTAACTGCCATGTTGACTGCGATGATTGCACTGACTACCAGCCGTTAACCGTCAACCTTCGCCGAGCTAGTGAGACATGTGTCAACAGGGCACTATGTCACCATGGTATCCACCATGCAACTTCCAATGGTGAGATAGTGTCGACCTTTGATCGGCCTTAAATCTGATGACCGTGAAGACTTGTCGTACCACTATGTTGTTCTTACCCTGGGCCCATCATATTTGGCACCACCTCAGTAATTGTACGACACTCGAATGACACCTGGCAACACCTGTCAGATGTACTTTGGTGAGACCTGGCCCTGCTGATCCACGTGGCGAAAGGGTGTTATGTCATTGTGGTAAAGATCGCACAACTTCACCATAGCGAGATGGTACCTATGGTTGATATGACCTAATCTGATGGCAAGAAAGATAGATATTTCCCCTTAGTGTATCAATTAATGGAAACTGGCCACGTGCCAACTATCTATATTTCCTGCACCTCCAAACTTGGACCCACGAGGACACGTGTCCTCTAGGTGCCAACTCGCTATCGCAAATCTCATATAGCTTTTCCATAGCACGATGGTAACTACCCTTGATCTTTGCAGATTTGATAGTGGAGAACTTAACCCTTTACTGCACTGGCCGCGTTGAAGATCTGGTCCCACGATCTATCTGTATTCTGATTTGACATACGTGGCAGTCCCCCATTGGACCTAACAAAGCACCACCCTGGCAGGAAACCATTGGTTTGACAAAGCATCATCCTGGAGGGTTCATACTACTTTGACCCTATTGAGGGGACATGTGGCACCCAGGCGCTATGTCACTATGGGAAAATTGAGGCCAACTTCCCATAGTGCCATGGCGCCCAAATGATGACATGTCTTCTTATTTGCACGTGTCTTCGAATGATTCACCACCATGGCACTAGACTCCACCAATTAGGTAGATGAGGTACAAAATGGAACCCATCTGTCTTTGATTCGCCATGGTGGACTTTTTCATTTTGGCACTATGTCGTCATTGGAAAACTCATGAGTTTTTTGATGGTGCCATGGAACCCCACTAACTTTTTTGACTTCCTGGCCTATGAAACTGACTGCTCACTATGAACATTTTCCAGTTTGACACAACCTGCCCACCATAAGACATTTATGTTTGGGTGCTATGTCGCTATGAAGGTTTTTTGGCCAACACATGATAGCAACATAGCACCCACGGTGCTGTGGAACTTTTTTGACCTGCCAAAACATGTTTGCCCAGCAAGCTAGACCCACCGGACACGTTTCATCAGGGCGCCATGTCGCTAACGTATTAACCGTGCAACTTCCAATGGCGAGATAGCGCCGATCATCGATCTCCTCAGATCTGATGAAGGAGAACTTGCGAGCCGCAAAAAATATGTTATAACGTTCAAATCTTGGTATTTTTTAATATTTCCATGGGTATTTGACTATGGGCATTTCAAAGGTGGGAAGGACAATATGAATTATGAATTTTGGCAGGATGATTAAAATACAACACTTCTGGTGACTCACAGGGGGCATAAGCCTGCTTGATGTATGACTAGTTGGCTATAAAAAATCCATTGGGCCATAGGGTCTGGAAAGTATGAATCTGAGAACTGTAAAACCCTAACCCTTCTATGAGGAGATCAAAACATTAAAAACCCTAGCTCTAAATCTACAACCTCAAAACTGTCAAAACTTCAGAAGCTGGCAACTCAAAGAGAGAACCATGTGCACGCGCACTTATTGAAAAGTAAGAATCAATAGAAAGGGAACTAGACTAACTATGTACATGGATTCCCAAATTTTCAGAAACAGGGCTTCAGATAGATCCCATTGACATGAATGGGCAAAACTTCACCATTTGGCTTGCTCAATTGAAATGCATTAGCCTGCTTGCAAATGGCAATTAGATAGGGGCCACTCCATAGTGCATCAAATTTGGAATGTGTTCCTGGTTTTGCCCTATCTGCATCCCACTTTAGAACTAAATCTCCTTCTCTAAAGGTTCTGACCCTAGTTTTCTAATCAAAACTCCTTTTCATCTGTTGCTAATGCATCTCTAGGGTCTGCATAGCTTTATTTCTTTTCTCTTCTAACTCAATTAGCTCTGCCATTCTTACTAACATGGCATTATCTTCAATTAATTCCAGCTGATGAGCCAACTCCAAGGATGGGAATTCCAATGAAATTGGGAGTCTAGCCTCCCTACCATATACCAGCACAAAAGGTGAATTCCCAACAGATCTCTTGGGTGTTATCCTATCAGCCCATAGAGCAGTTCTTAATTTCTTATGCCAAATCCTCTGATTGTCTTCTATTGTCCTCTTCATGATTCTGATTAGATTCTTGTTGGAAGACTTAGCCAAACCATTACCTTGGGGATAGTAATTTGATGATGTGCTCAGGTAGATATTGTGGTTCATTGCCCATGCACAAATCTGGGTTCCAACAAAAGACCTAGCATTGTCCGAGATGATAGTAGAAGGAGCACCAAATCTACATACAATTCCATCAAGGAATTCAACAACTAATGGTTCTATGGCATCCTTCAAGGCAACTACCTCTATCCATCTAGTGAAATAATCCATAGCAGCCAAAATCCATTTATGACCTGCACTAGATGGAGGACTAATGGGGCCTATAAAATCCAACCCCCATTGGGTAAAGGGCTGATCCACTTGAATAGGACGAAGAGGGAGAGCTGCAAGCCTCTGTTTGCCTAAGAAGAAAGCACATTTCTCACATTTTCTCACATATCCATAACAATCATGGAACAAAGATGCCAATAATAACCAGCCCTCGTGATCTTCATGGCAGTTGTTCTTGCAAAGAAATGGCCACCATCAGGGCCATCATGAAGTTCCTTAATCATCCTCTCAGCCTGATCCTCTTCAATGCATCTTAGCAGGGTCCCATTAAAATCCCTCTTGAATAGGATATCATCAATTACCACATAGGGAATGGACTGCAGTCTATATTGTCTCCTTTTAGTTCTGTCCAATCCCTGAGGGTATCCATTCCCTGATAAGAAGCCCTTCATATCATTTATCCAGCTCCTTGAACCATTAACATTTCTTTGCTCCTGTTGTTTTGTTATTACCATAATAGTCTCTTCATCAAAATCCTGGCCTGATAACATTTCTTTGCACAATCCTCTCCCTCTTACCAGCTTGGTAATCTAAATATCAACATCGTACTCCATTACCTTAGTGATCCATCCAGGTCTCTTTTCACTGATATCCTTTCTTAATAGGAAATCCTTTACGCTGGCATGGGGCACCAACAAATGGATCCTATTGTGGGATAAGAGGTACTTGAATTTCTTCAAGGCTCTGATGACCGCAAGGGCCTACTTCTCAACAAAGTTGTACTTATTTTCATATTCCTTAAGCCCTTCACTGAAGAAAGCTATGGGCTGCTCCTCATCCTTGTCATTCGTTTGAGTCAAGACAATAGAGATACTTGACTCACCACCTAAAGTGTAGAGGATGAAATCTTTCTCAAAATTTGGGTTCATGAGAGTAGGGGCTGAGGCTATGGCTACCTTGATCTCTTCAAAACTCTCCTTCCCTTCCTTAGTCCATGAGAAGACCATACCTTTCTTAAGCATAGTTGTAAGAGGTTTCACCATGGTAGCAAGATTAGGAATAAACCTTCTTACAAAATTTATCCTACCAAGGAAACTTTGAAGCCCCTTCTTATGTTTAGGAATAGGAAGGGCAAGTATCACCTTTGTTCTTTTTGGATCAATGGTCAGCCCATCCTTAGATACAATGTGTCCCAATAATTTTCCTTGGCTTGTAGCAAAGACACACTTGGCTGGGTTAAGGGAAACCCCAAACTCTCTACATCTTAGAAATACCTGTCTTAGATGATCAAAATGATCTTCTACATTTTTTGAATATACAGTTATATTGTCAAGGTATACTAAGGCAAACTTGTCAATTAATTTTTTGAAGGCCATCTCCATTGCCTTCTGAAATGTGGTACCTGCATTTGTTAGTCCAAATGGCATCTTGCAATAAGCATAGGTGCCCCATTTAGTAGTAAATGTTGTCTTATGTCTATCATATTCTTTAACCAACACTTGGTTATAACCAGAGAATCCATCAAGAAAAGAGAATCTCCTTGACCCACTGACTTTGGACAGAATCTGCTCCATGGAAGGGAGAGGATGGTGATCTTTAAGAGAAGCCTGATTAAGATGCCTAAAGTCCACACATAGTCTAATTTCTGTTAGTATAAACCACGGACAGAAATAAAAACTACATGCAAATATAACCAATAACAGAAAATAATAGAACACATAGAAATGAACACAAGGCACCAAGATTTAACGTGGTTCACCCAATCCCTGGGCTACGTCCACCAAACAGCAACTCCGATCTTATTACAATCCAGTGATTACAACCTGATTACAATCCGTAATCCCTTATAGCTCAATACCGCCGCAAGAACCAATTTTGTATCACCACATATCAAAAATACCCAACCCTAAGCCCTTTTTATACAAGTATTAAACTGCTTTAGGGTTATAACATGTACAGTACTTTCCTGATCAGTCACCACAATCTAACAATCTCCCACTTGGGGACTGATCAGGCTCCACACTAAACAACAATCTCCCACTTGGAGACTGATCCTGTAGCAATACAACTACCGCATGGGGCTCCCACTGGATCAAACCACCCTGGACTCTGTTGTTCTTTTATTCACATTTAGTCTAAAAGACCAACTGAAGCTGAAGAGGAGTTCAGCTTCTCCCTTGTGACAACCTTTGTCAACATATCTCCTGGATTTTCATTGGTATGTATCTTCTCCAGCTTTAACTATCCATCCTCCAAAACTGACCGAATGAAATGGTACCGCAACTGTATGTGTTTGGTCTTAGAATGCAGAGCTGAATTCTTAGCAAGATGAATGGCACTCTGACTATCTGTGAATAAAAAATTATCCTTCTGAGGATGTCCCAATTCTTCCAAGAAGAACTGAAGCCATATCATCTCTTTGGTGGCCTCTGTAGCAGCAACATACTCTGCCTCTGTAGTGGAGAGAGCATTAATCTTCTGTAGCCTAGAAACCCAGCTCACGGCTGCCCCACCAACAGTAAAGACATAACCTGTAGTACTCCGCCTGGTATCAATATCCCCAGCCAAATTTGAGTCAACATAGCCCTGTAAATCAGTAGTAGAGCCCCCAAAGTGTAAACACTTATTGGATGTTCCTCTCAAATATCTGAGAATCCACTTGACAACATTCCAATGCTCAAAACCTGGATGACTCATATACCTGCTAACGACTCCCACTACATGTGCAATATCTGGCCTAGTGCATACCATAGCATACATCAAACTTCCTACAGCTGAAGCATAGGGTACCTTGGACATCTTATCCTCCTCTTCCTGTGTCTTGGGACACATCTCCTTAGTCAATTTCAAATGACCAGGTAAAGGTGTGCTGACAGCTTTAGCATTCTCCATAGAGAAACGTTGCAACACCTTCTCAACATAATCAGCTTGAGATAGCGTCAATGTTCTGTTCTTCCTATCTCTGCAAATCTTCATACCAAGGATTTGTTTTGCTGCCCCCAAATCCTTCATAGCAAATGCATGTGCTAATTGGCGTTTCAGCCCCTTAATATGATCCATGTTAGACCCAGCTATAAGCATATCATCAACATATAAACATAAAATAATGTAGCTATCATCATCCAACCTCTTAAAATAAACACAGTAATCTGAATGACACCTATTATATCCATGCTCATGCATAAAACTGTCAAATTTCAGATACCATTGCCGAGGTGCTTGCTTCAGGCCATATAAACTTTTCTTCAATTTGCACACTAAGTTCTCCTTACCTTTGACCTCAAAACCCTGTGGCTGAGCCATATATATTTCTTCATCCAAATCACCATGAAGAAAGGCTATTTTAACATCCATCTGCTCTAAATGCAAATCTTTAGTAGCCACAAGACTTAAAACAGTACGAATAGAAGTCATTTTAACAACAGGAGAAAATATTTCATCAAAATCAATTCCTTTTTTCTGTGCAAATCCTTTTACAACTAACCTGGCCTTAAATCTTTTCTTACCTCCTTCCTCTTCTTTCAACCTGTAAACCCATTTATTCTGTAAAACCTTTTTACCTGCAGGCAACTTTCACAAATCCCATGTCTTATTTTTCAGCAAAGAGTCCATTTCATCTTTCATTGCAGACTCCCACTGAATCTTAGTATCCACCTGCACAGCTTCATCATAACTTTCAGGTTCACCAGCATCAGTAAGTAAAATAGAATACAAAGAGGGAGAAAACCTTTGTGGAGGTCTAATTGGCCTTGTTGACCATCTAACATTCACTAGTGTATGTGGTATTTGTTGTTGCGGTTGTTGCACATCATGAGGAATGGCTGGAACATCAGCTTTTGGAGTATCATCCAGCACTACATAATCATCTTCTTTCTTCTCATGTTGCTGCAACAGATCTTTGTACAACACTTTTTCATTGAATATGACATCCCGGCTTCTTATAATTTTATGATTTTCAAAATCCCAAAGCCTATAACCAAATTCATTAATGCCATATCCAACAAAGACACATTTCTTTGATTTAGCTTCTAGCTTGGTTCTATTTTCAGAGTCTATATGAGCAAAAGCTTCACAACCGAAGGTCTTGAGAAAAGAATAACTCACCTTCTTGCCAGTCCATGCTTCCTCTGGAATACCATAGCCCAAAGGAGTAGAGGGACCTCTATTAATCAAATATACTACAGTATTGACAGCCTCCGCCCACATGTGTAAGGGCAACCCAGCATGCAACCTCATGCTCCTTGCGCGCTCCATTATAGTCTTGTTCATGCGTTCAGCCACTCCATTTTCCTGTGGAGTCCTTGGAATAGTTTTTTTGTCTACGAATACCATTAGTGGAGCAATAATCTTCAAATTCATGACTGCAATACTCACCACCATTATCAGATCTGAGACATTTTAATTTCTTACCAGTCTCATTTTCAACCAAGCATTTCCATTTCTTAAAAGTTTGAAATACATCAGATTTCTGTTTAAGGAAATAAACCCATACTTTTCTAGTTGCATCATCAATAAATGTAACATAATAATGAGAGCCACCAAGGGAAGATACCTGAGCCGGTCCCCATACATCTGTATGCACAAGTTCTAATTTCTCCTTTTTGTTTTCCTTCCCTGTCTTTACAAAATTCACTCTCTTTTGTTTTCCATACACACAACTTTCACAGAAATCCATATTCACACATTTTAGACCTGGTAAAACTTTCCTTGAATGAATTACTTTCATACCTTTCTCACTCATGTGCCCAAGTCTATTGTGCCACAGCGCTGTATCAGAATCCACAGCAGCTATTTGTTCTCCCTGCTCATCTGCAGTAATTGTTCCTGAATATTCATTTTTCTCTGAAACAATCAAAGTAGAAGGAACAATATGACCTGTACAAAGATATAAGGTGCCTACTTTCACACCTTTTTCTACTACAAGGGAACCTTTTGAAACCTTCCAATTTTTATCATTAAAAGTAACTACACAACCCTCATCACCGAGTTGCCCTACTGAAATTAAATTTCTACTTAGTTTTGGAACATGTCTTACCTCATGTAGTAGCCAATGATTCCCATTCTGCAACTTAATCTTAATTTTTCCCTTTCCAACAATCTGACAGGGTTCATTATCCCCCAAATAAACAAGCCCAAAATCCCCTTGGACATAATCAATGAAATAACCTCTATGAGGTGTAGCATGAAAAGAAGCACCAGAATCTAAAACCCATGAATCATCAACACTCTCTAAAGATAGAAGCAAAGCATCCTCTTCGGATTTGTTACTTACCACATTTGCCTCTTTGTCTCCATCTGATTTATCTCCTTCATTTTTCTTTCGAGTCCAGCAATCTTTCTTTTTGTGCCCTGGTTTCCCACAGTACCAGCAATCATTTGGTCCTCTCGATTGAGACCTCCTCCCCTTTGACTTTCCTCTTGATTTCCCACGATTTCCAAAGTTACTTCCTCTTTCAGTCGTTCTGCCCCTGCTTTGTGCATTTAAAGCACTTCCTGATGTAGATCCACCTGAGGATTTTCTATGAGTTTCCTCACTTAAAATAACACCGATCACATCATCATATTTTAGGGTACTAGATCCAGGAATAGAATTACTCACCGCCATTACCAAGCCATTCCAGCTTTCAGGCAAAGAACACAAAATCAAGAGAGCCCTAATTTCTTCATCAAAATTGATACCCACAGAAGATAATTGACTAGTAATAGTATTAAACTCATTTAAATGATCTGCAACAGATCCACCTTCTGCCATTTTCATATTAAATAAACGCTTCATGAGAAATACCTTGTTTGAAGCGGAGGGCTTTTCATACAGTGTTGCTAGGGTTTTCATCAAATCTTCTGTCGTCTTTGCTTTTGTAATATTAAATGCCACCGATGGTGCCAAGCATAACCAAATGCTTCCAAGTGCCTTTCTGTCCAAAAGATCCCATTCAGCCTCTGACATAGTTCCCTGATTCTTGGCTTTTCCTTCCAACGGCTTCCACAAATCCTTCTGATATAAATAGTCTTCCATTTGCATCTTCCATAACTGGAAGTTCTGCCCATTAAACCTATCAACCCTCAGCTTACCATCATCTGCCATTGCTCCCACTCAACCGTGAGACTTTCCTGCAGAGGATAACTGAGAAACAACTAGGCTCTGATACCACTTGTTAGGATAAACCACGGACAGAAATAAAAACTACATGCAAATATAACCAATAACAGAAAATAATAGAACACATAGAAATGAACACAAGGCACCAAGATTTAACGTGGTTCACCCAATCCCTGGGCTACGTCCACCAAAAAGCAAGTCTGATCTTATTACAATCCAGTGATTACAACCTGATTACAATCCGTAATCCCTTACAGCTCAATACCGCCGCAAGAACCAATTTCGTATCACCACATATCAAAAATACCCAACCCTAAGCCCTTTTTATACAAGTATTAAACTACTTTAGGGTTATAACATGTACAGTACTTTCCTGATCAGTCACCACAATCTAACAATTTCTCCATTCTTCTTCCTTACAGGGACAAGGTTAGCTACCCATGATGAGTGTTTGATAGGAAATATTAGATTAGCCTCTATCAACTTGGATAGTTCTTTTCTCATTAGGGGCTCAATCTTAGGATTCACTAGCCTCTATTTTTGCCTTACTGGTTTGGCCTTATCAACTAAATCTATGGTATGCTGAAAAAAACTAGGGTCAAACCCTTTTAAGTCATCATATGTCCAAGAAAATACATCATTAAATTCTTGACATAGATGAATGAAGTTTTCTTGCTCAGTTTCAAAACATACCTTCCCCATATTCAAAAATTTTCCATCAGCAATTGTAACTGGGGCATAATCATCCTTTTCTATAGCTGGATTCATTCCTTTGCCTCTTGTTTGATCGTTAAGATTAAAGACACTCTCCAAGGTAATGAGACCCTTGGGCAAGTTGTTAGAACTGAGATGAATGATCTGATCACTATACTGATCTTGCAATCTTGATTGGTTTCTATCTGAGAACTCTGCCTCATTTTGCAAGAAACTCACAATTTGCTCATCATAATCAAACACCTGCCAATGAGTGTTGTTGTTAGGGATGGCAAGCCTCACTACCACCTTTATTTGTTTCTTCTTCTTCTCCTCAAGATTCCCTGGTACATCATAAGATGCGCCTATTGCTGCAAGTCTATCAGCATGTTTATTTTCTTTCCTAGGAATACTCTGAATATTAAATGCATTGAAGCCCTCAAGCAAATCCCAGACTCTATGTTTGTAAGACTTGAACAGGCCATTTTTGGTGATGTTCCAACTTCTCACTTGGTTAACTACCAACTCATTATTCCCATATACTCTCAAGGCTTGAATTCCTCTCTTTTGGAAAGTAGGAGGCCTTGAATCAGGGATTCATACTCGGCCACATTATTGGTGCAACTAAATTGGAGCCTAAAGGAGAAGTAGTATCTTATTTGTGCAGGAGAGATCAACATAACACTAGCCCCTAATCCATTTCTATTCCTTTAGCCATCAAAGTACATACTCCATGTTCCATTTATATCATCATTAGTCCCAACAAGATCAGAAACTTGAGCATCTTTCTCTATTATGCAATATGTACTAAGGCCTGTCTCAAGAGTCTCTAACATAGGCTCAAACTGATATGCATTTTCCCACTCATCTAAGAAGAAATCAGGAATCTTCGCTATGGAAGTGGTAGGCTCATTTACTGTGTCATTTTTTTTCATTTCTAAAATGGAACAATTCATATTGATGAAGTTGGGGGTATATGATTCAGTGTGATGAAGGGCTTGAGGTTTCGCTCTAATTGAAGCATTGGCTACATATCTGGTCTTGAAAGACATATATGACCAATCAGCAGATATGAATCCACCAATTTGAGCAGTGAAGTCTCTTGAAAGATAGATAGCAAAATAGGGCTTGTCTTCAGCAACAGATATGTCTTGAATCACAGTGCAACCAGGGCATGCATGTAGGGCCATCTCCACATTCCTAAGGATACCTACAGTTTTGACAGTACTACCATCTAATTGTAACACATCCCTAACAATGGGCTCATATTTTATTCCTAAAGAATCAGCAACACACCTAGGCATTACTGAGCTACTAGCCCCTGAATCTATCATGCAATTGTGGACTAATTTGCCCCCTATAATTAGAGAAACATAGAATGGAGGATATTTAACCTTTTTATTTGTCTCCACATCCCCTACTTGTTGTACTAGACTTGTGGCACTCTCCATGATATATGGTTGATCCTTGGGTTCAATATTCTCTAATTCTTGCTGCAGCATCCTCTTCTGCATTAGTATGGTAGCAACAGAATCCCACATAGAAATGTTCACATTTGTCTTCTTCATTTGTTCTACCACACTAAATGGTGTATTAGGAACTTTGGTGGAAACTTTGGGAGCTGTATTTATAAGAGGTTGAGATGGGGCAACATAAGGATCACTTGCATCTTTCTTTCGAGAATCTTGCTTTTGCTATTGTGAAGTACTTGTTTGTTCATTTGCTGCATGTGCATGAGGTGCAACACTTGAAGTTGAGGCCTGCTTAGGAGAAGGAGGGGCAGCATTTTCCATAGATCTCCTCTTACTTCTTGTGTTATGAGCAATGGAATCCTGGTTTACATTACAATGCTCCCCAATTTGATGATTCATGAAAGAGCAATCATCATGTTCTTGAATATATGAGGCCTCCTTGGAATGATCCTCCTTGTATGATTGCTTTGCTACAAGTTCTTGGTCAGTTAGGGCCAAATAAGATTCTACCTTCTGGCACATGCAATAGGCATAAGAATAGTTGCAAGAAAGAAAAAAATCTTGATCTTGGGCCAAGTTATTTTGAGGGACTATAGCTCTATTATGATTTGAGCTTGAAGTAGAAGCATGACTATTTTGCCTACCCTGATCAAAAGAGCTATTCCACTTATTAGGAGGCCTACCACCATTTGGAGCTTGATATTGCAATTGGGGAGGCTTGCCACCTTGAGCTTGCTGCCTTTTTAAGGCCACCACCTTGTTACTCATTTTTTGTATCATAGAAAAACTATCCTCTAATCTCTTTCCTTGGTCTTTCAACTCCCTCCCCTACTCTTGCAATTTTTTATCCAGGGTCTTCTCTCTCTTATCTGTATTCAGCATTAGACCTTGGAGCATCTCTTTAAGTTCATCTATCCCATTTGAGGGTGTGGAAACTTGGGGAATTGGAGTAAGGGCTTGTGATGTAGAAGTTGTAGGAAGAGGGGCCATTGCCGGTTGATGATTTGGGATATCAGGAAAGAAAGGGATAGGGGGCCTTGGAGCCAACTTTCCTCCTTGTATCAGGATGTTCTTAGCTTTTATGAATATCTCATAGGAATTAGGCAAGGTATCTCCTCCCATAGTTTGGATTGTAGTGGCAATATCATTGTTAAAAGCTCTAAGGTAATGCAAGAAGGCATTACTAGGGGTAGGTTTCACCGAAGTAGGTATTCTATCCCATGTCTTTTGAAATCTATAATTAAAATCAGTCATACATTCATGGGGGGCCCTTTTTATAGTAGTCAGCTACTCTAAAAGTGATAGATGGTCACTTCTATCCTCAAAATGTTTGCATAATCCTTCTCCTAGTCCATCCCAATTAGTTATAGAACCATGAGCTAAGCATCTATACCACTGTAATGCTTTTCCTTTTAAAGATGAGGCTAGAAGTCTGACAGCAACATCATCCTTTGTAATACCATGAATGTTACAAACATTTTCTACTTCTTGGATATGCTCTAAAGGGGAGATGGAAGCTTCACCAGTAAAGTTAGGTATACTTTTGAGTGCAGATACTTGTACATCATGTCTTTGGGCTAACAATAGAGGACTCCCACCATTAAAGGTGGAAAAAGTATGAACTCTTGGTTGTGCCATGTAAATAAGTGTTCTATTGATGAGTGTTGATGGCAATCTAGACTGAGTTCAAACAACAGGAGGAGTAGAGATAGATCTTACAGGTATATTGACTATTATTACACCCCTAACTAGTGATAATGAAGTTCTAGTCCTCCTTCTTCTAGGATTTGATAGAGAAAGCTCTTGATATTGAAATTTACCTCTAGAAGATGCCCTTGTTTTAGCTCTAGGCATGAATCACTGCAGCTTTGGCCTGGAACTAGATTTGTTGATGTTCAGAGTCGCCAAGTACTTTGAAGGATCAGCCTCTTGAAGGCTTGAATACTGAAGCCAGCACTACCTCTTCAGCATTAATCTTTGAAACTCTTTCTTCTTGACACCAGTAGACTTTAAATTTTGTTTGAAAAAGTGTCCCACCGAGTGTGCCAAAAACTATTGTCACTTATGTTTGCACCCTTGTCCAAGGCCTATGCATGAGGATAACCTAGTGAAACATGGAAACAACCTCCAAGCTATGGGACTTGAACTGCGAGGTTGAGTCTCCAGAGAAGGCTGAATTCCTCTTACAATCAAGACGCACCTAACTACTCTTGGAGAGGAAAAGGGAGAAGGAGAGCATGAAAGAAAATCTACCTAGTTCTAATCTAAGGAGGTGATGCACATAAATAGAGTGTTCGGACCAATCTCTGCCCATACATGCACTACTGAACCAGAATGAAACTAAGGATATACACATTCAAACTTTCTTTAATCAAATAACCACATACAAATCAGAAAACCAAGATGAATGATACAAGGAAGAAGTTCACTTATATATCATTCACAGGCCGGTAGAGATACAATCATGCAGATTACAGATTTCCACAAAGCAATGGCACAGGTAAAGAATTCTTACACTTTAATACCAATGGCTGAAGGAGATAAGTGGAGAATTAGATAGTTCAGAGGCACAGGGGATCTTACACTAGAGAAATAGCCAAGGAAAATCAGAGAGAAGGTCCCCCTTACAAAAACTATAAACTTTTCCTTTATAGTTTAGGCATAACTGAGATCTTTTCCAGCTGAAGTGACCTTGCAGCTACCTGCCATTAAGTCCTGCGGAGGACAATCATGGAAATCTGAAGAAAATCTAACCTTTTTTGCAACAGGTGTTCTGAGAGGACTAAAAATGGTGCCATCAATGTTTTGACTAGGTAGATGGATTGACTGAGACAGTGGAGTGTTCTTCCTCATTTTGCATTCATTTTGGGTAGGTCAAGATTGATCATGAAGATCAGATCACACAACAAAATCGATTACCTTTGCTTCTTGGTTCATGAATCAGCAGGGTCGGCGAGGTCAAATAGTTCCACATGCTGACTGGGCCATGCGGCCCAATCACATTCCTTCCTTCTGCCATTCTAGACACCTTTTCTATGTTTGACCACCCTTAAATTTGACTAGGCACCATGTCACTATTAAAAAAGTCTTCAAAAATCCTGATAGTGCCATAACGCCTAGTGGTCTCAACCTAACTGCGCCACCTTTCCACCATCTAGCTGTAACATCAAGACTAACTGCCATGTTGAGTACAATGATTGCACTGACTACCAGTTGTTAACCGTCAACCTTGGCCGAGCTAGTGAGACACATGTCAATAGGGCGCTATGTCGCCATGGTATCCACCCTGCAACTTCCAATAGCGAGATAGCGCCGACCGTTGATCGGCCTTAAATCTGACGATTGTGAAGACTCATCATACCATTGTGCTATTCTTACCCCGGGCCTATCATATCTGGTACCACCTCATCAACCACAGCACACTCAAATGACACCTGGCAACACTTGTCAGATGTACTTTGGTGAGACCTAGCCCTGATGATCCACATGGCAGAAGGGTGTTATGTCGCTATGGTAAAGATCGTGCAACTTCACCATAGCAAGATGGTGTCTATCATTGATCTTACCTAATCTGATGGCAAGCAAGATAGATATTGCCCCTTAGTGTATTAATCAATGGGAACCGGCCATGTGCCAACTGTCTATATTTCCTGCGCCTCCAAACTTGGACCCATGAGGACACATGTCCTCCAAGCGCCATCTCACTATCACAAATCTCATGCAGCTTTTCCATAGCGTGATTGTGCCTGCCCTTGATCTCTATAGATCTGACAATGTAGAACTTAACCCTTTACTACATTGGCTGCATTGAAGATCTAGTCCCACGATCTATCTGTATTCTAATTTGACATATGTGGCAATCCCCCATTGGACCTAATGAAGTACTACCCTGGAAAGAAACCATTGGTCTAACAAAGCATCATCCTAGAGGGTCTGTACTACTTTGACCCTACTGAGGTGACATGTGGCACCCATGCGTTATGTCGCTATGTGAAAATCGAGGCCAACTTCCCATAGTGCCATGGCGCCCAAATGATGACATATCTTCTAATTTGCATGTGTCTTCAAATGATTCACTACCATGGCACTAGACTCCACCAACTAGGAAAATGAGGTACACAATGGGACCCGTCTATCTTTGATTTGCCATGGTCGACTTTTCTGTTTGGGCACTATGTCGCCATCAAAAAACTCATGAGTTTTTCGATGGCGCCATGGTGCCCCACTGGCTTTTCTGACTTCCTAGCCTGTGAAACTGACCGCTCACCATGAACATTTTTTGGTTTGGCACAGCTTGCCGGCCGTAAGACAGTTCTGTTTGGGTGCTATGTCACTATGAAGGTTTTTTGGCCAACACATGATAGCGACATAGCGCCCACGGTGCCATGGAATTTTTTTGACCCGCCAAAACATGTTTTCCTGAAAAGCTGGACCCACCAGACACATGTCATCAGGGCGCCATGTTGCTAACGTATTAACCATGCAACTTCCAATGGCGAGATAGCACCGATCGTCGATCTCCTCAGATCTGACGAAGGAGAACTTGCGGGCCACAAAAAATATGTTATAAGGTTTGAAGCTTGGTATTTTTTAATATTTCCACGGGTATTTGACTATGGGAATTTCAAAGGCGGGAAGGGCAATATGAATTATGAATTTTGGTGAGAAGATTAAAATACAACAATATTTTTTCACATTTTCACTATTTGATTCAAGAAATTGGAACCCTAGAGATGGATGAATCTTTGAACAAGTTATGTGTCAATGGTGTGTTGAAACCTAAGCATCAACATTTAGAGACCAAGAGTTTAACACACATTCCAAATATACCCCAAGATTTTCAAATTAAATGGATCAAGTTTAATTAGGTTTACTCTTAGCCATGTACATAATGGGTAGTTATGGTTGGAGTAGCCTATTCAAATCACAAAATGATTCATAGGATAACAGAGCTCTTGATGTTGAACAAAGCTAAGAGTACTAAAACCCTAAGTCGGGTATAACTAGAAAACAAGACTCTTGCCAAATGGGATGGAAGAGGAATGAAGATCAACAATGTAACTAAAATGGAGCTAAAATTTGGAATTCATGTGATCAAACCTAAGATCTATAGCTCTAGTCATCTCAACAATGTGTTGTGTGAGGTGATTGATCTAGATCTCAAGGTAGTGAAGAACAACATGTCCTTTGACCTTGCCGAGTTAATGTTGAATTTGTTCAATAAGAACATGGAAAGCATCAAGACTTCAAAGAATAATTCATGTAAGTTTGGTTCACTCTTGACTTGTTTATTCTCCTATGTGAAATTTTTTTTTCCCTTCTAAAGGCTATGTTGTATAAAGAAAAGATGTACCAGTATTATATCAGATTAATGAATATATAGAAGAGATGGGTGAGAACTTTTTAGCATCATGGACAATTATTTTGATTCATTTAAGGAAAAGATGAATATCAGATATAGAATTCCAAAGAAACTTGTAGAAGATTACAAGGATGATGTTTGTTTCATGGTAGACTATGACAAAATGTACATTCAAGAAGTCAAACCTAGAGTGGTGTGGGTTTAGCCTCTAAGCTACGAGGTTAAAATTGATGACACCAAGGATATCATTGAGGCACTATTGAATGAACCTGTGGATCCCAAGGTCATATATTTTGGTACTTATGATGAAGCTAAGGCAAGAATAAAACTTGAAATCAAGCTTCCTCAAGTAGTTAGCAAAGGAAAGAAGAGGATAACAAAGCTGAGGCAAACAAGTTCTACTCTCCTATTGAGTAAAGGAAAAGGAGATGATGTAGAAAAAGATGAAACAAAGAATAAACCAAAAGAAACAAAGTCTAAATAAGAAGATCCAATTAGGAATAAAGGTAAGGTTATCATAACCAGACCTACTAAATCATCTATTGTAGTGTTCACTAGAAGAGTATCAAGGTCTAGAAAGAAATTGAAGTTAGGTGAGGAGGATGCATAGGAAATTATTTTCAAAAAGCTTCCACGTACATTCCAAGAAAAGTTAAATGAAATAAAAAGATGTGCTAGAATGGAAAACTTCAAAGCACTTAGACATGAAATTAGGAGTGCATATGAGAAAAAGAAAGTTGAAGACATGATGATGAAAAAGTTGGGAAAATGGAAATACTCTCCTGATCAACTTGCACAAAAAATTCCACATGATCTTATGCAAGCAATCAAGCCAAGATGGGGAAATGCTAAGAAAATTGCAAAAGACATATATGAATAGACTCTAAGGCAATTCATGCTAAGTCTTAGTAATAAATATGTAAAAGGTTCCATGAAGAAAAATGAGGAGAAGCTCACTCTAAAATTTAATACATGTCTTGTGCTGATAAAAGACATAGAATCCATAGTGAAGACAACTACTACCACATGGAAGAACATTTACAACCTTCATCAATTGAGTGACTTTATTGTTTATGTTAGTGATAAAGAGGATGAAGATGATGACATTGATGAAGAAGAAGATGTGGAAATAAAAGATGATGTAAATCTAGATGATAAGGAGCAATAATAGGAAGCTACCAAGGAGAATCTCCCTAAGATTCAGAGTATTGAGGAAACTAACCTAGAGAAGATAACAACAACAATTATGGCCTCATTCCCTCATTCTCCAAGAAAAGCTTTAATTCCATCAAGATTAGAGAAATCTTCTTTTGAGTTGGTTGAGGTAACCACTGCAAAACCTATCACCTAACCAATATTTGCACCTATTTAGCTGAGTACCATATTGATTGAAGTAATCAACACTTCATCTATTGAAAAGCTAGTGCCTCCACCATCAGCAAATTTGGCTACACAACAACACAATATTTCTACTTCCAGTGCAATATATACTTTTTTTTCTAGCCCCTCTATTTCTACTATTGTTACAATTCCTAGTGTGCAAATATAAAGTACAAGGACAATTGAGAACAAGCCTCAACCGAATTCAAAAGTTTCTAGTAAGGATAAAGGTAAAGAAGAAGACATTGATCTAGAAGATGATATAGTTTTCTTGAACTAGGATATCTCTACTTTGAATCCTAATCAAATGAACATCATTTTTGAATTATTGCAAAAGAGAGCTAAATAATAGAAGCTTAGAGAAGAGAAGAGCAGAGAAAACCAAGTGCTTGAAGATGTGAAGAACATACTTGTAGATGAAATAAGCATTGAGGTTGATAGTACACAACCTATTTTGGTTTAGTTAGCAAAATTTATCCAAAAATTCAATGAAGATATAAATGGACAAGAAAATTTTCTACAGAGAACAAAGTATTGGAGTAGGTTGCACAGAAAATTGCAATAAATCAAGTAGAATTGTCTACTATTCTTAGCTAATTGGAAACCTCTACAAATAATGTTACTTTTTTATTCAGTAAGTTGTGTGATACATATATCTTCACTTAGGAAATCAAAGATAAACTATCTAGGATAGATGAAGACTTGAAGGCGAGTTCACACCAGTTGTCACTTGACACAAGCTACAGTTATACTCACTATTTAAAGATCAAATATTTGATAAATTTTCCAGTGGAATTACTAAGGGAAGAAGCCACGAAAAGGGCCACACTTGTAGAAATCCAAAAAATGATTCTCCCAAACATGGATGCATTGTAAAAACACATTACACATGCCAAAACTCTCATCCATGACAATAACTTCTCCATAGTTGATCATATGATGAAGTTATCAGAAGAAGTATAGATTGCATATTATGAAAGTAAGGTGTTACAAGAAAATTTTGACAAGACAATGGCACTAATTTTAAAGGTACATTTTGACTACTTGTCACATTTTGGCATCAACATGTAATTTACAACTTTGGCATTTATGTCAAAAAGGGGGAGAAGATGTGATATATAAAAAGGGGAGAAGATGAGATAAAAGATGAGAAGTATGTATATATTGAGGAAGTATAATATGTGTGTGTATATATATATGTATGTATGTATGTATGTGTGTGTGTGTATGTATGGGGGAGCAGCATAATGTTATACATATACATGCATAGATAATCAAAAAAATCTTTTACAAAAACAATTTCAATAAATTTCAAAAATAGAGTATGTTACCAAGTTGAAAACATAGGATGGAGATAAAATGAATGTTCTGACCTGAAAATTTTGAGTATTTAATTTTTGAATGATAAGTGTTTTTGTCACTATTGCCAAAGGGGGAGATTGTTAACATTATGGTCAAGTTTGTTTATTAGTGACTCACACTTAGTCAATTGGTTAGCTGTTACTAAGCTTATCTTTTAGTATAGAGTATTAACTGAGAAATCCAATTACTACAAAGTTCTATAGTTGCTACCAAGTTTTAGAATCTACATTTAGTTTACGTCAAGTAGGATCTATCGAGTTCATCAATTACAATGCAAACCAACTTTCACTATACTAACTGAGTTGTACAATATCAATTGTGTTCTCCAGTGTCTACTAAGTTCAACATGTCAATGATGTGAATCTAATGTTGACAAGCCAAGGAGTGTCAACTGAGTGATTTAGTTTTTACGAAGCTCACAGTGTTAGTGTTGACCGAGCCATGCAGTCTCAACCAAGTGATTTAGTTTATATGCCAAGTTTCATAGTGTTTATTGAATCACTAGTGTTGAATGAGTTTAGACTACTTGGAAGTGATTAATATGAACCAAACTTCTATGTCTACCAAGAGCATGATGATGTTGAGTGTTGATAATGGTTATCGAGTATCAAAACCTCACCAAGTTTGTCTTCAAAACCCGAGTGCCATCAGTTGAGCTAACTTTGTGTATTTTGGTAAAACTTGTATTGTAGCCAACTTTGTTGAATTGTATTTTGGATTGGTATATATGTAATTTATTGTATCACATCCAAATATAATAATAATGATGAGAAGTAAGCATATGAGCAGAAGTGAAAATTAAAAAGGCTACAAGCAATATAAGGTATGACAAAGATTTATCTATCACAGTAAGGCAATCTTTACATTTCAAAGGAATTTCAACAATCAAATCAAAGTTTTAGATTAGAGATCATCTACAGGTTCATCCTAACAGGTGTATCATTTAAATCCTTTAATAGGGTCAATTTAATAGTCTTTTGTAAATCTCTTTACTGAGTGCATACTTCATTGTATGTTTTTAAAATCCTTTCACAAGGTGGACCTAGCAGTCCTTATTGCTCCTAAAAAGGTAGATCATTAGAAGTGATCAATTGTAAGCCTTAACCAGCCAACTCTATACTTTAGTACTAAATATTGTGGGAATCATGACCATCCTAGTTTTACTTTCTATTTGGAAGGTTTTTGGGTCACCATATCTTGTGTCAAAGTGTTATGAATGTTTTACTACTTGCATTCTTTCATGCATGTCGTTAGATCAGAATATTATATGAAGGATTAATTGATGAAATAAGTTGAAATTTTATTGGTTCCTAATTCGCCCGCCCCTCTCAGTAACCTTTCCTACCTCTTACTTCCAACACCCATTTCTTACATTTCTTTTTTGCTTTAATAAGGGGATGAGTTGCATAACAAAATTTCTTCCTTACAACAAAAACAAGGGTTTCTTTAACAATGGATTGGAGATGTTTTGAGGAAGTTGGACATTCCTCTTCAATCTTGGTAATAGAATTTCATGCTAAAATTAGAGGCAAATCTAGTAGGGTAGGTGTTGGTGCAAGAAACATATGCCCATGTTGGGAAAACAAAGACTATAGTTGGTTGGCTTTATCAATATTAAAATTTACAAGTAACTACGAAGTGGCAATTGTGCTTACAACCCTACCATTGTATTTCACCACATGACCACATTTTACAAGTAGCACAATTGACTTTTGTAGATAATACATTTCTTGTAGTTATGCACCTTCTTTCATAGTTGCATGTCCCTAAAAAGTTATGTTGACAATGGACATAGAAACATCAATCATCTTGACACTCCTTTTGACAAAACCAATTCCATCTCACCTTTTTATTGTAGAGGTAGGATCCACACAAATGACAATTCCAATGATATTAAGAGTAGAATTAATATTTCTATTCATAATCACTGCAATGGGTGTAAAAGTGTATCAAAGTGTTGAAATTAAGAGGTCCACGTCACATAGTGAAAGTGTTGAATCTTCCTTTAAAGTGATTTCAAAATTATTGTTCAATTTATTGTAGAACTTGTTTGTAGATTTGATGGTGCCACCAAAAAATGTGTATACACTTCCCACTTGGACTTTACCAAAGTGGAGTGTTGGATACAATTGCTAATTTTGTATTGTCTTTGATGTTACACAAATGTCATATCAGTCATCAGACAAAGTCTATCGAGCTCAAATGATCAGCAAAGCAATTTACAATGACTATCAAACATTCCTAAACATTACACAGTAAAGTCAGTTCTTATCAAGCTCACTCAGGCATCAAAGGATTGTGTAGCAGAAAGTTAGTGTTAACTGAGCTCCCAAGGTTAACGAAGAAAAGTTAATGTCTACCGAGCTCACTCGAGCATCAAAGCATTTTATAGCAAAAAGTTAGTGTTAACCGAGCTCCCAAGGTTAACAAAGAAAAGTTAATTTCTACCGAGCTGACAAGGTTAGCAAAGGAAGGTCAGTGCTAACTGAGTTCATTCAGTCTCCAAAGGATTTTTACATGGTTTGCAGTGTTTACCAAGCTTCACTTGGTTAACACTAGAAAATCATTCTGGAATAGTGGTTACCGAACTAGGTCAGCCAGCGAAGGATTTTATTGTTTTGATATTAAGTTCAATTGTTTTGTATAGTAAATGTAGCTGACTGATGCAATGATTTTTTTAGTTGTTGTAACTTATATTTGAGCCGACTTGATAATCTGAAAGGTATGTATAGATGTTCAAGTTGTGAATTCAAGGGTGAATGTGAATATATGGATGTGAATGGAATAATCGAATGTTGAGCGAATTTTGATGAAGCATTAGATATCTTGGAGAAGCTACAAAGTTTTATTTGATCAGTAAGGATCCAGTAAAGCATAACAATGATCTATAATCAGCAAAAGATAAGTTGCATATCATTCAGGTCACTTCATTGTTGCTTTATAATCATTGTAATAGTGAATCTAGAATCTCTTTACAGATTTGGTTTAATAGCCATTTTGCAAATCCTCTAACAAGGTGATAGTTCAGTCGAATTGTTCTAAAGACCTCTAACCAGGCCACTACTAATAGGGTGATTAAATCCTCTAACAAGGTCACACCTAACAGTGTGTATTTGTAACTTTTAATAGGGTTGGTTCCTAACAAGGCTCACTTCAAAAGCGTGAGAATTGGTGACTAGTTACTTGGTGGTTTTTCCCATATTGGATTTCCACGTTAAATTTTGTGTCACTTGTGTTCATTTATTTAACCTTTGCATGCATATTAATAACTATGAATGATAGATTATTAGTAACTAGTTAATCTACTGAGTTACAGTATTTTTGCACTGTTTACCGAGTATCAGCAGTAAGTAAGCATTATAGACATTTAATAAATTTTTGGAATTTTTTTTGTGGTAACTGATTCACCCCTTCCCTCTCAGTTACTTCATCTATATTTCCAACAATTGGTATCAGAGCAATTGGTGCTTACAGGATAAGATTTCAAGGATCTAAGCCAAAGATCAAGATGTCTTATAAGAGGGAAATTCCAAGACTTAACAGGGACAACTTCTCAGTATGGAAAGGGTTGATGAGACTTCATCTAGCTTCTATTGGAGATACAGGACTAAAATACCTTGATGAAAAATATGCAGAACCAGCTGGTACACTATCTATCAATGATATTGCTGAAAAGAAGACCCAGAATATTATGATGATAGCTATAGCATCCACTCTAAGTTATGAAGAATTTGATGACATGAAGGACTGCAAATTTTCCTTTGAAATGTGGGAAAAGCTAAAAGAAATGTATGGAGGAGATGATAATGTAAGAAGAGCCAAAGCAAAAAGTCTGAGAGGACAATTTGATTAGATGAGGATGAGAGAGGATGAAAACATTGCAAAATATGTTGAAAGAGTCAAAGCATGTGTCAGTGCAATCAAAGCATCTGGAGGAGATATCAAGGAGGAGATAGTTATAAGTTCTTAGAACATTACTACCCATTTATGCAATTAGAGCCTCTGCAATTCAAAAAAGAAGATGTGAAGCAAATCATAAGATAAATCTAGAGGCCATAGTTGGAAGATTAACTACATTTGAACTAGACAACTTTGACAACTATGTTCCAACTTCTAAGAACATTGAATCAGCATTTGAAGCCAAGCTTTCACTCAAGGAGAAAAGAAAAAAGAAAAAGAAATCTCAGTCAGAAAGTGAAGATGAATCAGACCAAAGTTGAGACAGTGATCTAGAGGTGATTAAAGCTCTACTAGCAAGGAAATATTCTAGAGGTAGAGGAAAACATAAAGGTAAAGTTCTTCTAATCTATTTTTCATGTCAAGAAGTTGGTCATATTACTGCTAGGTGCCAAAACAAGTAGAAAAAGGATGAGAAGAAAGGTTACAAGTACAATGGCAAGAAAGACTTCAAATCATTCAAGGATAAAGGTAAGAAAACATGTTTTATGGCTAAAGATTCTAATGATTCTAATGATGAAGAAGAAGATGAAATTGACTACATTGCTGTAAAAGATGAGTTTGATAATGATGAACAAATGGAACTCATTTCTCATATGAAAAAAAATGATACATGGATCATGTTGGTGTTTTAAATGGTACTAAAACTACTAAGCGACAAAAAGATTAATACCAGAATGAAAATACATACACAATCTAAAGACTAGCCTATCCTTATCAACAATTGCATATGTAAGGTATTTGGACCCAACTTCAAAAAAACCACAAATGGTTTTCTACTCTTTTGGCTCTGCACAACCAGGGTGGGTATACCCAGGGATGGTTCAAAAATGAAATGACTGTATGAGGATTATTCTTAGTTTCATTCTGATTCTCATTTCAAAATCCTCAAATATATACATAATTCTTACTAACTTGCCAAGCACATCCCATAAGTAGATATGGTCAAGAAGTCTTCTATAGATCTGCAAACATTTTCAACAACAATGGCTAACTGAAGCTAAAAATATTTCATACAGACATGCAAATTGCAGCGTCAAGGTTGGATGACAGACTCATTCAATCTGAGAAATTCATGGAAGATGATGATTTTATTAAATCGTCAGAATTTAAAAGTTTTCTCTATAAAATCAAACAAAATGAACTCACATTGAGTCTCATGCTAGGAGAAGATCCAGAAAAAAATAAAGAGTTAGTTGAAAAACTATTGGCTTATGACCCTGAAAGTGAAACAATGACTACCGCAGAAGCTAGGGAATTAGTACATAGGAGTGGTATGATTCTAATACCACATTGGGATATTGAGAAAGCTTTTGTGTTGGACCAAATGAGAAGACAAGATAAGGACATCAGTTATGAAGCCACTAGCAGTGAAGGTTTTAAAAGAGGGTTAGGTTTTAATGTGGACACTAAAACCCTAGTAGTATGGAGTGTGGCCCCTGACACAAGGAAGCCTAAGATGATGGATATAGAAGAAATTGCTCAAGGCAATATGATTGTGTGGACATTGGAGAGAACTACTAGGAAGGAAATCTCCAGTTTGGTAAAACATTTTGCTCTAATGAATGAGGAAAAGGTTGATGAAATTGAGGATAAGTTAGCTGCAATGTTTAATGAATGCCTTGATATCAGGAGAACATATGAAGAAGAGCTCAAAATGAGCCATGTACAGAAACAAAGAGTAGAGGAGTTGGAGGAAAAAATTAAAATTTTGGAAACATAAATGAAATCCCTCAAAGAACAGCTCAAGATAGCAGCAGAGGTAGAGCATGCACCTAGACAAGAGGAAGAAAGAAGGCACAAAGTAGAAGAAGAGGCCCAAATAGAAGAAATGCTTATGGAAACAATAGTGTCAGTGCCTGTGATTAGTGTGAAAATAGAAGTTTCCCAGGTTGACAATAATACCAAGAAAACTGTTTTGATGAATGTATTAAATCATAGAATCAGCATTCTGAGAAGAATATCTTAGGATACTTATAATACATTCATCAGTCTACAATCTGTAGAATAGGTATGCATGAATGCAGTTAGGTGGCTTGAGCCTATTTTTCAACAGTGGGGACCCTATATGCAACTTTTTGATAGGTTGATACCCTTGTTAGCCAAGAAGCCACATCTCCCAGATAAAGTTATTACTGTGAAGGAAGGTATGGACAAAGTGAAAGAATTATTGCAAATCTTCACAGGGAAGTTGGCAGTAATCCAAAGTAAATTAAAAATGCTAACAAATGGTTTCTATTCTTTGATTCCTTCTGTTATTGATTCTAATGATAAGTTAAAAGATTTTGATGAGTGGTCTAATTCTTTTGATCACATTATAGGCTTGCCACAAATGGTGTCCGTCCTCCAAGATGGTATTGATGGATGTCTTTTCAATGAACTAATTGATACCCTTTTCAAAATTGAAACTGAAGTGAATAGGTTTATCATAGAAGGAAGGGTGATTACTGATGCTAGGTGGCAGAAAATAGTGGATGAATTAACAACAGTTAAAGAATGTGATTGGCCCACTAAAAGAGAAATATTTGTCTAGGAAGCAATCGCAGAAATCAAAGTGCTACCAACTAGGAGCAGTTAGAGAAAAGGACAAAATTGAAGATTTTATGCTCCAGCTGTCATTTGCCTTCCATTTTATTTGTTTTGGTTTTGTTTGTTTGGTTCTCTTTTGAAAAGGGGTAATTTACCCAATTTTTGTAAAAGGACACATGTCACTCTCTTTAGCCCTAAGCTTGTTGCATCTCACACTATTTAAGTGAGATCCCAAGGCTAAAGAAGGGTCCGAATTATTTTTCTTCTAAGTATTGTGTTTAGTCTAGTTTTTGGTCCAAATTTTGAAGGCAAGTTATTAATGTGTTTCTCTGTCAAATTTTCTAAAAAGACATGAAGATATAATGAACTATGTTTATTTCTGAACGCTATTCTGAGTTTATTGTAAAAGATGTATCATTTTCAAAGGAAATGAATACAAACTATGAACTGTCCCCATATCAATTCTTTCTGAATTTTGTCTCCTGCTCAATACTTAGCTACCTTGATGTTGTATGAGTAAAAGCAATCTAGTTAGGTTGTATATCCATCTATCATTGTTGTTAATTCAATGGATTAAGTAAAAGCTTTGATGAATGTGATAAGATTATTTAAGTATTGAAAAGGATTTTGAATGATAAGTTCTGATAAGAATTGCTGATACAATTTGTTGTAAGGCAACAAATTAGATCTTAGATTTTTCTATAGACTCTGAAACCCCAATGGATTAGGCACTGATCAAGTTATTTCAGCTGAAAGAGAAGTATCTTACAAATGGTTGTTCAAATGCATCATCAAATCAAATTTTACTTTTATTTCCTATAGATCTTCAAAGTTGGCCAGCACTTGTCTGCATGAAATCTTTTTAGCTTCAGTTAGCCATTGTTGTTGAAAACATCTGTAGATCTATAGAAGACTTCTTGGCCATATCTGTTTATGGGATGTGTTTGGCAAGTTAGTAAGAGTTATGTATATATTTAAGGATTTTGAAATGAGAATCAGAATGAAACTAAGAATAATCCTCATACAGTCATTTCATTTTTGAACCATCCCTGGGTATACCCACCCTGGTTGTGTAGAGCCAAAAGAGTAGAAAACCATTTGTGGTTTTGTTGAAGTTGGGTCCAAATACCTTACATATGCAATTGTTGATAAGGATAGGCTAGTCTTTAGATTGTGTATGTACTGTCATGTGATCTATGTCTTGCCCGTGGTTATAAGGGAATCTTTTAGTGTCAAACCTTGAGAATTTAAAGAAGATAGAGCCCAAGTACCATTGCTACACACTAACGTACCCAGCCTATCCAAGTGTCTTATCTAAACAAGCAAGAGTTGCAGTCTTACGACATCAGTGATTGGTCTGTCTGTGCTGTATATTTTTGTTCCTACTTGTGTGTTAGTTTCTTTTGATCAGCTAAAAGTGTCATTATATATTGTCCCAAAATAGGGTGGTGACTCAGTCAAGGTTTTGAAGCTAGTGCTTATTGAAATAAAAAGGTAATTATGGCCAACAAGAGGAAAAATACAAGATCTTACATGAGAGCCAATCTCAATGTATCAATGTATACTAATTTACTCCAAGGTGGTAGGAAGAACCAAAATAAGAAAAAGATAGATCCAAATCCTACTTGGAAACCCAGAGGTAATGCATCCGTCAATTCTCGTTATCAACCAGTAATAGGAAGAGAGTCTTCTTCGCTTAGCTCTGAATCTAAAACTACAAGACTCTTAGGAGGCATTTTCAGTACCCCATTACTAGATGAGAGAGTTTTTCAAGACAAGGACGTGTCTACTATGGGAATTGCTTCATTAAGACCAGATCCTGTAGCCGATATAAATTATAGGCTAGGATTTAGGAGTTCATCTGATAATCTTTTTAATCCCAGAGTAGCCCCATACGTAGAACCAGACCTTATAGATCTGGATGACCCTATTGATTCCAAGGCAACTTCTGCAGATCCTAAAGAAGTGCACTCTGAGATAGAATTTTTGAAGAAATGGATTGCTGAGGAAGAAGCTAAATGCATTCATCTTGAGAAAGAGAAGGAGCAAGCCACCTTAGATGCCATAATAGAAAGAGATACTCTGTTAAGAAGAATGGCTGCTTTGAAAGAGCAAAATAAAAAATTAGAAGAGAATACCACAACTCTCCATAAGGATGTTTTTGGAGATATTGATAATCTGAGAGCTAAAGTGCAAGAATAGGAGAAACACCTAAATCGAAGGCAAGAACTAGTTATTGCTCAAGTTCAAGCCTATAAACCTGTTCAAGTTGATCCTGTAGAGCCCACTACAAAAGCTCCAGATAAAGGGAAAGGCAAGGCTATAGGAATCAAAATAAATGAGCCTCAAGCTATACCAAGAAAACTTATACAACCCTCCATGTTGAAGTTAGATCTAGATCTTGAGAAGACTTGAAAAGAGAGGGAAGATCTTGCAAAAGAATTTGAGAAGGTTGAAAATGAAGCTCAAGCTGTAGAAACTAGAAGCAAAATCCAATTCATAAAGTCTAATTCTGCATTGGCTTCATGGCTCAATTTGTCTATCCCACCTGCAAATCCTGCACTAGTTAGTGCTCCCACAATTTCAACCCAGGGAATACCCCAATCTTCCCCTACCTCATCCCCAAATATTGGCACCCAAGTCCCATTTGTCCCACCACAACAATCCCAAGCTGCTCCCCTGAGTCAAGCTAATATAGCTAGCACCTCAAATGTTCCTGGTTACCAAAAGAAACCTATATACCTAGAAAAGTATAGACAGATATCATTTGCTGGTATTCCTGGTGCCCCCCCATCCCATATGATTTTATTTAAGGGATAAAGTGGTTAAGTTTTCTAGAAATAATGTTGTTACTAGTGAAGAACATTCGAGGACTTTCATTGACATGGTAATGAAATTGTTTGTGCATTCATTAACAGAGGATGCAAGGGATTGGTTCAGGAGGTTGCCTGATGACAATATTACCTCATGGAGTGATATGAAAAAGTTGTTTAAAGATCAGTATGGGGACAATACCAATGCGAGATCCATGTTGAACGAGTTCAAAAATATCAAGAAGAATCCAAATGAGTCCACATTTGATTTCAATGTGAGATTCCAAAAGGGTATGTACAAACTTTTTCAATTCATGAGGTTAAATGAAGACGTCTGTCTCACAACCTATTTCAATGCTTTTGATAGAAAAATGGCTTATCAATTGAGGGATAAAGATCCTAAAACTTTGAGAGATGCCTATAGAGTTGCAGTAAATATAGAGAATAATAGAAAGGCATCTAGCAAAATAGGTAGGAGGAATGATCCTAAACTTTTTAATTCTAAGAACAATAATAAAAGGCAGGGTGACAGAACCCCTATAGGAAAAAAGCCCGAAGAACCTACTATAGGCCAGGTTTTAGAAATGCTCAAGAAGATGAATCCCACTAGTTTCAATAAGCCAAATGTTGCTAAAAGACCCCCTATGAATAACAACAACTTCAATAGATAGCCTAGGATGCAGAATTACCCTTATACCACTCAGTGAAAAGATGGTAAACCAGTTCCTAACTAGACCCAAAATGGGAAGGACAAGGGTACTCCAGACCCCTTGCAAAGGAACATTGTAAATATGAATGATGATGTACCATGGTGCATTATATGCCAATCACCTCATTCTTCTGATTATTGTGTTGTTGCTCAGTCATTTGCCCAAGCCCAAGGAGTGCAAGCTGAAGAAGAAACTAAAGATAAAATCCATGACGATATAAGCTGCAATATGGTGAGCATGTATGATGATTTGATAGATTCTGATTCAGAAGAGCCTGAAAATGATGTTACTAGCCAAATAATTGCTTACCAGCAACATCATCAGCAAGTACTCTCAGATGATGAAGGGTATGATGCAGATAAGGTATGCAACACATTTTCTGATGTGGGTCTCACAAGTCTAAGAATGCCCTCTAGGAAGGAAATTGACAGAATTACAGCCGAAACGATTTCACAAGTTCATAGTAGTTATAATTTGAGAAATAGAGCAATAAAAAATGATGCAGGAAAGCCATCTAGTGTCTTCATCAAGGACATCACTCATAAGATAAATGATCAAGACAAGAAAGTCCATGTAGATGTGCCTAAAATCAAGGAGAACTAGGGTAAGAAATGGGAACCAAAGAAGAAGGTTCAATTTCAGATAAGTGAAGCAACAAAACTAGTTGTGCAACCAAAGAAATCAGAACTAGATGTTGTAAAGCAAAATGTGGTGCCTACTTCTCAAAAGACTTTGACTCCAGGTACTATTGTAAAACCTACTGTGGTTGAACCTGTTGATATGATATCCATGTTATCTCAAATTATTGTAAAAGTTCCCTTGTCTGAACTTTTTAGAATTGAAGAACATAAGAATAAGGCTTTGTCATGGTTGGGTGGAATAGCAAACAATAATATTATTGTTGACCAAACTATGCCCCAATAGAACCCATTAGTAATAGAGGACAGTGGTATCATATCCCAGATTCCTCAAATGTTTCTAGATGATTCCTCAGTGGCATTCATAGAAGATATTGATCCTTTTTTCCTCAGTCTAATCATAAAAGGGAAGACCCTAAAAAATTGCATGATGGACTCAGGAGCTTCCAACACTATAATGCCTTTCAAGGTAATGAAAGCCTTAGGATTGAAGGTAGATACCAAGGAAGGCAGATGCAGAGGGATGGATGCTAGAGAAGTCCCTGTCATAGGTACTATAAATGCCCTACCATTCAAATTCGCTGCATATCCTGAAGTAGAATTAACCATGTCTGTCCTTGTGGTAGATATACCTCCACATTACGGAATGTTACTCTCCAGAAAATGGAGTGGTGCCATGGGGGGAAGCCTACAATGTGATCTTACTTATGCCACTTTTCATATAGGGAACAAAGCTGTCAGGGTAAATAGGGAACCAAGGGTTAACCACATCTTAGGTGAAGAAATTGACAAAGATACCACTTGTTTCCTAGATACTGGGATTAATGCTTTCAGGGCTGAATTAATTATTCAGGAAGTTGAAAATTTACCTGCTATCATCGAGAATGAGGTTGAATGTTGCATGAATTCACCAAAATTATGGACAATGTTCTTTGATGGGGCTAGTTCTAAAGAGGGTGTAGGGGTAGGTGTAGTCTTTGTGACCCCTGAGAATAACACTTTTAGGTATTCATTCACCTTGAAGTTTGCCTACACTAATAATATTGCAGAACATGAAGCATTGCTGCTAGGGCTCAAAGTTGCCATACACCATAAAATTAAGAAATTATATGTCATAGGGGATTCTGAACTAATTATCTCTCAGATCAAAGGAACCTATTCATCAAAAAATAGGAGATTGAAACAATATAAAAATGCAGGCTAAGATCAGATAGAACTCTTTGATGCATTTGGGATCGCATGGAGAGATAGAACACAAAATAAGATCACTGATCTATTGGCAAATGTAGCCATCAAGCCAAAAGAAATATCATTTGCAGGAATCTCCCAGATTGAGGTGCAAAATAGGCCTTCCATACATGACAACATTGAAAATTGGCAGGTTTTTGAAGATGATAAGGATATTACAAATTTTTTGTTAAATGAAGACAAGTATCACGGTCAGGAGATGGATTGTAGTGGATTGATTGAAACCATAAATGGGAAGGAAACTATTTTTGGTCAAGAAATAATGCAATTAAAAACAAATAAGATGCCAAAGGGGTTAGTAGTCTTGGAAAATATTTTTGATAATCAAGACAGAGTAAAATCTGGAGTAACTGACCCCAAACCCCAAGAGTTAGAAGAAATAAACTTGGGTACTGATGAAGTTCCTAAAAGGGTTTATATTGGCCAACATTTGCTTGTCAAAATCAGGCAAACCTTGATTGACCTACTTAGAAAATATAGACATGTTTTTTCTTGATCATATGATGACCTTAAGGCTTACAGGGAGGATCTTTTCTAGCATGTCATACCATTGAAGGAAAATGTAAGACCTTTTAGGCAAAAAGAGAGACCGATCAATCCTACCCTTGCCCCAAAAATGCAAGAAGAACTGACAAAACTAAGAGATGGTGGAATAATCAAACCAATCAGGCATTCCACCTAGGTTTCAAACCTGGTTCCTATTAGGAAGAAGAATGGAGATATTAGGCATTGTGTTGATTTTAAAAATTTAAACATTGCATCTCTAAAAGACAATTATGGCTTACCTAATATGGAAGCCATGTTACAACAAGTGACTGGCTCTGAATTGATGTCAATGATGGATGGCTTTTCTGGATATAATCAAGTTCTAGTAAAAGAAAGTGAATAGTTCAAGATAGCCTTCACAACCCCTTGGGGAACATATGTGTATGTGAGGATGCCTTTTGGCTTGATTAATGCAGGAGCTACCTTCCAAAGAGCCATGGATGTAGCATTTCATGAGTATATTGACAGATTTATGGTTGTGTACCAGGATGATCTTACAACGTATTCTAACAAGGCTAAAGATCATTGCAAACACTTGGAAATTTTTTTAATAAAAGCCTTGGAATATGGGGTATCTTTAAACCGAAAGAAATGCACATTCGGGGTCACAGAAGGAAAGTTATTAGGACACATAGTGTCTAAGGATGGGGTAAAACAGATCCTAAGAGGGTAGTATCTATTGACAAAGTCCCCAAACCAAAAAATGTGAAAGGAATTCAGTCCTTTTTTGGCCAGGTCAATTTTATGAGGAGATTGGTTACCAATTTTTCTGAAATCAGTAGACCCATCTCAAAGATGCTCAAGAAAGGAGCCGTTATAGATTGGAATGGTGAACCCTTAGAAGCATTCTAAGATATAAAAACTGCAATAAAGAATGCTCCAGTATTGAGGACCCCAGATTATGCAAAGCCCATGCATATTTTCTCTTTTGCATTATTCCATATTGTAGCTGCAGTCTTATTACAGAAAAATCAAGAAGGATATGAGCAGCCTATTTCATTTTTCAGCAAGTCACTACAGCCTACTGAATTGAAGTATGAGATAAATGAAAAGCAAGCATATGCTTTGTTAAAAGCTGTAAAAGCTTTCAGAAGTTACTTGGTAGGTGCTACTGTTATCGCTTTTGTACCTAGTGTTGCAGTCAAGGATATATTCTCTCAACAAGAAGTTTCAGGAAGGAGGTGTAGGTGGATCAATAGAATCCAAGAATTTAACATTGATATAAAAATAACAAAATTAGTAAGAGGTTAAGGTTTGGCCAAACTCATGGCTGAAACTAATCTAGAGGAAAATCAGATATATCTGGTAAATGATGATCTCAGAACTGACTTATGTGACATGGACCAATGTGATTGGTACACCAATGTCATATATTATTTGCAACATATGGAAGCTCCTCCCCATCTGACTGACAATGAAAAAAGGAATACTAAATTGCAAGCCATCAGGTACATAATTGTCCAAAATAACTTATGGTTGAGAAATTTTGAGGGAATCCTATTGAAGTCTGTGGATAAAGAAAAGACAAAAGAGATTTTGAAAGAAATGCATGCTAGAGTATGTGGAGGACACTACATGCCCAAAACTACTACACATAAGATAATGAGGGCTGGATTCAGGTGGCCTTCTCTATTCAAGGATGCTCAAGTTATGGTCAGAAAATGTGATCCTTGTCAGAGGTTTGCTGGAAAGCTAAAATTCTTAGGAAATACTCCATTAAAGCCAGTTGAGACTCAAACACCTTTTCAACAATGGGGTCTGGACTTCATAGGAGAGATTTTCCCCAAGTCTAGCACTGGCTATTCTTGGATTCTGGTTGCTATTGACTACTTTACAAAGTGGGTAGAGGCTATCCCCACAAGAAATGCGACAAGTAAGGTGGTAAATAATTTCCTATTGAATAACATTATTTCTAGATTTGGATGTCCACAGAGAATTGTCACAGATAATGCTATGTGTTTCAGATCTGAGGAGTTCATCAAATTTTTTGATAAATATGGAATGACAAGATCATCATCTACTCCATATCATCCACAAGGGATTGGACAAGCTGAGTCCACAAATAAGAGCCTGTTGAAGGTCATTAAGAGAACCTTGGATGATAATAAAAAGGTATGGGATTCCAAATTACAGTTGGCAATATGGGCTGACAAAGTAACTATAAAGAAAGAAATTGGTGTAGCTCCATTTGATTTAGTGTATGAAATTCAAGCCAGAATGCCTCAGAAAAAATTGATGGGACTATACAATTACATCCGATTATATGATGAAGATACTACAGATGAAATGCAAGAAAGAATGGATGAATTGGTAGGATTGATCGAAACCAGAAAAGAAGCATCTTTGAGGAACCAAAAGTTGCAATTGCAAGTAAAGCCACTCTATGATAAAAGGACTGTAAGCAAAAAATTTGAAAATGGAGATCTAGTCTTGATGTGGAATGCCAGAATTGAAGATAAAGGAAAACATGGCAAATTTGATCCTATTTGGTTAGGCCCATATCTCATTGAGAATTCTTCTGGTGAAGATTCTTATATAATCAAAGATATATCTGACAATATTCTTGAATTACCAGTTCATGGACAGTTCTTGAAGAGGTATTTTTCTTGAAAAATACTTATTTTCTTCCATAAATAGTAGTTTTAGGGTTTCCTATCATTTTGTTTTCTGTAAATCCTTGTAAATATCCTTGTGCAGTTTGGTTCTTTATTTTTGTTTGTTGCTTTGTGCTCTCTGAAGAAGTTGTCATCTTACCAAATGTGTGGTTTGCTTTCCCATAGATTCTAAATTTCTCGCATAGACTCAAGTAGTCTATCATCCCCAGACAGAGCCACTGTTGGTATAATTTTCAAACCTAATTTTTTTTTAAAAATCATGCTGAGAAATCATTTGAATTCTTAGGTTGCCCTAAGTCCTACCCTGTTTCATATGTTATCAGAGTCTGTTGATTTCTCCAGATTGATCTCCTAAAAACACCCATGATATTGTCCTAGGTCTGAAATTGATGGCATCCCTTTTGAATTTCTCAGAAGGAGTTGTAAAATGTTTTAAGTTAGTCCTTTACGTTCTTACGGTGTGACGATTCACGTAATGACGAAATGCCTTTTTTTTTTGTTTTCCATGGCCACACTTTTTGATACAGCGAAGAGGCATAAAGGATTTATCCTGCCTAGAAAAGCTCTCGTTACAGGCTTATGAGTAAATACCTTGAGCGAAGGAGCGGGGAAGCCTACAATGTGACCTACGCGTATGCGCCTCAATGGGTAGCGTAAAGGCGTAAAGCATGATCTGAAGGGCACGTGAGGGTATCACGATGTTACGAGTAAAGGTTTTTTCATAAGCACGAAAGCAAGGTTTCATGGTGTTTACGTGTCTAAGATTCTTAGGTTTGCAGACAATCGTAAAGCTTTGTTCTTAGTGGTGAAGGAATCATGTGGGACCTGTTGAAGTGTCAGAAGGGCCTAGTTGCAGCAAATCAGATGGAGACACAAAATTTATGTCAGATGGGCCCATCCCTCGTGGCATATCACTTAAGATTTTGATATTATGCCCTTACGCTTAAAGGTTAAGCGTATGAATGAAGAGCTATTTTTTCTTTCCTCCATGGTTACGGATCCAGTCTCAGTGTGTCAGCATAAAGAGGCGAGAAGGAAAATCAGTAAAAGGGGTTTATGCTCATACAACAAAAGGAAGACGTAAGACCGCAATAGCAGTTGAGAGGGCTCTTCGGTGATATGAATAAAGCTGAGTCGTAAGAGCGGGAGATAATTTTTTGAAGCCTTACGCTGCTCCAAGAAATGAAGTAAGCGGAACAATGTAGAAGGATTTTCCAAGGTCTCCACAGATACGTGCATGTAGGAGCGTAAAGGCAACCAGAATGGCTTGACTGAGGGTTTTACGCTCACACAAGGAATATTAAATCATAGAGGCGGAGATACATAGTAATAGGGCTTGAGATCCTATGGGGTAAAAGGTTTCGTAAGAACATAAAAGGGATTTGTAAGACATTGTAAGAGCATCATTACATTCCTACGATTAGGGCATTTTAAAGCTTTCTTCGAGTGAGCGTAGAGATCCATCAAGAGATTTTTCGGCATCACGAAGATTGAAGGTTTAACTCAGCGTAAGAACGAAAGGTAGTCATATAAGAAAGAACCTTTGATGTATTACGATAGATAAGCAAAAAGGACAAAACTACTGTAACCAAGCAAAGTAAGGTTTTGAAAAGTACAATCAGAATCAAATTTTGTGGCTGATATACCTTGATGACGACCTTGCGATCATAAGTTTTAAAGCTCATGCATGCTAAATTTATTAAAAAGGTTGGCAGATATATAATTAAAACATCAAGGATTTATTTGAATTACCAGCCTCAAGAAGCTTGTTCCTGTGCTGTTCTGAAGTTTTAAAAGCTACAGAGCTCTGTGTATCCTATGAAGTTGCAGAAAAATTCAAAGTAAAAAAATGGCCAACCAAGAAGTTGAAGAAGTACAAGTAGAAGAATTCAAAGTCAAAGATGAGGGTGATGATGTGGTAGAAGTCACACTAGAAGGGAAAAGGAAGAAAACTACTGTCAAAACAGAAAAGAAGACGAGGGTCAGAAAACCGAACAAGCATGTAGAAGACTGGTTAAAACTTCTTCCAGGGTCGTCAAATGCAATTTTTGCAAATGATCATATATTCAGATACCCTTATGCTTTTTTTTGAGATGCTGAATGCCCTAGAATTACTGGCTATGATCTTTTCATGTACTTTTATTAGAACAGAACAGAGAATGTGCCAGTATGTAACCCTTGGAATAGAAATATGGAAAAACTAATTTTTCCAAAAGTGTTCATTGATGTTGACCTATTGAAGGCCCTAATAAAGTCATACAATCTAGTAACTAGGACTTTTCACAGGCATAATGGGAGCGTATTATGTACATTGGACAGAACTTCTTTTATTGAGGCTTTTGGATTGATGGGACAAATGGATGTACCTATTGACATAGCAGACTTACAAGGAAAGTTCGCTAGGAATAAAACCTATTTTGTAAACAATGTCATGCTGCCGCACATTCCTTACAGAGTTAAGAAGGCAAGGTTAATTCCAAGAAAGGTGGGAGAGTTTTTACCTCTGAGTAGGTTCAAAAATTATTTCAAAAAACACAGTTTATGGGTTGCACAAAGTATTGGGAAGTGATGGTGCAAAGGATTGTGTATATGGTTCTCTTTTTCTAATGGCATGTGACATACATGATCATTTTCATCATAAGGAGTATGATTATGTGGCCTTTATCATTGATAGTATGCACATGCAGATCTGTGACGCTAAGAAAGGAGAACTGAAAGACTTCAAGTTCCACCTGTAGACACCTAAAAATCCTTTAAAAAATAAAGTATTTTTATGTTTTGAAAAATTACCTAATGACATCATCATTTATTAATTAATTAATTAATTAATTTTTATGCCATTAAATCCCTTTATCTTAATTAAAAATATTTAATTAAGGAATCCCTCCCAAAAATCCTAAAATAAATAAAAAAATTATTTTTTGCCCAAAACTTGGCCAATTTCCTTATGACCAATAACCTCTTCCAAAATCTTCTAATCCTTCTTTAATTTCGATTAAAGGCTAATCCCATCATTTCCTACCCCTAATCCCAACTCAAAATATTTAATTAAGAATAAATATTAATCCTCATGTTTATTAAAAAAGTTTTAATAAATATCTCCTCAACCCAAACCCTTGAAATAAATAAAACTTTATTTATTTCCTAAAAATCTAATTTATCCTCATCCTAAGAAGTTCTAGACTCTTCTAGAAAGTCTTCATCCTCATCCTAGGAAATTCTAGACTATTCTAGGAAGTCTTTATCCTCATCCAAAGTCTAGACTCTTCTAGAAGATGTATTTAAACCTAATCCTAATCCCCTCCTAACCTTGTCACATTCTCTAAACATGGGTTAAAACTTACTAACCCAAGCCAAAGTTAACAAATATCTCCTCCTTCACCCACCCTCATTAAATGCCATCCACTTGCCTATCCCTAAGCTAATCCTAAACCATCCTAATCCATCCTCTAATCATTTGCACAAGCCTAAACAAGCTTAAAACCTTCCTAATCAAGTCCAAGTCGAAATTGCTCTCATCACCCTCAAAATATCTCAACCATAAAATTTTATGAAGTCCACTAGGTCATAAATGACTCTTACAAGCCCTTTTATTGCTCTTACAAGTCATTATGAGGGTCTTTATGAAGATTTTATCCTTTGAGCCTCCTTTGTTGACTCATCCTTCCCCTTTCCTCCATCCTCTCACCATGTGACATGTGTAACTCCTTGATTGGCTATAAGGAAGCACAATCCATGTGCTCCCTTTTGAGTGCATCCTAGCCCTCCTTAAGCTTTCATCTTTCCTTCCATCTTAGCCCTCCATCTCTCAAGCCTCTTGCCTATAAATTGGATCCTTTCCCTTTGCAAAATAACACAATCCATGAAGTAAAGTCATAATGCCATTTTGATAAGCTATTTTACATCAAAACCATACACTCACACCCAAATTCCAACTCCATTTGAAGCCCTTTTTGAAGCATAAGTTTGAGCATACATCCTATCTATTTAGACAAAGCCACTCAACAAGAGAGCTTCTCATTGAGAGAGTCCATTAATGGCTCATATTCTCAATTGAGATTTCATCTTAGTCTATCTTGAAGTTTATGAATTTTTTTTAGTTTGTAGAAGCTTTATTTAAATTTGGTTTCTATTAGCATACTAACATTGCTCATATACATTTTGGCACGCCCGGTGGGACCCTGCATGGGTCATCTTCATTAGCTTTTTTAGTCAAGTTTTGTATGTCATTTGATGATTTTGGCTAATTTTACTTGTTTTTGTGATTGGTAGGATTGTATAAATTGGTTTTGTAGGTCCACATGAGCATGAAGAAGACAAAGGAACTCATAATCTATCTCATAGTGTTTGCAAAATTTTCAAGCTTACAGGTGGACAAAGAACTTGAAATTCTTCTTCCTCTTCTTGTCTATATTATTCTTATTCCATCTACTTCTTCTTCTTCTTCTTGTGGGATATCTTGGCCATTTTTTTTTAAGGAAGCAAAATCATATACACTTCTTTTTAGTGCTTAAAATGAACCCCCAAATCATACTTAAATCCATTGAAAAATTAAAAATTTGCCAAAAAGAAAAAATATTTTAACAAGTGAAACTAAACCAATCTAATCATTTGCATCCTTGCAACATCAAGGTTTTAGATGAATTCATGCAAAATTAGGAACACTTCATTTTTGGGAATTTAAAAAGAACTTCAAGTTTCCATTTCAAAAGGTTCAAAATCAACACTAAGTGCACACTAAAGTTCTTTTAAAAAATCTCATGAAAACTAAGAGTCCTAAATGGTTGCAAAAATTGTCTTAAAAGCTTTGTTATTTGTTCCAAACAAATGTCTTATTGCAAAATCTTGAATGTTTCTTAGGTTTTTCATGCATCAAAACAATCTAGGAATATCATTTTTGGGCTTAAAATATGAAAACTAGAACACAAAATCTTGAATGAAAACCAAAGTCCAAAGAGTCATTTTCACTTTTGAGTCCAAAACAATCTTGAATGATCTAAGGTTAAAACAAAGCACTTCAAAGTTCTTAAAACAACACACAAAATCTCAATCTTGAATGCTCAAAATAAAACACTTGAATGTTTAACCACTTGTTTTTGAATGCATGTTGCTAAAATCACTCTTGAATGCCATGGATTAAAATCAAATTTTCCATGAATGCATGATTAAAACAACAAATCCAATATTGAATTCTAAGGATCAATTAACCATTGCAATATCAAACACTTCATTTGGAGCTTCTAAAAATTGATCAAAACAAATCTCTTTTCCACATGCAATCTAGGTAAAGTTTGATTTTTGGACATTTAAGAAACCTTGTTAAGTTAAAATACAAATTTGCAAAAATCAATTTGAGTAATTCCTTGGACTCACCTCTTTTCTAATCACCCATCAAATATTAACCATTGGTTGCAATCTCAGCGCCATTTATGGGGATGGGTCTACTTGAAAAAGGTGTTAAATGTTCCACAATCTAACTCACTCACTTGGTATTTGAATGTTTGCTTTAACTTTATCAAAATTCTTAAATGATCAAAACTCTAGATTAAATCGATCACACTTCAAGTTTGGGCACTAAAATTGAACAACAACTAACGTGGAGAGCCTCCGGGCATGCGCTTGAAATCGAATCTCACACACTTTTCTTTTGGGCTTAAAACAAACTCACACTCAATCTTGAATGCCTTAAAGAAAATTAATCGATACTTGACGTGGAGGGCCTCTGGGCACGCGAGTTTTCTTTTGTTGACCCTAACTCTTCTTATTGTTTGCATTCTTCGATCGATTTACTTTTGTTGGTGCTTCAAGTTGGAATTGAACATTGTCTCTTAAACATGAGTGCTTGCAAAGTCTAGATTAGCACACATAAGAGTCAGTTGGTAAAAGAACAAGCGTGTTTTTTAGCCCAAGGTCATCCAAGTCTTCTCTCTCCTTGTCGTCTTTCGAGGCCATCTTGGGTGCATAAGATTATGATCCAAAACCTTGTTTCTTTTTAGGAGGCCTGCTTGGGGATTTCATCACCCCTTGGACGACCTCAACTCCAGCGTTCTGGCAGAGTATATGAATTGGGAGGTGAATCGAAAGAAACCTCTCTTGGGATCAAGATTTTGTCACTCGAGCTAAGCCTCAAGGAACTTTATACCCTTGAGAAGTGAAAGAGGAGAATTGGGTTACCACTCCTCTCGGCTGTGTGACATCTTTTTGGTCTCATCTACGAATTTGGGCCTCACATACCTTGGGTATATTGAGGACTCCTTAGCTAAACCAACTGTCAGCCTTGTAGACAACCATCTAGGATGTTAATGTGTTTGAAGTGACTGATCAAAACATTTGTAGAACATACACACTCCTTGGCGCAAGTATCACTTTCTGAGAATAAAAAACTTCTATCTGGTTGTTTCTATCTATTGCTTGATATTTTATTTGTTGAATGAATGTTTGCCAAACTTGGTCAATCCTAGCTTAGGGCATACTTAGCGTAGTCACTGCCTATTCCAAAAGTTGAATGAGTTGAAGCAAAACAACCAAGATCTCTCAAAGCCAAGCAGATTCAGGAATTGATGTCAGAGCAACCCAAACCCAAACAGAAGTTCCACAAAGTTAAACGCAAACCATCTCTAGCATACCAAGAACTTTCAGCCAAGAGAAAAGAAATAAGACCAAGCCCACGAATTGCCAAACTCCACAAAGCAGAGGAAAAAGCTACCGACGAAGCACTTCAAGAGGCCTGGTTAGAGCGCAACATCAAATTTAGCCAACATCTAGGAGTTAATCCTGCTTATGCCTTACCAACTAGGCATGATTTCTATGATTAGACACCCTTCTTTCTCCACATCTTCTTGGATAAGCTTCACTTTAGAGTCATCTTTGTAGAAAAGCCAGCCATCTTAGGTTATCCCCTTAAGCATTATTAGCTCATCCATCTCATTTAGAATCAAACCATCTAGCAAGAAATCAAAACCTCACATCCAAGCCTTCAAAATTGTTGTCACTTTTGCCAAAAGTTTGCCACTCCTAAAATCTTCCAAATCTATCAATCTCACCAAGGTTATCCCTTTGACAGAGCTTTGTCTAGGGTAATCCAGCTTTGTCACATGTTATCCCTCATCACTTGAGCTAAAGGTTGGGATCCACAAGTGGTCAATCTCGTGTTCTTCCTAAAGGATCATCAGTCTATCCTTAAGTTGAGACAATCACCACCAAGCTTGCACATAGGAAAGCAGACCTTTCATGCTTTGGCAACATATCTTTGAAGTTAGAATCTCCAACCCAATCCTCCTTAGGTTTTGTCATATAGATTTGCCTTAACCTAGGAAATCATTTGCATAGAGAAGCCTTCCCCCTTTTGCATCCATCAGCATTGTTGCATCTCATCCCTAGGAGCATTTTTCATGCCACCCGTCACTCGCTTAGCCAAGAAGAAAGAAACAATGGAGCCCTATCATTTGGATCAAACAGCCTCACCCCCCTTGAGCACTCAGCCATCCTTCAGCCCAGAGAAAGCTATGCCATCATGTACTAACATTGATGCTTTCATGAACCAACCAGGAAATGCAGTATTGGTAAATGCCATTATAGAAAAGAACAAAGAGACAATCATGGCTAATTTTCGAAGGGAAAATGTAGGAACCTTTGACTTTGGAAGACCCCCTCCATTATCAGATCCATCTCACCCATTGTTTGGGCAGCTACCACCACCCATAGGCTCTTATGATCCAAATTATCCTCAATATATGCCAAAAGAAGAGCCTCCAACCAATCCATATGATCCAACAGACCCAAACATACCATCATCCACCCAAGTTGAAATCTCCTTGCCGCAAGCCAACCCAACCACCACCACTCCATCCTTGGTTCATACCTCTCTGCTCCAAACCCCCTTTACCCAAAACAGCTCACCGTTCACCCCCTTCACTATTGTTGCTGCTGCTCCCCAACCCAGCCTTCCAAATCCCACCATCTCCCAAATCAGTGCTAGCATCTTTGGCCAACCTTAGCAATATACAACAGGGATGCCACCCATGGGGCCAAGTAATCAACCTTTCATCACCCCTAGCTTGTTCATTGCAGCCCAAAGCACAATCCCATCATTTTCATTAGGTCTTGGGAGCTCAATACCATTAGCCACAAATCTACAAGCTACTACCCTCACTCCACAAAGCTATCAAATCCCACAAGATACTAACAATTTTCTACCAAGCTCCCAAGTGACCCCAGCCCCTACCACCACTCTACCAAGCTTCCAAATCCAACCACAAAGCTATCAAACCCCATCAGTTCCATTCCCAAGCTTTCAATTCCCACCACCTCCACCACCAACTAATCCATTACCTCCAATTACCAACTACTTTTCAATGCCACTTCTAGGAGGTAATCCACCACCCCAGCCAACCACCATTTATTTGCAGATACTATCCCAAATGGGGGCACAACCCACATATATTGGTCAAACCCCACAAGCCCCCCGATCCTTTCCCCAAGCCTCTCAACCATCTTATACCTTACCTCCACAAAGCAATCCATTTATCCCACAGCCAGCTTATGTTCCTCAATACCAACCTCAAATCCCATATCAACAGCAAGCCTCGCAGCACATGCAGCAATATGCGCCACCTCCCCCTCAGCAACCTGTCATCCACCATGCAGCTGCCCAAACAATGTAAATCCCTATCAACAAATCCCTCATAGCCATCCATATTCAGTGGCCCCATCCAGCACATACCTACTTCAAGGCACTCCTACATTGGGGGCATCCCAGCCATCACCTATCAATTTAGAATGGGAGCAAATGAAGATAGCTCTGAAAGCCATCCAAGAAGGGAATGATCCGAAGACATTCAAATTTGAGAATGTGTGTCCTTACCCATTTGATAGAGCCATTACCATGACACCATTTCTCAAACACTTTGAGGTACCCAAATTTGACAAATTCAAAGGAAAAGGAGACCCTGTCACACATATCAAAGAATTTTACATGCACTGCCAGGACGTAGCATAGAATGATGTCTTTCTCTTGCGCCTTTTTCCCAAAAGCTTGGCTGGACCAGCTCTTGAATGGTTTTATAGAATCCCCTATGGCACAATTAAAAACTTTGCTGAATTATCTGAGGCATTTGTAGCCCAATATGCCCATCTTGTTGAAACAGAGCTATCAATAGTTGATCTTGTCCACACCAAGCAAAAAGGTGGAGAAAGCCTTGTCAAATACCTACAAAGATGGCAAACCCTTACCACCTGCATATCCTGCATCTTGCCAGAATGCCATGTGGTGAAAATGTTTATTGATAATGCCCATCCTAGCTTGGCTCACCACATGACCATGAACTGTTTGCAGACCTACAAAGATATCAAAGAGAAAGGAATGATCCTTGAGCAAGGACTCATTAAAGATGGTGTGGTCAAGATTTACAAGGAAGCCAACCAAAATCAATCACATTCCAATGACAAGTCTAGGTATTGGAACAAAAACAAGCACGTTGCAACAGATGGCGTCACTGACACCAGACATGTGAATATTGTTGGTCCTTCTCACAACCAGTCCAACCCACCATATCAACCAAACAATCAACAAGCTATCAACTACCAACAACAGAATAACCAAAGCTATCAAAACCACAATCCAAGGCCCAACTTCCAAGGGTCTAGCAATCAAGCTAATGCCATCAATGTAGCTGCAGGACAAAAGCCTAGATTCCAACCTACACCTAGAAACTATACACCCCTTAGTGAGCCATTGGATGTCATTTTTGAGAAATTAGTCAAGGAAAACCTCATCAAATTTCCTCCTACCCAGCAAATTGACCCAAGCCAATCCAAAGCTGCATGGTACAAAGATAATGAGTACTGCAAATTTCATAGGGTAAAAGGTCACACTACCCTCAAATGCATGAAACTGAAAGACTATGTGCAGGACCTCATTGATCGGAAGGAAATCACTATTGGTTCCCAAACCTCTCCCAATGCAGGCTTACAGATCTATCAAAATGCTTTTCCTCTACACCACAACCAAAACCCTGGAAAAGCACCTATCCAAACCAACAACAACAACACCAACAACTGTCAGCCAAACCAACAGCATGGGAAGAACAATGACCACACTTCATCCTATATAGACTATGGTAGCCTTATAGGTTGTATATCCGAGAAAGAGCCTTCCGTCAATATTATCAATATCCAAGGACCAAACAATGAGTGTGCAGTCACCACTCAAAGAGCACGATTTAACATTGCAGGCCAACCTGTTACACCAACACCATCAGCTCCATCAAAAATCCAGTACAATATCTTGGAACACCTTGGGAACATGCCAGCCCAAATCTCCATTTTAGACCTTCTTTGCACTAGTCCTGTGTACAAGAACATCCTTGACAGTGCTCTCATAGAATCTTGTGTCCCTTCTGATATCAATGCTACTAATTTTCATAATCTTGTTGGACACCTCTCATCCTCATGTGCCCTATCATTCAAACCCACCAACATACCCATGGTCGAGCCAGATCACACCCTTCCACTTCGCATAGCCATCATGGTATCCAACTTTGCTGTGAAAAGAGTAATGATAGATAATGGATCAGCCTTGAATATTTGCACCCTAAAATTCATAAAACAAGCTGGGTATACTGAGGCAGATATCATCAGTGAGGTTATCACCATCAAAGTTTATGACAACTTAGAAAGAACCACAGAAGGAACTATTTTGCTGCCAATCAAGGTTTGGCCAGTCATCCAAGAGACACTCTGCCATGTTATTGATTTAAACCTACCATTTAACATCCTCCTCAGTCGCCCATGGATTCATGCCATGAAAGCCGTTCCATCCACTTACCATCAGTGCGTCAAATTTTTGCATCAAGGCACTGAGGTAACCATCCATGCCGATCCAGAACCCTTTGCTTACTGCAATGCAGTTAAAGCTTCATATACAAACCATTGCCCTAGAATTGATATCAGTAAATCCATCGCCAACTCATCCCACACTTATAATGACCCAGAAACCATCTTCGCCTCTACCCTGTCTACCGTGAAGATCAATAACAAAGGTTGTGGAGAGTATAGTCTGTTAGATGCATTTGTTGTCGGGGCACTCCCACTTGATCCACATGCCCATGGACAATTGACATATCACAAAGCTAAGGAGATTCCACCTCCTCGATACAAACAGTTTGGCCCAACAACCTTTGTATCCTCGAAAATCCCTCTTCATGAGGAGCTCACTCCAGATATCAAAAAATGGTTACATAAGGATGCACCTCAAATAAATCAAGCACACCTTGGTCACTTTAGCCAAAAGTATCCCTAAGAACATAAGCTCATCACTAACAAATGGAACTATCAAGGTGGTGGTCTAGGACTAGAAGAAAGAGGCATGCAGTGCCCCATCGATGCACACAAGTGGGAATCGAAGTCAGGTCTTGGCTTTGGCATACCCACAATTGGGGGCACCAATGAGAAGGTCATGCTTTTTTGAACATTCACCACAACCTTGTCAAAATTGAAGACATTCCTAAGGAAGTTGAAAAGGGAGCCTACGATGATATCCTACACCAAATCTCCCTCAGAGACTCTGTTCTCCAAGAACTATCCATCCACCTCATTGACCTACCACTCGCCCATCCACAACTCATAGATTGGGACCAACCAAGTGTCATACACATCAATGAGTTCACATCAGAGGAGGCACTTCTAAGATTCATGGGAGCTGAAACTCCTCACAAGAAAACAAAGCCAGATTCTGCCTATATCTACAACCTAGATCCCAAGGGGTATTTTGGAGAAAATCCCCAACCTAGTTCTGATACACCCAAAACTAGAACTAAGGTGAATCTGAGACTAGCTAAGGCAACGAAGAGAACCCCTCAGCAAGAAAATCTAGAGCCACAAGAATAACATGAGGATTTAGCATTGCCTCCTCAAGATAATCAACCAGAGGTGTCTTCTATTCTAATTGAGGATACTCGAGAAGTCAACATTGGTTCTTCAGAGATCCCCAGACTTGTTCACATTGTTGCATCCCTATCACAAGACCAAGCTGACCTCCTCTTTGAGGTCTTAAGAGAGAACATTGGCTGATTTGCATGGTCATATCAGGACATGCCAGGACTTGATCCAAAGCTTGTAGTTCATCATCTTGCAGTTGATCCAAAGATCAAGCCCGTCAGACAAAAGCTTAGAAAAATGCACCCCAAGGTGGCATTATTGGTCAAAGCTAAATTAGAAAGAATGTTAGCTGCTAAGGTTATCCGACCTATCAACTACTCAGAGTGGATCTCCAACATGGTCCCTGTCACTAAACCATCCGATGACATCAGAATCTGCACTGATTTTAGAGATCTTAACAAAGGTTGTCCAAAAGATGATTTTCCCTTGCCCAACATAGATATGATTGTAGATCTTATAGCTAGACATGAAATTTTGTCCCTCATGGATGGATTTTCTGGGTATAATCAAATCAAGATTGCAGAAGAGGATCAACATAAGACAACATTCACTACCCCTTGGGGAACCTTTTGCTACAACATGATGCCTTTTGGCCTAAAGAATGCTGGGGCTACCTATCAAAGAGCTATGACGGCCATTTTTCATGATCTCATCCATAGCATTTTGGAGGATTATGTGGATGATATCTTGGTCAAGTCTCATACCTTCATGGATCATCTTGCTGACCTAGAGAAAGTCTTTGATAGGTTAGCCAAATATCATCTCATGCTGAATCCCAAGAAATGTGTCTTTGGGGTCACATTTGGCAAGCTTCTAGGCTTCATAGTTTCTAAACGAGGTATAGAGATCGACCCCAAGAAGGTCAAGGCTATCTTAGACATGCATCCTTCCCAGACACTGCGACAGCTTCACTCTCTTCAAGGAAAGCTCCAATATGTTCGGTGCTTCATCTCCCAGCTTGCAGATAAGTGTACACCATTTTCACATTTACTGAAGAAGGATGAGAACTTCAAGTGGGATCCTTTGTGTCAGTGCAGCTTCGATCATCTCAAGTAGTATCTCATCAATCCCCCTATCTTGGTTCCACCAGTTCCTGGTTGTCCCCTAATTTTGTACATATCAGCAACACCTACTACTCTAGGGGCACTTCTAGCACAGCTTGATGACTACAACAGAGAAAGAGCCATCTACTACATCAGTAGAACCCTAGTTGGTTATGAACTTAATTACACTCCTATGGAAAAAGCTTGTTTGGCAGTTGTTTTATCAACTCAAAAGCTTCACCATTACATGCTAAGTCATACCATCCAACTAGTCTCCAAGATTGACCCTCTCAAGTATATGCTCTCTAGAACAACACTTACAGGCCGTTTGGCCAAATGGGTTATGCTCCTTAGTGAATTTGACATCCAGTATGTGGATAGAAAGGCAATCAAAGGGCAAGCTATAGCAGATCACCTAGCTGATGCACCTCTAATAGATGCTTATCCAATGATCACAGAATTTCCAGATGAGCATATCTGTCTAATTGAAGAACAACCCCCATGGAAACTTTATTTTGATGGCTCATAGACATCTCATGGATCAGGGGCAAGAATATTGTTGGTCACAACTCAAGGAAATTACATTCCAAAAGCCTTCAAGCTACAATTCCCTAGCACCAACAATATCCTAGCACCAACAATATAGCTGAATATGAGGCCCTCATAGCAGGATTAAAAATAGCTGCAGAATGGAACATTGTTGAGCTACAAATCTTTGGTGATTCTTAGCTCATCATCAAGCAAGCCCTAAATGAATATCAAACCAAAGATGAAAAGCTATTACCCTACAAAGAGCTAGTTGATCAGCTAACCCAACATTTTACAAAGCTTTAGTTTAGACAAGTGCCTCGAATACAGAACAAAGTAGCAGATGCTATGGCTACTATAGGCTCACTCTTGGAAATTTCCCAAGTAGCTACACAGTATGAGTTTTTAGTGGAGCAGCTCCTCACACCCACCTATGCAAATGAGGATTCAAACTGTGTTTGTATCTTGGTTGGTCCCCAATCCCCTTAGTACCATGAGATTCACACTTACCTTAACGATGGTATCATATCCCCTCACCTCACACGTACCCAATGCTAGAACCTCATCCAAAAATCATCCTGCTATGTTATCATAGCCAATACCCTATATCGTCAGGGTTATCACGATACTCTCTCTCGATGTTTAGACCAAAATGAGGCCGCGATAGTGTTAAAGGAAGTACACTCTGGACTTTGCGGTGCCCACACGAGTGGTATTGTCCTAGCATGAAAAATCCTTAGAGTAGGCTACTATTGACCTACCATTGAAGAAGACTCTTGTGACTTTGTTAGAAAGTGTCTCCCATGTTAGCAGCATGCAAATCTTGTTCACGCTCTAGCACAGGATCTACAGCCTATTGCACCGCCTTGGCCCTTCGCTTGTTGGGGCCTTGATCTAGTTGGAACTATCACACCCCTCTCACTGATGGACATAAATGGATAATAATAGCTACAGACTATTTCACTAAATGGGTGGAAGTAGTCCCCCTAGTCTCAGCTATAGGAGTTCAGGTCTCCAAGTTCATCTTGTACCACATTGTTTGCCGCTTCGGCATCCCATCCACCATCTTCACTGACCACGAAGGTAACTTTGAAAATATCAACATGGAAGAATTATGCACTTCTCTCTGCATCCATCACCACTTTTCTAGCCCATATTTCCCACAAGGTAACGGCCAGGCAGAGGCAACTAACAAAACCCTCCTCAAAATTCTAAAGAAAGTTGTCAATGATTCCGGCCGTGATTGGCACCTACAAATAAATCCAGCCCTATGGGCCTATCGAACTTCCTTCCGTACATCCAAAGGCACAACTCCATACTCCCTAGTCTATGGTGCTAAAGCGGTACTACCTATAGAGGTTGAACTTCCCTCCTTGCACATATCTTTGCAAGGGCAAATATCAGATGAAGAATATAGAGTAGCTCGACTCACCCAGTTAGATCTCTTAGACGAGAACCGACAACAAGCCTATGATCATCTCATAGTCTATCAAACTCATCTCAAAAGAAATTTCAACAAGAAGGTGCTTCCACGACACTTTCAGCCAGGTGACATGGTCCTCAAAGAAAACATGAAAGTCCAAGTAGATCGAGAAAAGAAAGGCAAGTTTGAACCTACATGGCTTGGTCCTTATGTTGTCACTGCTTCCTTTGGCTTCGGAGCTTATCATCTATCTACACCAGAAGGAGAACTCTTGAATGATCCTACTAACATCATTCATCTCAAGAAGTTCTATGCTTGAAGATCCTTGGTATACCCAACTTTTGAAAAATACAAAAGAGAAAATAGTAAAGAGAAATAAGCGTCCAATGGTGAAAACTTGGCAATTCAAGCACCTTGGATAGGTACCTTGGTGAAAACTTGGTAATTCAGGTGCCTTATGTACTAAAGACTAATCCATTATCTATCACTATCCTATCCCTCATCCATTCACCCACCATCTCATAAGACACACTTGCTTGTTCCCTTGGTGTTCCAACCAAATATCCAAAATCTGATGAAGCTTGTAAATACCTCCTATATAGCTTGTAAATCTTGTACCAAAGCTTCTATTATACCTTGTAAATCTTGTACCATACCTTGTCTATCCGAATCTTGTCCAAGGTTTGTACCATATTCCAGCCTATAAATAATCTTGTATCCTAGCTTGTATACTATCACGTGCACACACAAAACCCCATTTTCACTTAAGCTTTTTGCAAACCATCTACCTATCCACCTATCACCTATTATAGACATCCCATCCTTCACAAACATTTCCATCTCACAAAAAACCAAAACATGAACAAACTTGTACATTTGTAACATATCTTGGTCCATCAGCTTGTACATCTTCTTTAGCTTAGTACCATTGTATCTATCCAGCATTCGTGTCAGTTCATCCTTGATCAGCATCTTGCACCCAACACACATCTTGGTTAGCTATTCCAACGTATCCTTTAGCTAGATTTATTGTCACCAAAGTGTTATCTTTCTTAGTTTAGCTTGCCAGATGCATCACTCATCCAAATCCACCAGCTTCGGTGCTCTCCGATAGGTCCTTGTAGGATATAGCTTTTCTCATGTCTGATCTTGGTCCGTTAGTACCTTGTCCTACCCATCTCGTTGGCAAATGACTCTCTCTTGGATTTTCACTTTCTTTTGATTTGGGATCTTCCATTTTGGGTCTTGAAGTATCTTTTCCAAGCAATCTCCTTGTTCCCTCCTCAAGGTTGCCATGATCTTCCATATCATGGTATGCTGCGACTGGGGCAAGTAGAGCGTAAGGTCTTGATCAGGTCTTTCGTTTGTTTTTCTTTTCTGCTTGTGGGTTCTCCAGTTTCATTTCCATGCTGCTTCCTCTAGGATTCATGTGTGATGCTGGGGCAATCCTTGTGTGTTTTTTTTGAGTTAGTTTGTTAGTCCTTTGGACGATTGGTGAAAAGGCCTTGATGTTCTTAGTAACCTTGGCAATTAACCAATAGTCCTATAGCAAATCTAGTGCTCAACTACATGGTGGTACTTCTCTTTGAAGTATCGCCCCGCTCAAAAAGCTTCAATGGTTTTCCTTAATCTCCATTATCTCCCATCCATATCCAGCATCCGTCTCTCCTACCCTAGCTGATGCATCAGTATCTCTTTGAATCACTCATCACTCTTAGCTTTAGGGATCCATAATCCTAGTCTTAGGGATCCACCAATCCAAATCAACCCACCAAGCCTCATCTTTCGAGATCCACAATCCTAGTGCTAGGGATCTCCGAAACCCATCTTTCACCAATCTAACTCTTTGAAATCTTGTTGCATCAGCTTTATAATCCCCTCATCCATCTCCCTATCCTGGATTCTTTTTTATAGCGCTCCACTCCTTCATCCTCTGCAATTTCTGAGATCTTAAGCTTGCTTCCTCTTGTGCCTCTGATTCTCCCTTTATCATTCTCCCATAGTAAGAGTTTGAGCTAACTAAACCTCTTCTCTTAATCCAATTTGAGTCTCCTTGCTCATCCAAAGAGCCATGGATGTAGCATTTCATGAGTATATTGACAGATTTATGGTTGTGTACCAAGATGATCTTACAACGTATTCTAACAAGGCTGAAGATCATTGCAAACCCTTGGAATTTTTTTTTATAAAAGCCTTGGAATATGGGGTATCTTTAAACCAAAAGAAATGCACATTCAGGGTCACAGAAGGAAAGTTATTAGGACACATAGTGTCTAAGGATGGGGTAAAAATAGATCCTAAGAGGGTAGTAGCTATTGACAAAGTCCCCAAACCAAAAACTGTGAAAGGAATTCAGTCCTTTTTTGGCCAGGTCAATTTTATGAGGAGATTTGTTACCATTTTTTCTGAAATCAGTAGACCCATCTCAAAGATGCTCAAGAAAGGAGCCGTTGTAGATTGGAATGGTGAACCCTCAGAAGCATTCCAAGATATAAAAAATACAATAAAGAATGCTCCAGTATTGAGGACCCCAGATTATGCAAAGCCCATGCATATTTTCTCTTTTGCATTATTCCATATTGTAGCTGCAGTCTTATTACAGAAAAATCAAGAAGGATATGAGCAGCCTATTGCATTTTTCAGCAAGTCACTATAGCCTGCTAAATTGAAGTATGAGATAAATGAAAAGCAAGCATATGCTTTGGTAAAATCTGTAAAAGCTTTCAGAAGTTACTTGGTAGGTGCTACTGTTATCGCTTTTGTACCTAGTGCTGCAGTCAAGGATATATTCTCTCAACAAGAAGTTTCAGGCAGGAGGTGTAGGTGGATCAATAGAATCCAAGAATTTAACATTGATATAAAAATAAAAAAAATTAGTAAGAGGTTAAGGTTTGGCCAAACTCATGGCTGAAACTAATCTAGAGGAAAATCAGATAAATCTGGTAAATGATGATATCAGAACTGACTTATGTGACATGGACCAATGTGATTGGTACACCAATGTCATATATTATTTGCAACATATGGAAGCTCCTCCCCATCTGCCTGACAATGAAAAAAGGAATACTAATTTGCAGGCCATTAGGTACATAATTCTCCAAAATAACTTATGGTTGAGAAATTTTGAGGGAATCTTGTTGAAGTGTGTGGATAAAGAAAAGACAAAAGAGATTTTGAAAGAAATGCATGCTGGAGTATGTGGAGGACGCTACATGCCCAAAACTACTACACATAAGATAATGAGGGCTAGATTCTGGTGGCCTTCTCTATTCAAGGATGCTCAAGTTATGGTAAAAAAATGTGAACCTTGTTAGAGGTTTGCTGGAAAGCTAAAATTCTCAGGAAATACTCCATTAAAGCTAGTTGAGACTCAAACACCTTTTCAACAATGGGGTCTAGACTTCATAGGAGAGATTTTCCCCAAGTCTAGCACTGGCTAATCTTGGATTCTGGTTGCTACTGACTACTTTACAAAGTGGGTAGAGGCTATCCCCACAAGAAATGCGACAAGTAAGGTGGTAAATAATTTCCTGTTGAATAACCTTATTTCTAGATTTGGACGTCCACAGAGAATTGTCACAGATAATGCTATGTGTTTCAGATCTGAGGAGTTTATCAAATTTTGTGATAAATATGGAATGACAAGATCATCATCTGCTCCATATCATCCACAAGAGAATGGACAAATTGAGTCCACAAATAAGAGCCTATTGAAGGTCATTAAAAGAACCTTGGATGATAATAAAAAGGCATGGGATTCCAAGTTACAATTGGCAATATGGGCTGATAGAGTAACTATAAAGAAAGCAATTGGTGTAGCTCCATTTGATTTAGTGTATGAAATTCAAGCCAGAATGCCTCAGAAAAACTTGATCGGACTATACAATTACATCCAGTTATATGATGAAGATACTACAGATGAAATGCAAGAAAGAATGGATGAATTGGTAGGATTGTCCGAAACCAGAAGAGAAGCATCTTCGAGGAACCAAAAGTTGCAATTGCAAGTCAAGACACTCTATGATAAAAGGACTATAAGAAGAAAATTTGAAAATGGAGATCTAGTCTTGATGTGGAATGCCAGAATTGAAGATAAAGGAAAACATGGAAAATTTGATCCTATTTGGTTAGGCCCATATCTCATTAAGAATTCTTCTGGTGAAGATTCTTATATAATCAAAGATATATCTGACAATATTCTTGAATTACCAGTTCATGGACAGTTCTTGAAGAGGTATTTTTCTTGAAAAATACTTATTTTCTTCCATAAATAGTAGTTTTAGGGTTTCCTATCATTTTGTTTTCTGTAAATCCTTGTAAATATCCTTGTGCAGTTTGGTTCTTTGTTTTTGTGTGTTGCTTTGTGCTCTCTGAAGAAGTTGTCATCTTACCAAATGTGTGGTTTGCTTTCCCATAGATTCTAAATTTCTTGCATAGACTCAAGTAGTCTATCATCCCCAGACAGAGCCACTGTTGGTTTGATTTTGAAACCTAAATTTTTTTTTAAAATCATGCTGAGAAATCATTTGAATTCTTAGGTTTCCCTAAGTCCTACCCTATTTCATATGTTATCAAAGTCTGTTGATTTCTCCAGATTGATCTCCTAAAAACACCCATGATATTGTCCTAGGTCTGAAATTGATGGCATCCCTTTTGAATTTCTCAGAAGGAGTTGTAAAATGTTTTAAGTTGGTCCTTCACGTTCTTACGGTGTGAGGATTCACGTAACGACGGAATGCCTTTTGTTTTTGTTTTCCATGGCCACGCTTTTTGATACAGCGAAGAGGTGTAAAGGATTTATCGTGCCTAGAAAATCTCTCGTTACAGGCTTATGAGTAAATACCTTGAGCGAAGGAGCAGGGAAGCCTATAATGTGACCTACGCGTATGCACCTCAATGGGTAGTGTAAAGGCATAAAGCATGATATGAAGGGCACGTGAGGGTATCATGGTGTTACGAGTAAAGATTTTTTCGTAAGCATGGAAGCAAGGTTTCATGGTGTTTACGTGTCTACGATTCTTAGGTTTGTGGACAACCATAAAGCTTTGTTCTTAGCGGTGAAGGAATCATGTGGGACCTGTTGAAGTGTCAGAAGGGCCCAGTTGCAGCAAATCAGATGGAGACACGACATTTATGTCAGATGGGCCCATCCCTCATGGCATATGACTTAAGCTTTTGATATTACGCCCTTACGGTTATAGCTTAAGCGTATGAACGAAGAGCTATTTTTTCTTTCCTCCATGGTTACGGATCCAGTCTCAGTATGTCAGCGTAAAGAGGCGAGAAGGAAAATCAGTAAAAGGGGTTTACGCTCATACAACAAAAGGAAGACGTAAGACTGCAATAGCAGTTGAGAGGGCTCTTTGGTGATACGAATAAAGCTGAGTCGTAAGAGCGGAAGATAATTTTTTGAAGCCTTACGCTGCTCCGGGAAATGAAGTAAGCGGAACAACGTAGAAGGATTTTCCAAGGTTTCCACAGATACGTGCATGTAGGAGCGTAAAGGCAACCAAAATGGCTTGACTGAGGGTTTTACGCTCGCACGAGGAATATTAAATCATAGAGGCAGAGATACATAGTAACAGGGCTTGAGATCCTACGGGGTAAAAGGTTTCGTAAGAACATAAAAGGGATTTGTAAAACATTGTAAGAGCATCATTACGTTCCTACGATTAGGGCATTTTGAAGCTTTCTCTGAGTGAGCGTAGAGATCCATCAAGAGCTTTTCCAGCATCACAAAGATTGAAGGTTTAACTCAGTGTAAGAATGAAAGGCAGTCATATAAGAAAGAACCTTTGATGTATTAAGATAGATAAGCAAAAAGGACAAAACTACTGTAACCAAGCAAAGTAAGGTTTTGAAAAGTACAATCAGAATCAAATTTTGTGGCTGATATACCTTGATGACAACCTTGCGATCATAAGTTTTAAAGCTCATGCATGCTAAATTTATTAAAAAGGTTGGCAGATATATAATTAAAACATCAAGGATTTATTTGAATTACCAGCCTCAAGAAGCTTGTTCCTGTGTTGTTCTGAAGTTTTAAAAGCTACAGAGCTCTGTGTATCCTGTGAAGTTGCAGAAGAATTCAAAGTAAAAAAAATGGCCGACCAAGATGTTGAAGAAGTACACGCAGAAGAATTCAAAGTCAAAGATGAGGGTGATGATGTGGTAGAAGTCACACTAGAAGGGAAAAGGAAGAAAACTGCTGTCAAAACAGAAAAGAAGACAAGGGTCAGAAAATTGAACAAGCATGTAGAAGACTGGTTAAAAATTCTTCCAGGGTCGTCAAATGAAATTTTTACAAATGATCATATATTCAGATACTCTTATGCTTTTGTTCGAGATGTTGAATGCCCTAGAATTACTGGCTATGATCTTTTCATGTACTTTTATCAGAACAGAACAGAGAATGTGCCAGTATGTAACCCTTGGAATAGAAATATGGCAAAACTAATTTTTCTAGAAGTGTTCATTGATGTTGACCTATTGAAGGCCCTAATAAAGTCATATAATCCAGTAACTAGGACTTTTCACAGGCATAATGGGAGTGTATTATGTACATTGGACAGAACTTCTTTTATTGAGGCTTTTGGATTGATGGGACAAATGGATGTACCTATTGACATAGTAGACTTACAAGGAAAGTTCGCTAGGAATAAAACCTATTTTGTAAACAATGTCATGCTGCTGCACATTCCTTACAGAGTTAAGAAGGTAGGGTTAATTCCAAGAAAGGTGGGATATTTTTTACCTCTGAGTAGGTTCAAAAATTATTTCAAAAAACACAGTTTATGGGTTGCACAAAGTATTGGGAAGTGATGGTGCAGAGGATTGTGTATATGGTTCTCTTTTTCTAATGGCATGCGACATACATGATCCTTTTCATCATAAGGAGTATGATTATGTGGCCTTTATCATTGACAGTATGCACATGCAGATTTGTGACGCTAAGAAAGGAGAACTGAAAGACTTCAAGTTCCACCTGTAGACACCTAAAAATCCTTTAAAAAATAAAGTATTTTTATGTTTTGAAAAAATACCTAATGACATCATTATTTATTAATTAATTAATTAATTAATATTTATGCCATTAAATCCCTTTATCTTAATTAAAAATATTTAATTAAGGAATCCCTGCCAAAAATGTTTAAATCTTATTTAAACATTATTTCTTTATTTATTAATTATTTAATTAATAAATTGACCAAAAATCCTAAAATAAATTAAAAAATTATTTTTTGTCCAAAACTTGGCCAATTTCCTTATGACCAATAACCTCTTCCAAAATCTTCTAATGCTTCTTTAATTTCGATTAAAGGCTAATCCCATCATTTCCTACCCCTAATCCCAACTCAAAATATTTAATTAAGATTAAATAATAATCCTCATGTTTATTAAAAAAGTTTTAATAAATATCTCCTCAACCCAAACCCTTGAAATAAATAAAACTTTATTTATTTCCTAAAAATCTAATTTATCCTCATCCTAAGAAGTTCTAGACTCTTCTAGAAAGTCTTCATCCTCATCCTAGGAAATTCTAGACTATTCTAGAAAGTCTTTATCCTCATCCAAAGTCTAGACTCTTCTAGAAGATGTCTTTAAACCTAATCCTAATCCCCTCCTAACCTTGTCACATTCTCTAAACATGGGTTAAAACTTACTAACCCAAGCCAAAGTTAAAAAATATCTCCTCCTTCACCCACCCTCATTAAATGCCATCCACTTGCCTATCCCTAAGCTAATCCTAAACCATCCTAATCCATCCTCTAATCATTTGTACAAGCCTAAACAAGCTTAAAACCTTCCTAATCAAGTCCAAGTCAAAATTGCTCTCATCACCCTCAAAATATCTCAACCATAAAACTTTATGAAGTCCACTAGCTCATAAATGACTCTTACAAGCTCTTTTATTGCTCTTACAAGTCATTATGAGGGTCTTTATGAAGATTTTATCCCTTGAGCCTCCTTTGTTGACTCATCCTTCCCCTTTCCTCCATCCTCTCACCATGTGACATGTGTCACTCCTTGATTGGCTATAAGGAAGCACAATCCATGTGCTCCCTTTTGAGTGCATCCTAGCCCTCCTTAAGCTTTCATCTTTCCTTCCATCTTAGCCCTCCATCTCTCAAGCCTCTTGCCTATAAATTGGATCCTTTCCCTTTGCAAAATAACACAATCCATGAAGTAAAGTCATAATGCCATTTTGAGAAGCCATTTAAATCAAAACCATACACTCACACCCAAATTCCAACTCCATTTGAAGCCCTTTTTGAAGCATAAGTTTGAGCATACATCCTATCTATTTAGACAAAGCCACTCAACAAGAGAGCTTCTCATTGAGAGAGTCCATTAATGGATCATATTCTCAATTGAGAGTTCATCTTAGTCTATCTTGAAGTTTATGAATTTTGTTTAGTTTGTAGAAGCTTTATTTAAAATTGGTTTCTATTAGCATACTAACATTGCTCATATACATTTTGGCACGCCTGGTGGGACCCCGCATGGGTCATCTTCATTAGCTTTTTTAGTCAAGTTTTGTATGTCATTTGATGATTTTGGCTAATTTTACTTGTTTTTGTGATTGGTAGGATTGTATAAATTGGTTTTGTAGGTCCACATGAGCATGAAGAAGACAAAGGAACTCATAATCTATCTCATAGTGTTTGCAGATTTTTCAAGCTTATAGGTGGACAAAGAACTTGAAATTCTTCTTCCTCTTCTTGTCTATATTCTTCTTATTCCATCTACTTCTTCTTCTTCTTCTTGTGGGAGATCTTGGCAATTTTTTTTTTAAGGAAGCAAAATCATACACATTTCTTTTTAGTGCTTAAAATGAACCCCCAAATCATACTTAAATCCATTGAAAAATTAAAAATTTGCAAAAAAGAAAAAATCTTTTAACAAGTGAAACTAAACCAATCTAATCATTTGCATCCTTGCAACATCAAGGTTTTAGATGCATTCATGCAAAATTAGGAACACTTCATTTTTGGAAATTTAAAAAGAACTTCAAGTTTCCATTTCAAAAGGTTCAAAATCAACACTAAGTGCACACTAAAGTTCTTTTAAAAAATCTCATGAAAACTAAGAGTCCTAAATGGTTGCAAAAATTGTCTTAAAAGCTTTGTTATTTGTTCCAAACAAATTTATTATTGCAAAATCTTGAATGTTTCTTAGGTTTTTCATGCATCAAAACAATCTAGGAATATCATTTTTGGGCTTAAAATATGCAAACTAGAACACAAAATCTTGAATGAAAACCAAAGTCCAAAGAGTCATTTTCACTTTTGAGTCCAAAACAATCTTGAATGATCTAAGGTTAAAACAAAGCACTTCAAATTTCTTAAAACAACACACAAAATCTCAATCTTGAATGCTCAAAATAAAACACTTGAATGTTTAACCACTTGTCTTTGAATGCATGTTGCTAAAATCACTCTTGAATGCCATGGATTAAAATCAAATTTTCCTTGAATGCATGATTAAAACAACAAATCCAATCTTGAATTCTAAGGATCAATTAACCATTGCAATATCAAACACTTCATTTGGAGCTTCTAAAAATTGAACAAAAAAAATCTCTTTTCCACATGCAATCTAGGTAAAGTTTGATTTTTGGACATTTAAGAAACCTTGTTAAGTTAAAATGCAAATTTGCAAAAATCAATTTGAGTAGTTCCTTGGACTCACCTCTTTTCTAATCACCCATCAAATATTAACCATTGGTTGCAATCTCAGCACCATTTATGGGGATGGGTCTACTTGAAAAAGGTGTTAAATGTTCCACAATCTAACTCACTCACTTGGTCTTTGAATGTTTGCTTTAACTTTATCAAAATTCTTAAATGATCAAAAATCTAGATTAAATCGATCACACTTCAAGTTTGGGTGCTAAAATTGAACAACAACTGACGTGGAGAGCCTCCGAGCGCATGCTTGAAATCGAATCTGACACACTTTTGTTTTGGGCTTAAAACAAACTCACACTCAATCTTGAATGCCTTAAAGAAAATTAATCAATACTTGACGTGGAGGGCCTCTGGGCACGCAAGTTTTCTTTTGTTGACCCTAACTCTTCTTATTGTTTGCATTCTTCGATCGATTTACTTTTGTTGGCGCTTCAAGTTGGAATTGAACATTGTCTCTTAAACATGAGTGCTTGCAAAGTCTAGATTAGCACACATAAGAGTCAATTGGTAAAATAATAAGCATGTTTTTTAGCCCAAGGTCATCCAAGTCTTCTCTCCCCTTGTTGTCTTTCGAGGCCATCTTGGGTGCATAAGATTAGGATCCAAAACCTTGTTTCTTTTTAGGAGGCCTGCTTGGGGATTTCATCACCCCTTGGATGACCTCAACTCCAGCGTTCTGGCGGAGTATAAGAATCAGGAGGTGAATCGAAAGACACCTCTCTTGGGATCAAGATTTTGTCACTCGGACTAAGCCTCAAGGAACTTTATACCCTTGAGAAGTGAAAGAGGAGAATTGGGTTACCGCTCCTCTCGGCTGTGTCACATCTTTTTGGTCTCATCTACGAATTTGGGCCTCACATAGCTTGGGTATATCAAGGACTCCTTGGCTAAACCAACTGTCAGACTTGTAGACAACCATGTAGGATGTTAATGTGTTTGAGGTGACTAATCAAAATATTTGTAGAACATACACACTCCTTGGCACAAGTATCACTTTCTGAGAATAAAAAACTTCTATCTAGTTGTTTCTATCTATTGCTTGATTTTTTATTTGTTCAATGAATGTTTGCCAAACCTGGTCAATCCTAGCTTAGGGCATACTTAGCGTAGTCACTACCTATTCCAGAAGTTGAACGAGTTGAAGCAAAACAACCAAGATCTCTCAAAGCCAAGCAGATTCAGGAATTGATGTCAGAGCAACCCAAAACCCAAACAGAAGTTCCACAAAGTTAAACTCAAACCATCTCTAGCATACCAAGAACTTTCAGCCAAGAGAAAAGAAATAACACCAAGCCCACGAATTGCCAAACTCCACAAAGCAGAGGACAAAGCTACCGACAAAGCCCTTCAAGAGGCCTGGTTAGAGTGCAACATCAAATTTAGCCAACATCTAGGAGTTAATCCTGCTTATTCCTTACCAACTAGGCATGATTTCTATGATTAGACACCCTTGTTTCTCCACATCTTCTTGGATAAGCTTCACTTTAGAGTCATCTTTGTAGAAAATCTAGCCATCTTAGGTTATCCCCTTAAGCATTATTAGCTAATCCATCTCATTTAGAATCAAACCATCTAGCAAGCAATCAAAACCTCACATCCAAGCCTTCAAAATTGTTGTCACTTTTGCCAAAAGTTTGCCACTCCTAAAATCTTCCAAATCCATCAATCTCACCAAGGTTATCCCTTTGACAGAGCTTTGTCTAGGGTAATCCAGCTTTGTCACATGTTATCCCTCATCACCTTGAGCTAAAGGTTGGGATCCACAAGTGGTCAATCTCATGTTCTTCTTAAAGGATCATCAGTCTATCCTTAAGTTGACACAATCACCACCAAGCTTGCACATAGGAAAGCAAATTATAGCATCAAGGTTGGATGACAGGCTCATTCAATCTGAGAAATTCATGGAAGATGATGATTTTATTAAATCGTCAGAATTTAAAAGTTTTCTCTATAAAATCAAACAAAATGAACTCACATTGAGTCTCATGCCAGGGGAAGATCCAAAAAAAAACAAATAGTTAGTTGAAAAACTATTGGCTTATGACCCTAAAAGTGAAACAATGACTGCCGCAGAAGCTAGGGAATTAGTACATAGGAGTGGTGTGATTCTAATACCACATTGGGATATTGAGAAAGCTTTTGTGTTGGACCAAATGAGAAGACAAGATAAGGTCATTAGTTATGAAGCCACTAGCAGTGAAGGTTTTAAAAGAGGGTCAGGTTTTAATGTGGACACTAAAACCCTAGCAGTATGGAGTGTGGCCCCTGACACCAAGAAGCCTAAGTTTATGGATATAGAAGAAACTGCTCAGCGAAATATGATTGTGTGGACATTGGAGAGCACTACTGGGAAGGAAATCTCCAGTTTGGTAAAACATTTTGCTCTAATGAATGAGGAAAAGGTTGATGAAATTGACGATAAGTTAGCTGCAATGTTTAATGAATGCCTTGATATCAGGAGAACATATGAAGAGGAGCTCAAAATGAGCCATGTACAGAAACAAAGAATAGAGGAGTTGGAGGAAAAAATTAAAATTCTAGAAACAGAAATAAAATCCCTCAAAGAAGAACTCAAGATAGCAACAAAGGCAGAGCATGCACCTAGACAAGAGGAAGAAAGAAGGCACAAAGTAGAAGCAGAGGCCCAAACAGAAGAAATGCTTATGGAAACAACAGTGTCAGTGCCTGTGATTAGTGTGGAAACAAAAGTTTCCTAGGTTGACAATAATACCAAGAAAACTGTTTTGATGAATGTATTAAATCATAGAATCAGCATTCTGAAAAGAATATCTCAGGATACTTATAATACATTCATCAGTCTACAATCTGCAGAACAGGTATGCATGGATGCAGTTAGGTGGCTTGAGCCTATTTTTCAACAGTGGGGACCCTATATGCAATTTTTTGATAGGTTGATACCCTTGTTAGCCAAGAAGCTAGATCTCCCAGATAAAGTTATTACTGTGAAGGAAGGTATGGACAAAGTGAAAGAATTATTGCAAATCTTCACAGGGAAGTTGGCAGTAATCCAAAGTAAATTAAAAATGCTAACAAATGGTTTCTATTCTTTGATTCCTTCTGTTATGAATTCTAATGATAAGTTAAAAGATTTTGATGAGTGGTCTAATTCTTTTGATCACATTATAGACTTGCCACAAATGGTGTCTGTCCTCCAAGATGGTATTGATGGATGTCTTTTCAATGAACTAATTGATACCCTTTTCAAAATTGAAACTAAAGTGAATAGGTTTATCATACAAGGAAGGGTGATTACTGATGCCAGGTGGCAGAAAATAGTGGATGAATTAACAACAGTTAAAGAATGTGATTGGCCCACTAAAAGAGAAATATTTGTCTGGGAAGCAATCGCAGAAATCAAAGCACTACCAACTGGGAGCTGTTAGAGAAAAGGACAAAATTGAAGATTTTATGCTCCAGCTGTCATTTGCCTTCTGTTTTATTTGTTTTGGTTTTGTTTGTTCGGCTCTCTTTTGAAAAGGGGTAATTTACCCAATTTTTGTAAAAGGACACATGTCACTCTCTTTAGCCCTAAGCTTGTTGCATCTCACACTATTTAAGTGAGATGCCAAGGCTAAAGAAGGGTCCGAATTATTTTTCTTCTAAGTATTGTGCTTAGTCTAGTTTTTGGTCCAAATTTTGAAGGCAAGTTTGTAATGTGTTTCTCTGTCAAATTTTCTGAAAATACATGAAGATAGAATGAACTTGTTTATTTCTGAAGGCTATTCTGAGTTTATTGTAAAAGATGTATCATTTTCAAAGGAAATGAATACAAACTATGAACTGTCCCCATATCAGTTCTTTCTGAATTTTGTCTCCTGCTCAATACTTAGCTACCTTGATGTTGTATGAGTAAAAGCCTGTACAATTGAATGCAATATAGTTAGGTTGTATATCCATCTATCATTGCTGTTAATTCAATGGATTAAGTAAAAGCTTTGATGAATGCGATAAGATTCTTTAAGTATTGAAAAGGATTTTGAATGATAAGTTCTGATAAGAATTGCTGATACAATTTGTTGTAAGGCAACAAATTAGATCTTAGATTTTTCTATAGACTCTGAAACCCAATGGATTAGGCACTGATCAAATTATTTCAGCTGAAAGAGAAGTATCTTACAAATGGTTGTTCAAATGCATTATCAAATCAAATTTTACTTTTATTTCCTATAGATCTTCAAAGTTGGCCAGCACTTGTCTGCATGAAATCTTTTTAGCTTCAGTTAGCCATTGTTGCTGAAAACGTCTGCAGATCTATAGAAGACTTCTTGGCCATATCTGTTTATGGGATGTGTTTGGCAAGTTAGTAAGAATTATGTATATATTTGAGGATTTTGAAATGAGAATCAGAATGAAACTAAGAATAATCCTCATACAATCATTTCATTTTTGAACCATCCCTAGGTATACCCACCCTGGTTGTACAGAGCCAAAAGAGTAGAAAACCATTTGTGGTTTTGTTGAAGTTGGGTCCAAATACCTTACATATGCAATTGTTGATAAGGATAGGCTAGTCTGTAGATTGTGTATGTACTATCATTCTGGTATTCCCTGGGTTGAAATTGTGGGAGCACTAACTGGTGCAAGATTTGCAGGTGGGATAGACAAATTGGGCCATGAAGCCAATGCAGAATTAGACTTTATGAATTGGATTTTCCTTCTAGTTTATACAGCTTGAGCTTCATTTCCAACCTTCTCAAGTTCTTTTGCAAGATCTTCCCTCTCTTTTTGAGCCTTCTCAAGATCTAGATCTAACTTTGACATGGAGGGTTGTATAAGTTTGCTTGGTATAGCTTGAGGCTCATTTATTTGGATTCCTATAGCCTTGCCTTTCCCTTTATCTAAAGCTTTTGCAGTGGGCTCTACAATATCAACTTGAATAGGTTTATAGGCTTGAACTTGAGCAATAACTGGTTCTTGCCTTCAATTTAGGTGTTTCTCCTGTTCTTGCACTTTAGCTCTCAGATTATCAATATCTCCAAAAAAATCCTTATGGAGAGTTGTGGTATTGTCTTCTAATTTTTTATTTTTCTCTTTCAAAGCAGGCATCCTTCTTAACAAAGTATCTCTTTCTATTATGGCATCTAATGTGGCTTTCTCCTTCTCTTTTTCAAGACGAATGCGTTTAGCTTCTTCCTCAGCAATCCATTTCTTCAAAAATTCTATCTCAGAGTGCACTTCTTTAGGATCTGCAGAAGTTGCCTCGGAATCAGTAGGGTCATCCAGATCTATAAGGTTTGGTTCTACGTATGGGGCTACTCTGGGATTAAAAAGATTATCAGATGAACTCCTAAATCCTAGCCTATAATTTATATCAGCTACAGGATCTGGTCTTAATGAAGCAATTCCCATAGTAGACACATCCTTGTCTTGAAAAACTCTCTCATCTGGTAATGGGGTACTGAAAATGCCTCCTCAGAGTCTTGTAGTTTCAGATTCAGAGCTAAGCGAAGAAGACTCTCTTCCTATTACTAGTTGATAACAGGAATTGATGGATGCATTACCTCTGGGTTTCCAAGTAGGATTTGGATCTATCTTTTTCTTATTTTGGTTCTTCCTACCACCTTGGGGTAAATCAGTATACATTGATACATCGGGATTGGCTCTCATGTAAGCTCTTGTATTTTTCCTCTTGTCAGCCATATTTACATTTTTATTTCAATAAGCACTAGCTTCAAAACCTTGACTGAGTCACCACCCTATTTCGGGACAATATATAATGACACTTTTAACTGATCAAAAGAAACTGACACACAAGTAGGAACAAAAATATACAACACAGACATACCAATCACTGATGTCGTAAGACTGCAACTCTTGCTTGTTTAGATAAGACACTTGGATAGGCTGGGTACGTCAATGTGTAGCAATGGTACTTGGGCTCTATCTTCTTTAAATTCTCAAGGTTTGACACTAAAAGATTCCCTTATAACCACGGGCAAGACATAGATCACATGACACACATGTACACAACAGGACCAAAGAAACTGTAGTACTTTTCACAAAGGTGTTGGACAATTCCCCAGCAGAGTCACCATTTTGTTGGTGTTTTAAATGGTACTAAAACTACTAAGTGACAAAAAGCTTAATACTAGAATGACAGTACATACACAATCTAAAGACTAGCCTATCCTTATCAACAATTGCATATGTAAGGTATTTGGACCCAAATGTATACACTAAAATTTTTCCCGAATGACTATATTAATCTAATTAATACTAGTCACATTCCTCTACTTATTTAATTAAATAGGTTCATTTTTGCCTAAGTATTTAAATTTAATTTAAATACTCCTAGCTCTAATGTGATAATTTAAATTAACACATGATTCTCCACATATTCTTTTTTAAATAAATTTTATTTATTTAAAATCTTCCATATTCCCATTAATTCTTCTAGACCTTGATTAAATTAAATTTTATTTAATTTAATCTTTATTCCAACCACCTAGAAGTATGTGCATTCATATGAGTTGTCATCATATCTTTTAAGCACATGTTGTCTACACCATAGGAATCTTCTACACACACATGCCATCTCATCAGTCTTATCCATCTATCTAGAATGTGAGATAAGGTGCTTAGTTGTCAATTCTTATCCTTATCTCCTGTGCTTAGTTGTCAATTCCTATCCTTATCTCCTAGTGGTTTCTAAGCACATTCTAGATGCTTCCTCCATCCACTTTAAATAGATGTCCTATCTCAAGCTTTTGGACAATGGCCTGATACTAGCAGGGGTTAGGAGTCATTCGAAGTCCATTAGAATTTCTTATCATTGCATCATCATTCTATCATTTTTTATTTCTCACATCATTCTAGTCTAAGTGCATTTTCCATTTGCATTCACACATCCAAGAGATTCATCCATTATTGTGTTCCTAAGAGCATACCAAACATACTCTCCATTGTTATGTTCATAGTTTGAGGTTTGCATAATCTTGGTTACAATTTTATGCAACACATTTTGGCACGCCCGGTGGGACCCACTTCGCGGGTTCAAATTTGTTCAAGGTAAGGTTGGAGGCTCGCGGTTGGAGAATAACTTGCGTAAGGAGCGTCTAATCAAGCCACGAGGTCTGTTACCATCTTTGGAGCGCATGATGTGAGTACCCTATATTTTGTCCTTCTTTGTTGAAAAAAAAAAAAAGTATAGGGGCTTGGGGTACATTTTCTTCATTTTTCTGTATGCCATTTAGGTTATTAAAAAAAAAAAAAAAGTTATTTTCTTTTATAATAAGGGGGTTATTTTCTTTTGTTAGTGCATATTAATGGGGAGGGGAGAAGAAAATTAAAAAAGAAAAAAATATAAGGAGGGTGTGTTTATTAAAAATATAAATCTAAAAAAAAAATTAAAAGAAAAAAAATTCAAAAAAATAAAAAAAAATTTCATTGCATAGGCCCGCGCCACCTCTCCAGTGGCTCCCCTACTTTCGGCGCTGTCGCCTCTCCAGTGGCTCCCTCTCCTTCCGGTGCTGCCACCTCTCCAGTGACTCCCTCTCCTTCCGGAGCCGCCGCCAGTGGCTCTCTTTCCTTCCCCACGCTGCCACCTCCGCCAGCGGCTTCTTCCTGGCGCCGCCGCCTCCGCCAGCGGCTCCACCCGCATCCTACGCTCTCCACTGCTGGCCTCACCTTCGTGCCCCTCACTTCCGACCACATCGCTCCGTCCCCAAGCATTAACTCCGACCTCCACCTCTGACCGCTGTTCTTCCTCCTCGCAGCACTATTCTTCCTCCCCATGTTGCCACCTTTGAAAGCCCCAAAAGCTCCAGTAGAAGGGCCGACGAAACCCCTGGCCGTGGCTCCACTAGTTTTCATCTCCATTTTGTCAGCTACACCAGTGGAGGTGCCAATCCACACCCCTCCAAAGCACAAAACACCACCAACAGTGGAAACTCCCAGTCCAACGCCGATCGTGGAATCACCACCTGTAGCTCCGGCGCCACCTCCTGCACATAAAAGAAGAAGCCTGTAGAGGCCGCCACCACCGATAGTCTCCCGTTCGCTGCAGCCATCACGCCGCTCGGTCCACCTGCTGCTGTCCTTGGATGAGGTAGCCATTTCTCAGGCTCCCTCTTCGGATTCGGCACCCGTGCACAGCTCCGTCGGCACCCAAACCACACGCAACCACTGCAATTCCACACGCAACCACTGCGATTCCTCCCGCAACCACCCCCACTCCTCCTGCCATTGCATGAGTTGTTTCATTCCCCCCATTTCATCTCCACTAGTTTCAACTCCTCAACATTCCGTCTTCCTTTGGCGATATTGGGGGTTTGGAGCTCTTCGATCTCTCCTTCAACAATTTCAGCGGTCCCATTCCCCAATGGCTGGCCAAGTTTCCCCATTCTTCTTTCGCTGGTAACAATGGGCTGTGTGGGAGTCCTATTCCCCGCTCATGCCCAGCTTCCTGAATTTCCATTCACTACTCCGCACTTTGAGTGACTACTCATGTCTTTCTCTTGACATTCTACCATTTTCATGGTTATTGAGATTTCATAATGTTTTGATTCGATCCTAGGCTATTATACTTTCTATTCCGTTGAATATAAAATGTGTAATGAAGCTCTTTTAAGACATGGTTTGTGAAATCATGAATATCAATCTTTTGTACTTCATACTTTTCTAAAATTTAAAAAAATTAAAAAAATTAAAAATTAAAAACAAATTAAAAAAAAAAATCAAAATTAAAAAATAAAAATAAAAATTTGTTTTTCATTTCCTTCAAAATTTGCTTTTTATTTCCTTTACTTTTATTTAGAATCAAGTTTATTTTTTGTGCATAAAGGCATTTAGATCTTTATTTTTTATTTTTAGCCAAAACATTCAAAAAACTAAAAATAAATAAAAAATTCGTGTGCCTAATTTTTGCAACATTGAATGAACATTGTACATTTTAATCATGTGTGTCTTCAATTAGATTAGAAAACTTAAAATTTCTTTGGTAACGAATGTGTGTCTTTTAAACCCCAGGTCCACTTACGTATTCTCTCCCCTCGTGCCTTTGGGTGACCTTGGGTGCACAAGAAATAAGTGGATTTGCTTTTCATTTTATTAGGAGGCATGCTTGGGGATTTCATCACCCTTTGGGACGACCTCAACTCTAGCGTTCTGGCGGAGTATAAAAATTGGGAGGTGAATCGAAAGACACCTCTCTTGGAAGCGTAATATTGTCACTCTTGGCTAAGCCCCAAAGAACTTTATACCTTTGGGAAATGAAGGAGGAGATTGGGTTACCATCTCCCCTCGGTTGTGTGGCAGTATTTCCTTTCATCTACAGATTCAGGCCTCATGTACCTTGCATATATCAAGGACACCCCCTAGTTGAGCCTTGTACAGCCTAGTTTAACATTATAGGACTGTTGGTGTGTTTGGAGTGTTTGAAGCACATTGGCATTGTACATATTTCATTGTTTGCTTTTGCATTTTAAACCTAAAAATTCAAAAAAAAAAAATCATAAAAGTTCAAAAATCCAAAAAAAAAAAATCAAAAACATTTCAAAAACACAAAAAAAAAAAAACCTCTTCTTAATCATCATTCCAAATCATTTCACGTCATATATTCATTCCATCCAAGACATCGTTCCCTCTTACATATCTTCTTCATCATTCAAAATGTTGCTTGACATCGTCATCATCTTTATTTATCTAAATCATTTCTTTGTCATTCAATCACATTCCTAATCTTCATCCTAGTCATGATTCGTCATTAGTCATATTCAATTTCCCGAGTCAAGCTTGTCATGCATTCTTAATTTGATCCTTCAAATCAGCATTCTTCTAATCCAATTCCTTGTAAAATTTAGTCATCCAAGTCATAATCAAATCTTTCAAAAACTTCATTCATGTCTTCTTCTATTTCAATTTGACATCACATATTCTACTTCGGACATAGGAGCATTGTCTTATCATTGGACTTTCATTCAAATCAAACATTCACTTTGTTTACACTATCATAGGGTTCTTATCAAATCAAATCGAACCCTCATCCAATCCAAATCCAAACCAAATCAATATCAGATCAATTCAAATTCAATCAAATCGAATCATATCAAGTGCAATCAATTTCAAATCGAATCAAATCAAAGTCCAATCAGCACAAAGCTCCTAATTCCAAGTTCATATTCCCTCTTCAAATCTTTTCATCACTTTTCATCTTGCATCCATGGATTCAAATCTGCTTCTTTCAATTATTGACAATATCGCATGACAACATGGTCTTGTACCTCCTCCATATCAAATTCCTTCTCAACACTTCAATTCTAATCTATCTCATGTTCATCATTCTCCTACCTTTGATAAGGGAAATCTATCTCCTTATCCTTCATCTGTAGACAATTCCATCCATAGCCAATACAATTCCTCTATTATAAATGACCTCACCATAGAAATTGAGGAACTAAAGAACACACTCTTGGACAAAATAAGTCCGCAGGAAAAGGTCATTTTCTTTGCTATGTGTCCTTCATTTTCTAGCTCTCATATCCCTCCATACAATTCCATTCATAGCCCACACAATACCTCAGACGTAAATACCCTTGCCAAGAAAATGGAGGTAATGAAGAATTGTCTCTCATATTTCAAAGGCATTAGTTCTCATGTCCCATCCAATCCTCATCCTCCATGTAATCCCCCTTACTATGAACCTAATCCAAATCCTTTATCCATAATTCCACCTCCACAAAATCCTAATCCTATAACTACATCATTCCATAATTCTCCAACAACATCATCTCTTAAGCCTCCAACAATGTCATCCCCACCTCGTCAGGGTATTTCACATCACTTTTGGCTAGATTGAAAATTCAGCATAATGTGAGCCAATCACCCAAAGCCACACCTCCAGTTCCATCTCAAAACCTTCCTTCAAAGCATGATGTTATTGATTCCTCTAGTCCTCTAGATCTAAGCACTTCTCCATCCCATCATTCCACTATCCCTCAAGATTCATTCATCCCTCCTAGTCCATCTTCTAATTTCCCTCCTAATCAAGATCAAGACATTACACCTACCACGCACATTACCAATTCCATTCCATCTTCAGCATTACCATCCATAGATATTCCCCTTCATGAAAAAGTTTCTTCCACTCCATTCATTAATACTCCTCCATGTCAAGATCAAATTACTCCATCTCATGATTCCATTTCCTCCACACCCACATTTGATGATCCACTTACCATGCTATATGATCTTCTTTCACCACATGATTCCATTCCTTCCATGTCCTCATATGATTCTAGTCCATTTCATGATCCACTCCTTGAGCTATATGATATTCTTTCATGTCAAGATCAAAGTACTCCATCTCATAGTTCCACTCCCTCCATTCCATCTCATGAACCTATTCCATCTCACAATCCACTCATTCCACTCAATGATCCTCTTTCAATTCAAGATCAATACACCCCTTCATCTATATTTCATGATTCCTCTCCATCTCATGTTCCTATTATTCCTCATGAACCCCATACACCTAGACTCGCATCTTGTGTTGAGAATACTAAGTATCCCCTTAAAAAAATAATTCCTCAAGATGTTGGTAGACCTTCCACTTTTTCCAATTCCAAAACTCTTCCTTCCACACCTAAAACTTCTCCTCTTTCATCCTCCAATTCCATTTTAGGTCCTTATAGTCCATCCATTTTAGGTCCTTATAGTTCATCCATTCTAGGTTCTTATCATCCTTCCATTCTAGGTCCTTATGTCCCATCGTCTTCTTCCCTTCCTTCCATATTAGGTCCTTATATGCATCCTTCTACCTTATGCACGTTTTCCAATTTATCCCCTCGTAAAGATCAACAAAGGCGCATGTCCTTGAATTCCTTCCAACATTCACCTTCCATACATTCTCCATCTTATTTACCCTCATGCACCCATACCATGCCCAATGGAAGCAAATTGGATGCCAAAGAAAAAGAAAAAAAAGTCAAAAATCCACAAAAGTGTAAGGATCAACATCTCCCATCTAAGTGACATGTCCAAGAAAAGAAAAATCAGATCCAAAATGCAATCAAAAAGCCACAAAGGCTAAAAATCAAAAGTGCAAAAGTTATGTGGATACCAAAGCTACTTAATGTAGCAATGAATCTCAAAGAAAGATTCCAAATGACATCCAATTCTAATTCAAAGGCTTCCCTCCTTCATAAATTCTCCCAACCTCCATTTTCCAAATCCATTTTGGGTCCTTATACACCCAAATCCGCCATCCCAACTCTATCATCTCCTTCATCCATTTTGGGTCCCTATATCCCAAAATTCCAACTTTCTCCTACACATCCTTCACAATTTACTCCTTTCCACCACCCTTCAAGGTGTATGCCAATGAAGATCTTTCCACTTCCTTCACAAGTCTTCCAATCTAGTATCCATCAACCATGTTTTCCTCCTACCTACTCAACTCCCTTAATCCAAACTTTTTTATAGGTTATTGTCTTCTATTCCCAAATTCACTTTAGCATTCTTTTCCTTACCCTATCAACATCTACGAGAAAATACCAACAATTCCTTGAAAATAAAAAATAATAAACATATTAAAGAAGCATAAATATCAAGGGATACATCCATATACCTAGATGCTTGAGTCATCCCTTCATTTTCCTACTATGTCTTCCACTTTCACTTACCTTTCATTAACTTCCCTTTTTCCACTTGCACTCTACACTAGGGGCAAGTTCCATCCATAAGTACCTTCCATATCCTTTCCTACATATTCCCATAATTCTTACATATATTTGGTCCTGACATCCCTATCCTATAGTCCTTGTCATGCTCATGTTCATTTGTCCATTATCCATACATTATCCTATATAGTTCCTACATTCTTCCATATGTTTGATCTTGACTTGATATCCCTATCTTGCATTCCATAGTCCTTGTCACGTTCATGTTCATGCATCCATTTTCCATCCATATGCATACATATTCCCATCCTCTTTTCATGTTCATTCATGTCTTTTCCATCCATAATCCTATGCCCGTCTATCCTTTTTCCATGTACCCTTGATTTTGGTTATTCCTTTCATTTCATTCATTTCTTATTATGTGTTTCCTTCATATCCTTCATATCATTATCCCTTTTCCATCCATATCCTTCATATAATTATCCCACTTTCATACCCATGCTCATAATCAATACTAGAGGCACAACAACAAAAATGCTCATGCATGCTTAAGAAGAGCACATGCCTTTTCTTCCTCCATATGCGAGCTTTCATACCATCTGTCCATTTTCATGCAATACTTCCCCACCATTATTTCCTTCCATTTTCATATCCTTGGAATGGGGCATGTTGGTCATTCCTTTTGAAATATGGTTCTTGGTTCCCCATTATCTGACACTTTATCCGCTGGTCAACCATATTATTCCTCCATTCATATATCTACCCAACCTTCCTATCCATTTACAAATACCATGGCTCTCCCTTGTTATTGGTCTCAATCCATTCTATTCCACATTCATTCACTTCTATTCATTCATTCATATCAAATTCAATCCAAATCTTTCACATTCAATCCATTTTATTCCGCAATCATTCAATCAATTCATTTCTATCCATTCTATCTATTCATTCATATCAAATTCAATTCAAGTCTCCCAATCATTCAATCAATTCATTTATCCTCTAATTTCATCATATTCTTTTCTTCCAATCACTTCATTCACATCATTTTCATAATCAATTCCTTCATTCTATTTGCATCTACCTTGATCAAATTTCTAGTCTTCCATTCAACACATTTTCCTCTAACAGAATATTTATTATTTTCATTCCTTCCATTCCATTCCAATTCAATTCATTCATTATCTTATCATATCCATATTCTTATTACACTGAGCTTCCATCCATAAAACCAACCTCATCAAATAGTGATTGCAAACAAGCTTACACAAATTCACATTTAGACTCAATGATTTGAGAACATCATTCCTTTTACTGTCATTGCTAGCAACCAATCACAAATATCTCATTTCAATTCAATCAATCAATCAATTTTTTTTTGCCTTACAGGATGAATCCTTCCTACACAGGCTTAACAAATTTAACAAATTTATCAAGTTCATGGCAAGCATGGTGAATTGAATGACTACGTAGTCATAATGTCTTTTTGTTAATTTTATCTTTTTGTGTCAGTGATAGCCTTCCCCAGTGTGCCTCGATCTTCCATATCCTGGTATCATTTGAATAGCTTATCCTAATTACACATGTTATTTTGCAATATGATCTATTTTCATGATTCTTTAGCACATCTATGTGAGTTTCAAGTTATGTTAATGCATTGCTCATTGGGGGCAATGGGTTAGCACACTTTTCACCAAGCTCCTTAAAAAGACTTTGGATGTGCCCAAACCTCTCCAGTGCGTATATGTCATTTGTTCCCTCATGACTCTGAAACCTACATCCATTGTGTTAAGAATCTAATACACGCAAAGGAATCTTGTCATCTATGCTTCTATAGCATTTGGTGCATAACTCCTCTTGCAATATTAAAATAAGGTTTGCTCTCCATATGAACACAATTGAATCTCTTGCATTCATGTAGTTAAGTTGCATTTAGATTATCATTTTCCATCACCCTTCTCCTTTATCGTTGTCACCAGTCCTCTTCTTCCTTCTCTGGGGCAACCTGTATTTTCTTTGATATGATGTCGTGCCGACATCACATCAAAGAGGGGCAAAATGTATACACTAAAAATTGTCCCGAATGACTATATTAATCTACTTAATACTACTCACATTCCTCTACTTATTTAATTAAATTATTTTAATTAAATAGGTTCATTTTTGCCTAAGTATTTAAATTTAATTTAAATACTCCTAGCTCTAATGTGTTAATTTAAATTAACACATGATTCTCCACATATTCTTTTTTAAATAAATTTTATTTATTTAAAATCCTCCATATTCCCATTAATTCTTCTAGACCTTGATTAAATTAAATTTCATTTAATTTAATCTTTATTCCAACCACCTAGAAGTATGTGCATTCATATGAGTTGTCATCACATCTTTTAAGCACATGTTGTCTACACCATAGGAATCTTCTACACACACATGCCATCTCACCAGTCTTATCCATCTATCTAGAATGTGAGATAAGGTGCTTAGTTGTCAATTCTTATCCTTATCTCTTGTGCTTAGTTGTCAATCCCTATCCTTATCTCCTAGTGGTTTCTAATCACATTCTAGATGCTTCCTCCATCCACTTTAAATAGATGTCCTATCTCAAGCTTTTGGAAAATGGCTTGATACTAGCAGGGGTTAGGAGTCATTTGAAGTCCATTAGAATTTCTTATCATCGCATCATCATTCTGTCATTTTTTATTTCTCACATCATTCTAGTCTAAGTACATTTTCCATTTGCATTCACACATCCAAGAGATTCATCCATTATTGTGTTCCTAAGAGCATACCGAACATACTCTCCATTGTTATGTTCATAGTTTGAGGTTTGCATAATCTTGGTTACAATTTTATGCAACACACCAACTTCAACAAAACCACAAATGGTTTTCTACTCTTTTGGCTCTGCACAACCAGGGTGGGTATACCCAGGGATGGTTCAAAAATTAAATGACTGTATGAGCATTATTCTTAGTTTCATTCTGATTCTCATTTCAAAATCCTCAAATATATACATAATTCTTACTAACTTGACAAACACATCCCATAAATAGATATGGCCAAGAAGTCTTCTATAGATCTGCAGACGTTTTCAACAATAATGGCTAACTAAAGCTAAAAAGATTTCAAGCAGACAAGTGTTGGCCAACTTTGAAGACCTACAGGAAATAAAAGTAAAATTTGATTTGATGATGCATTTGAACAACCATTTGTAAGATACTTCTCTTTTAGCTGAAATAACTTGATCAGTGCCTAATCCATTGGGGTTTCAGAGTCTATAGCAAAATCTAAGATCTAATTTGTTGTCTTAGAACAAATTGTATCAGCAATTCTTATCAGAACTTATCATTCAAAATCCTTTTCAATACTTAAAGAATCTTATCACATTCATCAAAGCTTTTACTTAATCCATTGAATTAACATAAATGATAGATGGATATACAACCTAACTATATTGCATTCAATTGTATCGGCTTTTACTCATACAACATCAAGGTAGCTAAGTATTGAGCAGGAGACAAAATTTAGAAAGAACTGATATGGGGACAGTTCATAGTTTGTATTCATTTCCTTTGAAAATGATACATCTTTTACAATAAACTCAGAATAGCCTTCAGAAATAAACAAGTTCATTCTATCTTCATGTATTTTCAGAAAATTTGATAGAGAAACACATTACAAACTTGCTTTCAAAATTTGGACCAAAAACTAGACTAAGCACAATACTTAGAAGAAAAAGAATTCGGACCCTTCTTTAGCCTTGGGATCTCACTTAAATAGTGTGAGATGCAACAAGCTTAGGGCTAAAGAGAGCGACACGTGTCCTTTTACAAAAATTGGGTAAATTAGCCCTTTTCAAAAGAGAGCCGAACAAACAAAACCAAAACAAATAAAACGAAAGGCAAATGACAGCTAGAGCATAAAATCTTCAATTTTGTCCTTTTCTCTAATTGCTCCCAGTTGGTAGTGCTTTTATTTCTGCAATTGTTTCCTAGAAAAATATTTCTCTTTTAGTGGACCAATCACATTCTTTAACTGTTGTTAATTCATCCACTCTTTTCTAGCACCTGGCATCAATAATCACCCTTCCTTCTATGATAAACTTATTCACTTTAGTTTCAATTTTGAAAAGGGTATCAATTAGTTCATTGAAAAGACATCCATCAATACCATCTTGGAGGACGGACACCATTTGTGGCAAGTCTATAAAGTGATCAAAAGAATTAGACCACTCATCAAAATCTTTTAACTTATCATTAGAATCGATAACAGAAGGAATCAAAGAATAGAAACCATTTGTTAGCATTTTTAATTTACTTTGGATTACTGCCAACTTCCCTGTGAAGATTTGCAATAATTCTTTCACTTTGTCCATACCTTCCTTCATAGTAATAACTTTATCTGGGAGATCTGGCTTCTTGGCCAACAAGGGTATCAACTTGTCAAAAAATTGCATATAGGGTCCCCACTGTTGAAAAATAGGCTCAAGCCACCTAACTGCATCCATGCATACCTATTTTACAGATTGTAGACTGATGAATGTATTATAAGTATCCTCAGATATTCTTTTCAAAATGTTGATTCTATGATTTAATACATTCATCAAAACAAGTTTCTTGGTATTATTGTCAACCTGGGAAACTTCTATTTCCACACTAATCACAGGCACTGACACTGTTGTTTCCATAAGCATTTCTTCTGTTTGGGCCTCTGCTTCTACTTTGTGCCTTCTTTCTTCCTCTTGTCTTGGTGCATGCTTTGCCTCTGCTACTATCTTGAGCTGTTCTTTGAGGGATTTTATTTCTGTTTCCAGAATTTTAATTTTTTCCTCCAACTCCTCTATTCTTTGTTTCTGTACATGGCTCATTTTGAGATCTTCTTCGTATGTTCTCCTGATATCAAGGCATTCATTAAACATTGTAGCTAACTTATCCTCAATTTCATCAACCTTTTCCTCATTCATTAGAGCAAAATGTTTTACCAAACTGGAGATTTCCTTCCCAGTAGTGCTCTCCAATGTCCACACAATCATATTGCCCTGAGCAGTTTCTTCTATATCCATAATCTTAGGCTTCTTGGTGTCAGGGGCCACACTCCATACTGCTAGGGTTTTAGTGTCCACATTAAAACCTGACCCTCTTTTAAAACCTTCACTGCTAGTGGCTTCATAACTGATGCCCTTATCTTGTCTTCTCATTTGGTCCAACACAAAAGCTTTCTCAATATCCCAATGTGGTATTAGAATCATACCACTCCTATGTACTAATTCCCTAGCTTCTGCGGCAGTCATTGTTTCACTTTTAGGGTCATAAGCCAATAGTTTTTCAACTAACTCTTTGTTTTTTTTGGAACTTCCCCTGGCATGAGACTCAATGTGAGTTCATTTTGTTTGATTTTATAGAGAAAACTTTTAAATTCTGACGATTTAATAAAATCATCATCTTCCATGAATTTCTCAGATTAAATGAGCCTGTCATCCAACCTTGATGCTGCAATTTGCATGTCAGTAGAAGCTTTTCCTGCTTCAGTAGCCCTTTGATGAAAATAATTTTGCCTAATATCAGCAAAATAATCACTACTTCCAGACATGACCTGTATAGCTCTGCTTACCGCCTTTTTAGGAATGTGCATTGTCTTTTGTCTTTTATTTCCTTGTGGCATCCAGGCTGAAGTTGATGGCTACTCTTCTTCCAAATCAATTTCTAATTGTGTATCTGGTTCAAGGGATTCTCTATTTACAATGGCTTCTTCTCCCTTTGGCTCATGAGGCATTTGTAACATAATATGGTCAAAATCTTCAATCATTTTCCTCAAATTATTAGGATATGGGATTTCTGTATAAAAACCCTTAAAATTAGGGTTGGTCCTCTTCGGAGCATTTTCTACTTTCCTTATTTCTTCATATTTCCTCAATAACTCATCTACCTCCCCTGTTGCTACTATGTTGGCAATTAGGTCCTCTACAGGGATAGGCTTACTTGGAGGCAAAACAAAACCCCTAATGGTCTTAACCTCATTTGCAATGTAACCGTCAGGATCATATACCCTATAGGGCCCAATAGCAAACTTATACTGACATAAATAGTCACTCAATTCCTTAAAAGAATTCTTGCCTATTTCAAAATCTCCTACCTTAAAGGTTCTACACACAAAAGTAGGCTTATGCAGCGAGGGAGGGTTCATTTCTTTATTCATCAACAAGAATTGCCAAAAGAATTCAATAATGGCCAATCTAGGGGGTAAATATTTAGGCAATAGATGAGGAGGCTGTGGGCATGCAAAAACTCTGATTAAAGTACATTCTTTAAACAAAAATATGCTTTCCCAGTTATGATCTAATTTTTTTTTTCATCTAAGAAAAGGGGCCTAAGCAGAGTCTTCCAAACATTGGGTGCCCTAAAGAAAGTATGATCTAGCTGCCTCATAATAACAAAACTGAACAAATTGAAAAGAAAATAGAGCATTTGAATAGAAGAAATCTTTGTGCCAGATATGAGTCCAGAGTTGCATAGGTAACTCACCAAATTCATCAGAAGTTTGATCAATGAAGTCTCCACTGATGTACCCAATGTTTCTATACAGGATAAGGTGCATCAATAATGAGTAATGGTGGAATTTGAAGTCTTTCAATTCTCCTTTCTTAGCATCACAAATTTGCATGTGCATACTGTCAATGATAAAGGCCACATAATCATACTCCTTATGATGAAAAGGATCCTGTATGTCGCATGCCATTAGAAAAAGAGAACCATATACACAATCCTCTGCACCATCACTTCCCAATACTTTGTGCAACCCATAAACTGTGTTTTTTGAAATAATTTTTGAACCTACTCAAAGGTAAAAAATCTCCCACCTTTCTTGGAATCAACCCTGCCTTCTTAACTCTGTAAGGAATGTGCGGCAGCATGACATTGTTTACAAAATAGGTTTTATTCCTAGCGAACTTTCCTTGTAAGTCTGCTATGTCAATAGGTACATCCATTTGTTCCATCAATCCAAAAGCCTCAATAAAATAAGTTCTGTCCAATGTACATAATACACTCCCATTATGCCTGTGAAAAGTCCTAGTTACTGGATGGTATGACTTTATTAGGGCCTTCAATAGGTCAACATCAACGAACACTTCTGGAAAAATTTGTTTTTCCATATTTCTATTCCAAGGGTTACATACTGGCACATTCTCTATTTTGTTCTGATAAAAGTACATGAAAAGATCATAGCCAGTAATTCTAGGGCATTCAACATCTCAAACAAAAGCATAAGGGTCTCTGAATATATGATCGTTTGCAGAAATTGCATTTGACGACCCTGGAAGAAGTTTTAACCAATCTTCTGCATGCTTGTTCAGTTTTCTGACCCTTGTCTTCTTTTCTATTTTGACAACAGTTTTCTTCCTTTTTCCTTCTGGTGTGACTTCTACCACATCATCACCCTCGTCTTCGACTTCAAATTCTTCTACGTGTACTTCTTCAACTTCTTGGTCAGCCATTTTTTTACTTTGAATTCTTCTGCAACTTCACAGGATACACAGAGCTCTGTAGCTTTTAAAACTTTAGAACAACACAGGAACAAGCTTCTTGAGGCTGGTCATTCAAATAAATCCTTGATGTTTTAATTATATATCTACCAACCTTTTTAATAAATTTAGCATGCATGAGCTTTAAAACTTATGATTGCAAGGTCATCATCAAGGTATATCAGCCGCAAAATTTGATTCTGATTGTACTTTTCAAAACCTTACTTTTCTTGGTTACAGTAGTTTTGTCCTTTTTGCTTATTTGTCGTAATACATCAAAGGTTCTTTCTTATATGACTACCTTCCATTCTTACGCTGAGTTAAACCTTCAATCTTCGTGATGCCAAAAAAGCTCTTGATGGATCTCTACGCTCACTCGGAGAAAGCTTCAAAATTCCCTAATCATAGGAACGTAATGATGCTCTTACAATGTTTTACAAATCCCTTTTACATTCTTATGAAACCTTTTACCCCATAGGATCTCAAGCCCTGTTACTATGTATCTCCACCTCTATGATTTAATATTCCTCATGCAAGTGTAGAACCCTCAGTCAAGCCATTCTGGTTGCCTTTACGCTCCTACGTGCACGTATCTGTGGAGACCTTGGAAAATCCTTCTATGTTGTTCCGCTTACTTCATTTCTCAGAGCAGCATAAGGCTTCAAAAAATTATCTCCCGCTCTTACGACTCAGCTTTATTCGTATCACCGGAGAGCCCTCTCAACTACTATTGCGGTCTCACATCTTCCTTTTGTCATATGAGCATAAACCCCTTTTACTTATTTTCCTTCTCACCTCTTTACGCTTACACGCTGAGACTGGATCCGTAACCACGGAGGAAAGAAAAAATAGCTCTTCGTTCATACGCTTAACCTACAAGTGTAAGGGCATAATATCAAAAGCTTAAGTCATATGTCACGAGGGATGGTCCCATCTGACATAAATGTCATGTCTCCATCTAATTTGCTACAACTGGGCCCTTCTGACACTTCAACAGGTCCCACATGATTCCTTCACCACTAAGAACAAAGTTTTACGATTGTCCGCAAACCTAAGAATCGTAGACACGTAAACACCATGAAATGTTGCTTCCGTGCTTACGTAAAAACCTTTACTCATAACACCGCGATACCCTCGCGTGCCCTTCAAATCATGCTTTACGCCTTTACACTACCCATTGAGATGCATACGCGTAGGTCACATTGTAGGCTTCCCCGCTCCTTCGCTCAAGGTATTTACTCGTAAGCCCATAATGAGAGCTTTTCTAGGTGCAATAAATCCTTTACGCCTCTTCGTTGTATCAAAAAGAATGGCCACGAAAAACAAAAACAAAAGGCATTCCATTGTTACATGAATCCTTACACCGTAAGAACGTAAAGGACCAACTTAAAACATTTTACAACTCCTTCTAAGAAATTCAAAAGGGATGCCATCAATTTCAGACCTGGGACAATATCATGGGTGTTTTTAGGAGATCAATCTAGAGAAATCAACAGACTCTGATAACATATGAAATAGGGCAAGACTTAGGGAAACCTAAGAATTCAAATGATTTCTCACCATGATTTTTTTAAAAAAATTAGGTTTGAAAATCAGACCAAAAAATCATAGATAGTGATTGTTCTCATCACATGACTAGTGATAAAACTAAGTTTGAATACTTTGAAGACTATGATGGTGGTAGTGTAAGGTTTGGTAATAATGAACCTCATTACATAAAAGGAAGAGGAAGAATCTCTCTAACCAAAGAACTTATATGTGATAATGCCTATTGGGTAGAAGGACTCAAGCATAATTTGTTGACTGTGGCACAACTACTCAATAATGGATTCAAAGTAGAATTCATGCATGGAAAAGTAAGATTGCTGGGTGGCAAAGGAAAGCTGATTGGATCAGGCAATCAAACTAAAGGTAACTTGTTCTATCTTGAACTAGGTGAATGTTCATGTTTTATTCCTCAAGTTGAAGAAAGTTGGTTATGGCATAAAAGGTTGTGTCATGTCAATTTTGATAATTTGGTGAAGATAAGAAAATTCAAGAAAGTAAGAGGCATTTCTAACATAAAGAAACCTAAGGTCAGTCTATGCAAGAATTTTCAGATTGGTAAAATAGGAAAAACTAGTTTTAAAAGTAAAAACTATCAGTCTAAAGATATATTAGAAATTGTGTATACTAATTTATGTGGACCCATTGGAATTGAAAGCTATACTGGAGAAAATTTCTTCATTCTTTTTGTTGATGATTACTCAAGAATGATGATTGTCATGTATCTAAGGAGAAAATTAGAAGCATTTGAGAAATTCAAATGGTATTTGGCCAAAGTAGAAAAAGAAACAGGGAAAATATTGAAATGCTTGAGGTCAAACAGAGGTGGAGAATTCATTTCAGATGAGTTCAATAACTTTTTCATTGAAAGAGGAATCAAAAGATAGGTATCAGCCCCTGGAACTCTTGAGCAAAATGGAATAGCTGAAAGGAGGAACAAATCTATCATGGATTGTGCAAGAACCTTAATGATTGAAAAGAGCATTGCTATCAAATACTGGAAGCAAGCTATTAGCACTGTAGTTCATACCTTGAACCCAGTACAGCTAAAAAAGGACTCATTCAAAACTCCCTATGAGCTATGGTATGGCTATAAACCTAATGTAAGTTATCTAAAAGTATTTGGAAGTAAATGTTACATTTTGAAAGAATCTAGAACAGGAAAATTTGATGTGAAAAGTGATGAAGAAATATTTTTGGGATACTCTTGCAAAAGTAAAGCATATAGATGTTTGAACTTGTCTACATACAAAGTCATAGAAAGTGCACATGTGAAAGTTGACGAGTTTATAGAAAGGACTAAAGAAGAATGCATAAGGGAACCAAAAGATTATAGAAGGTTTATTTTCATTGAACTTGATATAGTACCATTCAATCAGGAATCTTCTACTCCTGAGTCATTAGTAACCGAGTTACAGGAAGTTCAAACTGAGCTATAGCAACTCGAGTTACATTCAAATGCTACCAAGAAAGTGTCTACCAGGTTTGAAGGACCCGAGCCAATATCTATCAAGCCAGAACAACCAGAACCTGAAGTTGAAGTACAAGAGGATAAAAATGAAATTCATTCAAAAAGAAAGGAACCTATATTAACAAAATATATCAGGAGACATCATTCAATAGATCAGATCATTTGAGACAAATCTAAAGGAACCATGACAAGAAGTAAGTTGAAAGGTACTTGTTTACTTGCTGATTTTGAACCTAGAAATATCAAAGATGCATTGGAAAATGATAGTTGGATATTGGCTATGATTGAAGAGATAGAGAAAATAGAGAAAAAAAAGACATGAACTCTTGTACCTAGACCTAAAGATAAAAATGTGATTGGAACTAAGAGGGTATTCAGAAACAAGTTGACTGAAGATGGTAAGGTATCAAGAAAAAAAGCTAGACTAGTATGCAAAGGATATGCTCAAGAAGAAGGAATATACTATGGAAAAACTTTTTTTTCTGTTGCAAGATTGGAAGGAGTCAGAACCTTACTTGCATATGCTGCTCACAAAGGATTCAAAGTTTATCATATGGATGTCAAGTCAACATTCCTCAATGGTATACTGGATGAAGAGGTTTACATTGAACAACTTGAAGATTTTGTTCACACAAATAAGAATAACATGGTCTGCAAATTACACAAGGCATTGTATGGTCTGAAACAAGCCCCTAGAGCATGGTATGAAAGATTGCATAACTATGTTATTCAGATTGGTTTTTAAAGAACTAATGATAATAGTAGCTTGTATATAAAGGAAGCACCAGATAATAAGATTGTCTTGGCAGAGATATTTGTAGATGATACTATTTTCACAAGAAATGATGATCTTTGCAAAGAATTTTTAGAGAAAATGAACAAGCAATTTGAAATGTCTATGTTTGGTGAGATCAAATTCTTTGTTGGTCTTCAAATTCAGCAGAATAAAAATGGTATCTACATCACTCAATCAAAATATATCAAGGAGATATTAAAAAAATTTGGTATGTAAGACTGTAAACTAGTTGGGAGTCCTATGTGTACTGGATTAAAACTTACCAAGGAAGATGAATCAAAAGAAGTAGATCAAACATTGTATAGATCTGTGATTGGAAAGTTGCAGTATGTAGTTCATACTAGGCCAGATATTGCCCTTGCAGTTGGTATTGTAGCAATATTTTTAGCAAAACCAAGAGAAAATCACATGATGGCATTCAAAAGAATAATGAAATATTTGAAAGGAACTGAAGACTATGGTTTATGGTACAAATTTGGAGGTAATCTAGATTTGAAAGTGTTTATTGATGTTGATTGGGCAGGAAACCTTGATGATAGAAAAATTACAAGTGGAGGAGCATTCTTTCTTGGAAAGAGGTTGGTTTCTTGGACAAGCAAAAAGAAAAATTGCACATCCCAATCTACAGCAGAGGCAGAATATGTTGCTGCAATAGTAAATTGTTTTAATATTGTTTGGTTTAAACAGTTGTTGGAAGGCATGAAGGTGGAAATCAAAGAACCAATTGTTATGTTCTGTGATAATACAAGTGCAATCAACATATAAAAGAATCTAGTGATGCATTACAAAACCAGGCACATTGCAATAAAATATCATTTTGTCAGAGAATTGGTGCAAGATAAGGAGATTAGATTGGAATATGTCCATACAAAGGAACAAATCACTGACATATTCACAAAGCCATTACGTAAGGATGCATTCTTGTATCTAAGAGGTAAGTTAGGGGTCAGTCCCCTATTTGAAGTTCATTGAAATGAATTTTTAGTGATGCATCAACGCATACCAAGTTGAAGATCTATCAGCTGATGCAGCATAATTAGGAAATATTGCATATGAATCAGTACTAAAGGTACATTAAAATTCATTTGAGTTGTGTTGTTTTTGGCATGTGTTTTCAAAGAGGGAGAGTTTTACTATCATATCTTTTTGAAATTTGTTTGAGAGGAAGAGTTTGCTATGTAATTCCTTTGAAGAGGGAGATTACTTAAAGAGCGAGAGTTTGCTATCTAATAGACAAAGTTGTTCTAACAGAAAAAAATTGTTTTCAAATTTTCATTCTGCTATCACATGTTGTGTTTCCATCAATGCCAAAGAGGAAGATTGTTGGATACAATTGTTAATTGTGTATTGTCTTTGATGTTACACAAATTTCATATCAGTCATTAGACAGAGTCTACCGAGCTCAAATGATCAAAAAAGCAATTTAGAATGACTACCGAACGTTCCTAAACATTACAGAGTAAAGTTAGTTCTTACCAAGCTCACTCAGGCATCAAAGGATTGTGTAGTAGAAAGTTAGTGTTAATCGAGCTCCTAAGGTTAACGAAGAAATGTTAATGTCTACCGAGCTCACTCGGGCATGAAAGGATTTTTTAGCAAAAAGTTAGTGTTAACCAAGCTCCCAAGGTTAACAAAGAAAAGTTAATTTCTACCGAGCTCACAAGGTCAGCAAAGGAAGGTCAATGCTGACCGAGTTCATTCAATCTCCAAAGGATTTTTTTAAAGGTTTGCGGTGTTTACCAAGCTTCACTTGGTTAACAATAGAAAACCATTTTGGAGCAGTGGTTACCGAACTGGGTCGGCCAGCGAAGGATTTTATTATTTTGATATTAAATTCAATTTTTTTGTGCAATAAATATAGCCGACTGATGTAATGATTTTTTTAGTTGTTGTAACTTATATTTGAGCCAACTTGATAATTTGAAAGGTATATATAGATGTTGAAGTTGTGAATTCAAGGGTGAACGTGAATATATGGATGTGAATGGAATAAGAAAATGTTGAACAAATTTTGATGAATGATTAGATATCCTAGAGGAGCTGCAAAGTTGTATTTGATCAGTAAGGATCTAGTAAAGCATAATAGATATTTGTAATCAGCAAAAGATAAGTTGCATATCATTTAGGTCACTTCATTGTTACTTTATAATCATTGTAACAATGAATCCAGAATCTGTTTACAGAGTTGGTTTAATAGCCATTTTGCAAATCCTCTAACAAGGTGACAGTTTAGTTTAATTTTTCTAAAGACCTCTAACCAGGCCACTCCTAATAGGGTGATTAAATCCTCTAATAAGGTCACACCTAATAGTGTGTATTTGTAACCTTTAACAAGGTTGGCTCCTAACATGGCTCACTTTAGAAGAGTGAAAATTGGTGACTAGTTACTTGGTGGTTTTTCCCATATTGGGTTTCCACATTAAATCTAGTGTCACTTGTGTTCATTTATTTAACCTTTGCATGCATATTAATAACTATGAATGCTAGATGATCAATAACTAGTTAATCTACCGAGTTACAAAGTTCTTGCACTGTTTACCAAGTATTAGCCGTAAGTAAGCATTATAGAGATCTAAGGGATTTTTGGAATTGTTTTTGTGGTAACTAATTTACCCCTCCCCTCTCAGTTACTTCATCTATATTTCCAACATGGAAGTCTATAACATCATTGAAGCAAGTTATCCAGACTTCATTGTTTTTAGTATCAATAATGTCAAAAATAAAAATATGACCATTCCCATTCTTTGAGTTGAATTGGCATTTTTCCTTTTTCATGTGGTCACGTGACCTTTAATAATCTACATTATTTGATATGGGTCTAGACTTCTAAATGGAGTGATTGTTAAAGAGTGACATTTTTTTAGTATGGGTCATATGTGTTGATGTGTCTATCTATACAACATTTTTTCCTATGCTAAATGGACTAACAAAAGAGTGGTTTAAATTTTTCTCTAGTTCTTTCAGTAAGAAGTTGGAACACCAATGATATCAAGTTCTATGCACAAAACTTTTAAGTTGGAGATTAAAATCCACCTAAATAGGTAGGTAAAATAATAATAGTAAGGGCACATAATTACATAATAAAACAAGAAGGGTTTCATCAAATAGAAGCAGAGTGAAATTGGACTTACCTCAAATCACAAATGGCAGGAATAGAATAGTGAGTGACATTTATTATAGAACCTATTTGGATTTTATCTTAAGTTATAAGATCATTAAACTTCTTTGGCAAGGTTTCTTTTTGTAGCTAAAGGCCATCAAAGAGCTTTAACTTGTATTTATTTTTTGCTTGAGTTCCTTGTCCAAATGACGCAATGCCAAAGACTTGGAGATGTGGTTGCACATGAATGTTGTCATTGTTGATAAGTCTAATTACATCTTCTGTAAGGGATTGAGACATAACTTGGAGAGATTGAATTTTCCCTATGAACTTAGACAAATGAATATCATTATCTTGTTTAGATTACAAGCATAGTAGTCAGAAAGAATGGTGAACTTAGAGGAGCATGTGCTTGTCAATGTCCTAATAGCCCACATTACATTAGTAGGGTTGGACCTGAGAAGTATAGTATGGTACCACTTTGCATGGGTACATAGTGTTCATAGTAGAACAAGAGTAGTTTTAGGTCACTTTGACATGGTTGAAAGAATGCTTATGGTGAAGTGTAGGAGGGAAAGGAATTAGTAACTATAGTGATCTCCCACTATGAAATCCAAATAAAATGGAAGGTAACATCAATTTAATTTCTTGCCAAAATGATGCAGGAGCATTTTGGATGTAAGAGAAATCTTGCATCACCCAAAGATATTTTATTTTCAATCCTTTTCTATTTTAATAAGAACTAGTAGATAGGGTGCTTACTATTTATGGGAACTTGCAATTTTTAGTAAGTTTCTCATACAAGCTTGAAATGTTCTCATTTTCTATATGAAGGTTCATTTTAGAGTTATAAGGATACCATAAAAATATTATTGCTCTAGCTTAAGTATTAGAGAAATTATTACAAAATTTTGGTGGAAAATTTGTAGAAAAATCTTTAGTCTCACCGTTGGAAGCTTTAGAGTGCCTGTATGAGGTCCAAAAACTTGATGGAAGGAGACTTGCAATGTTTCAAACCTGTAGATCAGAAGCTAACATTTTCAAAAAGTGGTTATAATAGCCAATCAAACCAACTGTTTGAGAGTTATGGCCTTCCAAAGTTGGGCTATCAAAATTTCTAAAATAATTTGTCAAAGATGTATTTAGCCAGCTCTATATTATTGTTAGGGTCTTTCAGCCCTAGGTATTAAGTTTGAGCATCTATTTTTCAGGTAGCATAAATTGCCTATTTAAGAAAGGCCTGAACATTGTCTAGGATAGGTTTGGGTGGTAGTTCATAGATTAGTCTCAGATTACTATAATGAAGGTGCCCATGTGTGTTAGCTTATTGTACTTGTGAGTTCTATGATTCGTCATTTGTAGCGCAAATAAGAAGTCCATTTTTTTTCTCACATTTTTTGTTGTTTCTTTTTCTTTTTAATGTATTTATGGTATTAAGGAGAGCACCATTCATCATAAAACAATGCATACTTGGAGATTCTTTTATATATATATATATATATATGCTTCCTTGTATTAAGTATTTTGTCATCTATTGTCATCTATGTGTTGAATGCAATGGAAAATAATATCCTTGCACATTTTTATATATGTTATGAACTAAAAGTATTATAAGATCCATTCATGTTGTCTAGTAAGAAGGAAACTATAATAATGTTAATTGTATTAAGTACCCATAGTTTGAAAGTAAAACATGTACATGTGCAAAAGGAATAGAGGTAAGAAGACACACTAGGAATATAAAATCCAAAATTAATGTCTTTACATACATTTTTGTGATGCCAAGCATGATCCTGAATGAGGAATAATGTTTTCCATAAGTGGTTAGTGCAGTTGAAAAGACTATTTGGTTAAAAACAAATGATAGAAATCTTCTTATTGATGTTAGCATATAGAACTACCTAGGAGAATAATATCAATTTATATTAAAGAGATCATTTTAATTGTATCTATTAACTTCACTTTTAAACCAAAACATATATGCAAGGCAATTGTCTAGAGATAGGAGGACATACAAGGAAACTATAAACTAAAATTGCTTTGGTGAAGCACATGTTTTTCGATTAAAGTGTGAAAACATAAACATATAGACAAAAGTGTGCAAAGATGCATAAAGTTGTGGTATACATAATTTCATATACAACATTGTGCCATGACAAAAAGTCATTGTAGTTAAATATATATGAGCTATTTTGTAGACATTATAGCTCACTTTATATAGTCAAACAAATTTGGTCTCTCTTTGCTCAAAATTTAAACTATGTAAGGGTAAAGGAAGAAGAAAAGTGAATAAGTGTTGGAGATCTATGTAACACATAGTTGTATTCAAAATAGAGCTGATTTTGTATAACTTAAACTTCAATCAACATACAATATAATAGAGGAGGAATATAAGGCTAACTCATTTATTACAGTAATAGGAGAACTTTCAAAAACCCCTATATTTTAGAGAGTTGTATAAGAGGAACCACTAATAAACACCAATAGATGATAACACAAGTGAAGTGTGTTCTATGGATGATTAAGATAGTCTTGAAATGCATGACAAATATCAGGTGCATTCTCTTGTCTGTAATACTCATCAGCATGAATCTCCCTTAGATAATTGTAATAATGATAATAATCAAGTTGTTGTAAATTTATTTCTTGAAAAACTTCCTCAACCCTAATAATCTCATATTCTTGAACATCACATGTATTTATTCTTACCACTTTCATTTGTGCATATAGTTGGGCACAATTTAAAGAAATACAATTTGCAAGACTTTGTATTTCAGTTTTGGGATACCCATTCCAATTGATAGACCCACTAGATCCCATAAATGGTTGTGGGGTATTGAACTTTAATTTACTACTTGAGATGTTTATTATGTGATGAGGTTGAGGAGGATTAGCCATGACCTAGAAAACCAAAACATAAGTTAAATATGAAAAAGAGAACCAATAACAACATTGATAGTATTAAATGGTAGTTACATTTATCCATATGTTATAACTAATTTGCATGAGTATTTTTTTAATGAAATATAAGTTTAAATGCATGAATGAATGTTGTTCTGAAGAGTTGGGTTGAAATCTATAAATACAGAAATAAATAGTTTTTCATGTTTGTGGCTAGTGAGCAAAGACATTTGTGTAAAAGGAAAATGGTTAAGAATGAATAAATATGAAATTGGATATATTCAATTATGTATATAATAAATTTTTCAATGTTTACACTTTCCATGCATTCATTAGTATATTATATAAATAGAAGGACCGTACATCTTATATTTATAATTTCTAATATCCTAAACTATTAAATAAATCTAAATTTACATCATAATCTTTTATAATTGTAAAAAAAATTCTTTGCTCTGCTTTTAAATGCAAACATGTCGAACACTCATAAACCTGCGAAAAACCTTGGCCAAACACATTGGCAAAGAAGAAAGAAGAGGCATCCCAGAAATGTGTGTGAATATGGAAGCCAGAGATACTCCTCCTCAGATCAAAGGCTGACCTATCATGATCCTCTAGGTAAAATCGATGCTAGATTTTTAATCACAATGACCAACAAATTCACAGTTTTTGAGAGTCTTCCAAGTGGATCTTCTAGTTAGCAATGGATAGGAGGGTATCAGTCCCATTAGATGGGAAATAGTGGAAGAGAAGCCATTCTAAAAACCCCTCCTTTTTTCTCAGGTTTGGCTACAATCCCCTCTCATTTTCCTTTTTTCACAATCGAGCACCTATACAATCAAATTCAAATTTTTAACCTCACAAAATATGTGAACCCGTATTCCTATATGCCATCATCTTCTCTAATTTGTAGTTCCCTTATGGCAACACCATAGTTAGGAAAGCTTGCACCTAAACCAGATCCTCCATCCTCCTATATTCCCCCTCATCACCATAAAATTATCATTTCCTAGCCTTCGAACCCTAAAATCTCTATTGGTTTATCTCTGATTAAAATTTCTGATAATCCCATTAAGATTTTAGATGCAGCAGTTGAGGACACTTGGTGTGAATGCCATAAGGGAGGAGTTTTTTCTATCTAGAATGGTCCCTTGAACCATCTCCCTCTTTTATCCAACAGGTTGGAGGAAAATCGTGAGGACCAGGTAAGTATTTTTCATTACACAGATAGAATTTTGTTCTTAAAATGTGAAGAAGAGTCAGTTAAAAGAGAGTTTATTTCTATCTTTGAATGCTTTTTTAAGGGTCACTATGTCAAATTCATTGAATGGTCGCAAGACTTTCATGTAGAAAAGATAGAATGTATGATTCCTTCATGGTTCATCATGCCCTCTCTTCCCCTCGAATTGTGTCAAGAAGACATCATTAATACCATAGGATCAACTATTTTCAAAGTTAGAGGCATAGATGCATACTTTTATTATTGCAATAGTGTTAAAATACTCATTAATACTAGTTTTAATCATCCTATGGAATTCCAAAATAAAATCATCACTAATAAAGCATCTTATGATATTAACTTCCACATTTATAAAGGGAAAATTGTAGATATTTTAAAATTTGATGATCTTCATGGAATCAGCCCCAAGATCCTTCCTCTCACTTCTAATTTTAGAAGTAAATTTCCTTGGTTGAGAATTGTGAAAAAGAAAAAGATCAAGGATCACAGAGGGCAGAGATCCCCAACATTGAATCAAGAGAATCATGCTCAAAAAGAGTTTCTTTGTATTAAAGAAACAATTAGTAAAAGGATGAAAGAATGTTTAATTGATGAAGGTAGGCCTAAATTGGATACAACAAAGCTAGACAAGAGTGGTATGATCCATAAAGAACATAAGAAAAATAAGGAAAATGAGGTAGGTTTGATTAGTATGGAGACAAGTAGAAAGGGATCTGGTAACAATATATAGATGCATCAAACAGATCAAGTCAGAGAAGCTAAAGGCTTAGAGATTTTCCCCAACCCATTTTTAGATTACACAACCATAGGAATAGAGTAGGAGAACATATCAGAATCTATTCAAATCAAGCTCATCCATGAAAGTGAAGATAAGGCTAATAAGAATATTGAGAACCATCTAGTTGGGTTAGAAATAGATACAGACAAAAGTCCCCTAGCACAACTAGAGTAGAATGCGATAGCTAGTTCTTCTAAGGGAGACACAATAGTTACCCCTCCTAATATAAACCAAAATAAAGACATGGATTAAAACATGGAGATTTTCAACAAGGAAGAAATAGAGAACTATGTGAAGGGCTCAAAATGCTCTGAACATCCTATAAATAAAGATATTCTTTGGGAAGAAGTAACTACCCCTCTACAAATCAGATGCTCAGAGATCAATCAAGAAAGACATTTAGAGGAATTCAAAAATATTCTATTGCTCATCTCATGCAAGGCCTTCAGTAAAAATGAACATCAAAAGGATCTAGGTTCTTCATCGTCAATTCAGCCATTAGTGAATACCCCTGTCAAACTCAACAAAATTTGGAAAACTTACTGCTACCACCAATAGTTCACCTTTTACTCCCATCAGCAAGAGCCTCTAGGTAGACAAAGATAATACACAAATTGCTAATCTACCAGTTAAAGAGTTCCAAGATTTATTGAATAGGAAATGCGACACAGATCCTTCAAATGTTGAATCAGAGGTGGCAAATGGTTAAAGTGCTAAAATGGAATAGCTTCCAAAGGAATTGGTCAAAGTATTCTATCTAGACAATATTGACAAGACTTTAGAATCTCAAAAGAAGGAACTTGTTTAGAAGATCCTCCAACTAGGGGGGAGAACTACTCATGTGATGATATAAGAAGAGAGTTATTGAATATTCAAATGGAAGATTTAGCAACAACATTCATCAAACAATCTGACCTTGCTTATCAGATTTCTACAAAAAATGATTCTGAGAATTAGGAATAGCTTCTTTCTAAGAAAACTAATATAGTTTAGACAATAGAAGTCAAGCTAGAGCAGCTTGGTATCTACATGTCTCTTGATGGACCTAAGACCCCATGTTGCGGTAAGTCAAAAGGAAAAAGAAGTAGAAAGACACTAAAGGAACTTAGAGAATCAGAGGGTCTAAACAAGGATCAACAAAAGATAGATCAAATATTTAACAATGGGAAGGGGAAGTTTCTTCTCGATTAGGTATGAAGCTCACTACATGGAATGCTAGGGGCCTTAATGCCCCTAGCAAGAAGAGGTTATTAAAAGATAACCTCAAATCTTTTAATTCTTACATTATTCTTATTCAAGAATCTAAATTAAATTCTATAGAAATAGATAAATTTAGTAGGATGATTGGAGTATGGTGCTCTACGTTTCAGGAATCCTCAGGGGCATCTGGGGGTTTGGGCATCCTCTAGGATCCAAGGAAGGTCACTATTACAATTCTCAATAGCTCAAACAATTGGATAAGTGGTGAGGTTCAAAGCTTAAAATCAGATCTTAAATTTACAGTCATTAATGTGCATGGACTAGTTTATAATATTGATAAAAGAATAGTTTGGAATGAAATTGGTAATTTTCTAGATAGTTTAGAAAATGAATTATGTATATTAGGTGGTGACTTTAACACTATCTTAAATATTAATGAGAAGACAGGAGGCATCCAGGTGTTATCACAAGCATCCAGAGATTTCAAAGTATGGTGTACTTCACATAATTTAATTGATATTCCTACTAATAATGGTATTTATACACGGACCAATAGGAGAAAGGACTTTGCATACATCACATAAAAACTTGCTAGATTTATGATTAAAGGTGAATTAGACATTAAGAACCTTATTATTTAGTCATCAATTTTACCCATAGCTTGGTTTGACCACTTCCCTATTAGATTTGAATTCATTGAGCCCCTCAAACCTACCAGAAACCCATTCAAGTGTGAGATGATGTGGTTCCTTGATCCAAACTTCCTTAATAACATCAAACTCTGGTGGGCTCAAGATGGTTGCATTGGTTTGAAAATGTTTGTCTTCATTAATAAGTTAAAAATGCTTAAGGAATGTATCCTTAGGTGGAATAGAGAGCAATTTAATAACATCTTCAAAGAGAAACTAGACATAGAAAACTAGCTTAAAGAATTAAATTTAGAAGTTATCAGCAAGGTAATGGACAATAGAAGCTACTATCTTGAAAAGGAACTACTAGCTAAGTAGGAAACTATACTCTCAATGGAAGAAATTTTCTAGAGATAGAAATCGAGAGAAAGATGGTTGGTAGAAGGCGACCATAATATGAATTTTTTTCATAATTCTACCCTGTATAATAGAACTAAGAACAAAATCACGTGCATAAAAAATCAGCAAGGTATTTTTACTGAAAAACCAAGAGAAATAGCAGACACCTTTGTTAAATATTTCAAGGATATTTGGAATAACCCAAAAGGCTCAAATTATACTGTGCAATCTAGACTCCTAGAAGTCATTCCTAGCATTGTTACTGAAGAAGATAACAAATTCCTAACCAGACCCATCACTTTAGAAGAAGTTAAGAAAGTGGTTTTTGACACGAATCCAAACAAGTCTCTGGGACCAGATAGGTTCCAAGCTTTCTTCTTCCAAAAATGCTGGGACATTTTCGGTATTGACCTTTGGAAAGTATTGAAGCCTCCAAAAATGGAGGCTCCATTCTATCTAAAACTAACCATTCCTTTATCACATTGATTCCAAAGAAATTGGATCCTAAATCGCTAGGAGATTATAGACCGATAGCCCTATATAATATTATTTACAAAATATTCTCCAAAGTTCTAGCTAATAGATTGAAAGAGATACTCCCCAAGATTATCTCTGAGGAACAAACTGGATTTATGCTAGGGAGATCCATTCTTGATGGCATAATTACCATTCAAGAGACTATTCACTTCACTTGTCTTAACAAAGAAGCTTGTATGCTCATGAAATTGGATATTCAAAAAGCCTATGATATGGTGGATTGGAGATTCCTTTGCAAGATGCTAGAAGCTTTTGCATTCTCCCATCAATGGATTAACCTAATTTTTAAATTCATCTCAACTCCTAAGATCTCTGTTCTCATTAATGGTACACTAGAAGGATTTTTTAATATTTTGAGAGGTATCCATCAAGGGGACCCTCTTTCCCCTTCTCTCTTCATTATCATGGTAGAAGCCTTTGGGAGAGCTATAATCAATGCTTATAATAATAATAAAAAATTAGGTATTACTATCACTAAAAACATGCCTAACATAACCCATCAACAGTTTGTTGAAGACACCATTCTTCCTGCGAAGAGCTCAGTTTTGAAAGCCTACTCCCTTAAAAACATTATTAATATTTATATGGAAGAGTCCAGACAAAAATTTAATGACCTTAAGTCTGAAATTTTCTTCATCAACATGAAACTAGAAATGGAATGACAAATTTGTAGGATTATGGGTTTCAAGAAAGGATCCTTTCCTTGCAAATATTTGGGTATAGCTTTAGAGAAAGGTTTAAAGTTAGGAAAGGTTTGGATCAACACCCTAGAAAAAATGGATTCCAAGTTATGCTCATGGAAGGACAGATGGCTCACAAAGGCTGGGAAATGTACAAAATATTGTGTAGTGCTCTTAGCCATCCTAACTTACCCTCTCTTGTGCCTTCCTCTTTCTAATCATAACCTTAGGAAATTTGAATCTATAATGAGGAATTTTCTTTGGAATGGTCAAGACAATGCCAATAAATTAGCTCTCATTAAGTGGGAGAGTATCTATAAACCTAAAGATTTAGGAGGTCTAGGGATTAAAAACTTACAGTGGCAAAATGAAGCTCTAGGGGAAAAACTCATTTGGGGATTATAGCATGAAAGGAATCATAAATGGGCAAAGATTCTTTATAATAAATACCTAATTGTAGATGACCCTCTATCAATATTTAGGATTATCTCTCCTCCTAAAGGTTTAGAATGCTCAAACTTTATGATCAAATGTCACAATTTGATTAGTAAATTCCTCAAATGGGATGTTGGGTCTGGAGATGAGGCCCTTTTTTGGGAAGACTCCTAGAGAGGCAAACCTCCACTCTTGTCCTACAAGGTTCTTTTGTCTCTCAAAAATAGACTGTTAGACCTATGGGGAGAAAAAATTAAGGATTTTAAGACCCTATTGGATTCTAATGGTTCCTTAGTATGGAAATGGAAATCCATTCGAGGCTTTTGTTTTGATGATGATTCTATTAATTATTTTGAGAAGATGTTGGAAGATAGGATTATCAAGCAATCTAACAAAAGAGACACTCTTATTTGGGCTGCATCTTATGGGAAATATAATGTCAAAAGTGGTTAGAAGGCCATTCTAGAAGCTAATAGACTAGAATTAATGGATATCCCATTAAAGCTATGTTGGGATTCGTCTCATCTTTCAAAAGCTAGATTATTTCTATGGCTTTCCATACAAAATAGGATTCTATGGACAGATTAATTTCTTTTGGCATCTAGGGCCCCTCTAGATATGTACTTTGTCAACAAAATTATGAAAACACAGATCATCTTGTGTATCTCTGTTCCTATTCTCAAAAATGTTGGGAGTGGATTAGACAAATGTTGGGTTGGTCCTCCCCCTTCCCAAAATCTCTAGCTGATTTGCTTATAGGATGGCCCATGAACACTGTTAAAGGGGTTTATAGTAAAATTTGGAACATCTCTCCTTCTATTTTGATCTGGGAAATTTGGAAGGAAAGGAATCGTCGCATCTTTCGCAATCTAGAAATCAAACCTAAAGCTCTTATCTCCAAAATTGAAGCTAGTATTGTTGAAACAACTAATTCATATTTAAGAAAGGTGTGACTAGAAGAAGGCTCATTCTCTAATTGGGATGGCCTTATGAAGAAACTCTGGTCTAATTTGATCAATCCACCTTTATTCTATTCAAAGGCCAATAAAAAGGCTAGGAAAAATTGTAAATGGGAGCCACCCCCTAGTGGCTGGGTTAAACTAAATTTTGACAGTGCAACTCAAGGCAATTTGAGAATAGCTGGTATTGGATGTATTATTCACAATGAGGATGGGCTTTGGATAGCCAAAAAAGCAATGTCAATTCACCCCACCTCCAACAACCTGGCAGAACTTGAGGCCATCTACCAAGGGATCAAGTTATGTCATAAACTAAACCTCCCTAAAGTCATTATCGAAGGGGATTCTCAAATTATTGTTAATGCCATTAGGAAAAGGTCTACTCCTAATTGGGTCCTTAACTCTCAATTAAAAGTGGTTCTCTCTTTAATAGATAATTTAGAAGACTATAGGATTAATCACATTTATAGAGAAGGCAATCAACTCACAGATCAATTAGCAAATGTGGGAGCAGATGGAGGTAATTCTTTATTATTAAACATTGGTTACTTCCTTTCTCCTTGAATTTCCAATTTATCCTTTATTAATTTTTTAGTAATCCCTATGTTTGGTCATTGTGTTAGCTCAAGCGTGTTTTGCCTAATCTTTTATTCATCCTCTCTAATTATAATTATAAAATAGTCCCACTTGGCTCCTTAATTAATCATTATGTACAGTTGTGGAATGGTATCACTACCTTCCCATCATTTTTGTACCAATCACACTCATATCTGTATGCTTGACATTTCATGTTATCAAACATTCCATTTTGGCAGATCACAGACTTTGATTCTTCACATTCTATTTATCTTTTACCCTACCTATAGAGATTTGGAAACTGTAGTTTTTATGCTCATTTCTAGTAGTGTCTCTATTTTTTTGGGGTGTTTTAATTAGGTATTTTGGTCCTCTAATTCCACTGATTATGGAGTCCAATGTTTTCCTTTTCCATACAGCTGAGAATCAAACTATGGCCTTCTATGGGGTTGTGAAACTTGAAAGGTGGAACTGAATTCTACATCCAATGGATGATATGTCTCATTTTGCCATCAATAAAGCTCTGGGTGAGGAATTTTTTGATTACTAGTATACCTGGAAGAAACAGTGACATTATTGGGTCATTTATTGGCTACTTGGTAAGAGTCAAAGTTCAAGCAGATGACATTGTAAGGTTCTATCATGACTTTTCATACCTACTTGGAGGAAGGGATTAAAACAAGTGGTTTACATCATAGATATAAAATTTTGGATTCCCTTTCCTAAGAGATACATGAATCTTCCTCTGGGTCATCAAGATTTAGGCACTACTCCTCGACGTCAATCCAGGATTATTCAAGAGAACTTAGCATTTTATCAGGAATGGCCTAAAATGGAGGCCAGCCTGCATTTCCTTCTTCGTTGGCAGGGTATCCTAGTTGAAGAAAATGTGGCATGGCTCATCAATTATCTTGCCTTATTCAAAGCCTACATTCAGCCTAGGGTGACTTTTGAGAATCTAGATGATCTAGATTTTAGCACCCCTAATGTGGAAAAGACAAGTAGAGGGAAACATGACTTTGAATTCCCCCCAAATTATCAAGTGGAGAAGTTCAGTGACATCATAGATGCCATCATGGTCCATTGGAAGGAGGGTAGAAGACCTGCTCAAATCTAATGATACCTCTAGGTCAAATATAGTATATTAGGGTTTCATGACATATACACACATAGCGATTTTGATAGTATGCTTAATAATCCTTTGAAATAGACTCTCAGCTTATTATATATGTATAGTCTCTACAATACTCTATTTAAATCTTAGACTTATCTTTTTGATAATGTGAACATCTTGAATATAGTTATAATACATGGCTTTCTATTATTTTCTATTTTATTTATGGTTTCTGCTGGATAATGCTTTTGAATTTACAATTTTCTACCCTAAAGTTCCTAATCAAGGTTGTTTGCCAAAGATCATTTCTTTGGGGTTTGACCAAGTTGGTCTTTAAGTATTGCAAAATTACACTTAATTTCTTAAATTGGGATGTTATTCATCTTTATCTATTGTTACCTTTTGTATACAACAATTGTATATGCTTAATGTATATGAATACCTTCTATATGTAGAATTCTTTAGACTTTAATTATGTAATTTTAGCCCTCAACTCTCTGCTAGATTATCATTAGGTTCTGTTGATGTGATTTTTCATAGTATAGGATTTGTTCTGATATTTGGGTGAAAAATCAACTATGTCTTTGTTCTGTGGTGCCCTCATTTTGATTTTTTTTTTTTTAAAAGGTACTTACTTCAAATATGTTGGTGGGGTTTCTTTATCCTAAATATTTTATTTACGTCAGAGTGCCTTTTTGAAAGCCCTTTGTATTCTTTTAGTTGCAGTTTTTTGTCTGAGAAGATGCCAAGTTAAAATGTTTTTGAAATCACCGTTGATCTATTAGGAATCAAGGGTTAGTGCATCCCCGCATAATAAAAAAACTAGGTTTTTAAGTAATGCGGGGAAGCGCAGTAGTGACATGTAGCCCTTGATTATTTTATGAGATCTGGTAGGCTGTAAAAGCTCCTATATGTCTGATTTGTCAGTACTTTTGAACGTTTTATTTTTCTATGGTATCATTGATGGATTCATTGGCAGAACCATGGAGCTTACTTATCAAGTAGTATCACCGTTGATCATGTCATGATCAACGGTTGACACTTCCCCGTGTAATAAAGATGCAGGTTTTTAAGCAAATGCGAGGAAGCGCAAGAGCGACACGTGGCCATGATGACGTCAAACCCTTGCTTTCTCAAAAGATGATACGGTATCCACTGAAGTGAAGTGTTATCCATCAATATAAGCTATTATGGCAGTTTCCTATTGTGTATAGCTAGCTGGCCGTCAATACGAAATGGGTTATTCCGATCGCTGATCTTGTCTTGATTGACGGTTGACGCTTCCCTGCGTAATAAAGATGCAGGTTTTTAAGTAATGCAGGGAAGTGTGATGATGACACGTAGCATGTTTCAAAAAGGACTGCGAAGCCTTGTTATTTTAAATCAGGACCGTGCGATCTGATAAAATCTATGGATGGGATTCAAATTTGACTGAAAATTGCAGGCAACAGTTACTGAGAGTAATTGTGATCCAGACCTAGTGTGTGCGGTTTTAATTCATAAAAAGAGCCCACAATTTCACCACTAATGAATCACAAAAGTACAAAAAGAAAAGGGAGTTCAATTTTTCAGAGCTAAGGCATCGAATTTCTCGATTAATACTCCAATAAAATTGTAGAAGACATCATATAGTGCCGAAATGTGATTTATGGCAAGTAAGTGCTCCACGACTTTCTGAGTAAAATTTCAAGCATCTGTTGTTGTTAATTTTCCAAAGTTTTGATTAAAATGCCACCTCAAAAAGAGTTTACTGGACAAAAAGATTATCTAAAACATTCAGTACATGATGATTTTCTTGAACAATTCCCTTCATCAGTACATGAAATAATAAAGGGAAGGGAGCTCATTCCAAAAAATCCTAGATTGGTTGTGGCAGAAGGATTTTATGACAAAGCTAATTGGATAAGGGATGCCCAGGTTTCCATGGGAGGATTGGAGTTGTTTAGGAAATGATTTTCAGAGCGAAAACCGAACACTCCTATGAGCAATATATGGGAATTTGACATTGGAAAATTGGTAGTCCCCAGTTTTTTCTTTGATAGCGATTTATTGATGGACATGGCAAAGAGGTATGACCCTATCACAGGATGGGTAAAAAATCATTTAGGGGTCAACCTTTTTAGGGTTTGCCCTGAATTGTTCAGTGAGGTTTTCTACCTAAACCCTAACCACGTTGTGCATGAAATCATTGATCTAGATGATTTGAAAGCTAGATATGATGCACAACGAGTGTACTTAAGAACAGGGCCACTACAGGAGCATGCTGCTAGGGTTGGAAGTTTGCTTGTGATCACAGCCAATACTCCAAAGCCATTGTTAAGAAGACATTTCAATCTGAGAGCTCAAGCACTATATTTTTCCCTTTGCAAGATCTTGGGGGTAGATGGGGGTGATCAAATTCCTGGTTTTGTGGTCCTTATAATTGCTCAAACCCTTCAATTTGGAATGAGCACCATTCTGGATTTTTCCACTTTCCTAGCAAAAGAAATTCACAACGGGTTGGTTGGAATAGCAAAGGGGAAAGTAAACAAACCATTTTGTTGGTATTCATTGATGATGCATGTATGTTTATACAAAGGATATTCTTTCTTCTCCAAAGGTATGGAGTTAGAAACCACAAAGGATGGAGAAAGGAACCCAGTGCAATTGTGGAGTGTGGATATGACTTCAGAGGCCACTGATGCTAGTTATGTAAGATTTGACAGGTATTTTGCATCAAAACTTAGACTGCTTTTAAGAGGAGATAGCCCTAGAATCCCACAAGCATTATTAGAATTGGTTAGACCCAAGGACCATGCTAAGGGGCTACTTGTTAGTCACAACTGGGGGGATATAATTCCCTAAAATGTTTCTACAGTAATAAGAGTTTATGGTTTCTTAGGAAAACCTCATGTATTACCTTTTCATGTACCTCTGAAGATAGGGATAGCCAAGCTCTTATGGAAAATAGGCACTATAGATGAGAGGGAATTGGTAAAGAAGGGCACTTTCTTTCCAATAGTTACTGTGGTGCATGATTTTGTTTTTGTTAAAAAGGGGTGGAAGCATTTAAATTTGTTTTTGAATAAATACAACATGGCAGAGTCTCACGCCAGATTCATTGACCCTGAAGGATTCTATGACCTGTTAAGAGAAAGGGTGAGAGCTTCCCATATGGTACATCGGGTTTACTATCTGGAAGATGTGATCAGAAATGTTTTCACATTGTAGGAGCAAGAATTAATGAAAGAAAAATGGATAGTTTTCTGTAAAAATCTAGAATTCATTAATGCTTTTGACTCCCAATATGACCCATTGGAAGATAAGAAATACTGGGGAGATAAAATACAGGCATTAATGAATAATTTTTCTACAATAATTCAGACTATGAATGAAAAGAAAGATATACTTATTAAGGCATACCCAGACAAGGCAGCAGAAATACAAAGAAGAATGAGTAGTAGAAATATAGTAACTCCTAGCCAATATACATTGCAGAAAAGGATAGGTTATCTTATGGTTCAAAGTGTGCAACAGATACCCACTCACATGAAGTCAAGGTCAAGAAGTCCATCTGCAACTAGCTCTCCAAAAAGATGAAAATTGGAGCAGGGGTCTTCTTCTTCTCAAAAAAACCAATACTCCCCAAGCTAGTCTCCGATCAAAATAGATGATGAGACCTCACTAAAGGAACAACTTAGACAAATAGGAGGAGAGGGAGATATGATTGTCACTTCTATAAACCTAAATATTGGAGAGCCACAAGAACCTCCTACACCTTCCTTGGACCTAACCATTGCTGATTACCAAGGAAAGGAAATTGACCCGATTGTTGCCCAGGCTTCTGAAAGATTTATTAATGATGAAATTTTTGTAAGATCTAGGGCTTTTGCTCAGTTTTTATGGAGATTGAATATAAAGAGATTTGAGAAAACCTGTGATAAGATCAAGGCTGATCAACCAAATAAATCTGACCCGATTATCAGGGAAGAGGTAAAATCAAAGTTCTTGAGTGATTTTGCCCGGTTCACTCCTGAAGCTGGAAGACAAATAGTTAGACAATCAAGAGTCCTCCTTCTGCCAGAATGGGATACAACGAATGCTATTGTTTTTTATTCAGTAAGGAAGCAGAAGGATGTTCAACTGACAATTGCTGAAGAGGTCTTGCAAGCTCATAGAGGGATAAAATTTAGTGATGACCACCAAGCCCTTGTTTTGTGGTCCATAAATAAGAGGGAAAATACCAGGATACATGAGTTTCCCACTGCAGAACATAATGGCACATTGATACTATATAGGCCTAATGAGGTAAGTAGCAAACAAGTAATAGGAATGGCTACAGAAATGCTTAAATTGGGTGGTGTTGTATCTGGACAAGAAGAAGATAAGTTTCCCCAACTCAATGCTAGGTTTGATGAAGTTTTGAAGGCATATGAGGAAAGCGGTATACGGATACAATCACTGGAAAACAAAATGTCTCAAATGGAGAGGATACTAGGGAAGAGAAAAATGGGAGAGTCTAGTACACCTACAATTGCATACCCTTCACAGCCATTGGTTGGATCTGGATCAACCCCTATTATTGAAATACCTGACACCCCTGAAAGGCCACAATTCTATACTACAGAGGAATTTGAAGAAGAAAAAAAAAATTGCATGAGTTGCAGATAGAATTGAGAAATCAATATGAAGAAAAGTTAAAATAGGGTATAATATATTTGAGGGATAAAATACAATGGTCAAAATTCTTTGATCAGTTAGCAAGAATTGCAGCCCTCATGGATGAGTTGAACAGGGATAAGGATAAGCTGACTCTTCTTGCACAGAAATGGAGGGAGAGAAATAATGATATTACAATCATATGTATATTTGCAGTCCAAATGCTTTATCATCAAGTTGAGAAGATTTTTGATTTATTAAATAAGCTAGAGAATTTTGATGATGAAAGGGATTCTTTACAGAGAATATTAACACTCTGCTTTTCCCAATACATCGCTGAAAATTTCACACTATTTCCTTGTGCTTTAGAATCTGTCGATATGCTAAAAGAAAAAGAAAAGTGGAAAAGGGAGATGGATGAATTATTAAATGAAAGAATAATAAACATCATGAGTGAGACTAGCCACTGGTTCTGGGCTAAGACAAATGAGGAACTAGTAAAAGTACAGTTATTTTATACTGCTATGGGGAAAGAATTTGATGTTTTAGAAGAAAATTCAAATTCTTTAATAATGATACAAAGAGAAGCTCTGAGCTTTGATTGGCCAGATGATGATGCTTTTAATAAATGGAAAAAATAGTTTCTAGAACAAATATCAGAAGATGATGAGGAAGAAAGTGAAAAAGTAACAATCACCCCCGAAGTTAATACTGAGGACACGAAAAATCCCTAGGTTGAAGTAAATTTATAGGTAACTGAAGACAATACATCACTTTCGAACCTCATGGCTACTTACTCTGAGGATGAAGAATAATTGGAGAATCAGATCCTATCTTCTTGTTAAAACAAATGAGAAGTATAATAGAAAGGGACCCACCCAGGATGTTTTGATGTGTTAGCTTCTCTATTATTATTTTTTTGTCTTTTACTACAGACATTCGTCAGTTTCTTTTAAGGGACACGTGTCATTCTCTTTAGCCCTAAGCTTGTTGCATCTAGCATTATTTAAATGAGATCCCAAGGCTAAAGGGTGGTCTGAATTCTTTTTCTTCTAAGTATTGTGCTTAGTCTAGTTTTTCGTCCAAATTTTGAAGGCAAGTTTGCAATGTATTTTTCTGTCAAATTTTCTGAAAATGCATGAAGATATAATGAACTGTGTTTCTTTTGGAAGGCTATTCTGATTTTATTGTAAGAGATGTACCATTTTCAAAGGAAATGAATACAAACTATGAACTGTCCCCATATCAGTTCTTTCTGAATTTAGTCTCCTACTCAATACTTAGCTACCTTGATGTTGTATGAGTAAAAGCATGTACAATTGAATGCAATCTAGTTAGGTTGTGTATCCATCTATCATTTCTATTAATTCAATGGATTAAGTAAAAGCTTTGATGAACGTGATAAGATTCCTTAAGTATTCAAAAGGATTTTGAATGATAAATTATGATAAGAATTGCTGATACAATTTGTTGTAAGGCAACAAATTAGATCTTAGATTTTGTTGTAGACTCTGAACCCCCAATGGATTAGGCATTGATCAAGTTGTTTCAGCTGAAGGAGAAATATCTTACAAATGGTTTTTCAAATGCATCATCAAATCAAATTTTACTTTTATTTCCTGTAGATCTTCAAAGTTGGCCAGCACTTGTCTGCATGAAATCTTTTTAGCTTCAGTTAGCCATTGTTGTTGAAAACGTCTGCAGATCGATAGAAGACTTCTTGGCCATATCTTTTTATGGGATGTGTTTAGCAAGTTACTAAGAATTATGTATATACTTAATGATCTTGAAATGAGAATCAAAATGAAACTAAGAATAATCCTCATACAGTCATTTTGGTTTTGAACCATCCTTGGGTATACCCACCCTGGTTGTGTAGAGCCAAAAGAGTAGAAAACCATTTGTGGTTTTGTTGAAGTTGGGTCCAAATATCTTACATACGCAATTGGTGATAAGAATAGGCTAGTCTTTAGATTTTGTATGTACTTTCTTTTTGGTATGAAGCATTTTGTCACCTAGTAGTTTTAGTACAATTTTTAAAACACCAACAAAATGGCGACTCCGCTGGGGACTTGTCCAACACCTCTGTGAAAAGTACTGCAGTTTCTTTGGTCCTGCTGTGTACATGTGTGTCATGTGATCTATGTCTTGCCCATGGTTATAAGGGAATCTTTTAGTGTCAAACTTTGAGAATTTAAAGAAGATAGAGCCCAAGTACCATTGCTACACACTGACGTATCCAACCTATCCAAGTGTCTTATCTAAACAAGCAAGAGTTGCAGTCTTACGACATCAGTGATTGGTCTATCTGTGCCATTTATTTTTGTTCTTACTTGTGTATCATTTTCTTTTGATCAGCTAAAAGTGTCATTATATATTTTCCTGAAATAGGGTGGTGACTCAGTCAAGGTTTTGAAGCTAGTGCTTATTGTAACAAAAAGGTAAATATGGCTGACAAGAGGAAAAACACAAGAGCTTACATGAGAGCCAATCCCGATGTGTCAATGTATACTAATTTACCCCAAGGTGGTAGGAAGAACCAAAATAAGAAAAAGATCGATCCAAATCCCACTTGGAAACCCAGAGGTAATGCATCCGTCAATTCTCGTTATCAACCAATAATAGGAAGAGAGTCTTCATCACTTAGCTCTGAATCCAAAACTACAAGACTCTTAGGAGGCATTTTCAGTACCCCATTACCAGATGAGAGAGTTTTTCAAGACAAGGATGTGTCTACTATGGGAATTTCTTCATTAAGACTAGATCTTGTAGCCGATATAAATTATAGGCTTGGATTTAGGAGTTCATCTGATAATCTTTTTAATCCTAGAGTAGCCCCATATGTAGAACCAAACCTTATAGATCTGGATGACCCTACTGATTTCGAGGCAACTTCTACAGATCCTAAAGAAGTGCACTCTGAGATAGAATTTTTGAAGAAATAGATTGCTGAGGAAGAAGCTAAATGAATTTGTCTTGAAAAAGAGAAGGAGCAAGCCACCTTAGATGCCATAATAGAGAGAGATGCTCTGTTAAGAAGGATGGCTGCTTTGAAAGAGAAAAATAAAAAATTAGAAGAGAATACCACAACTCTCCATAAGGATATTTTTGGAGATGTTGATAATCTGAGAGATAAAGTGCAAGAACAGGAGAAACACCTAAATCGAAGGCAAGAACTAGTTATTGCTCAAGTTCAAGCCTACAAACCTGTTTTAGTTGATCTTGTAGAACCACTACAAAAGATCCAGATAAAGGGAAAGGCAAGGCTATAGGAATCCAAATAAATGAGCCTTAAGCTATACCAAGCAAACCTATACAACCCTCCATGTCGAAGTTAGATCTAGATCTTGAGAAAGCTCGAAAAGAGAGGGAAGATCTTGCAAAAGAGCTTGAGAAGGTTGAGAATGAAGCTCAAGCTGCAAAAACTAGAAGCAAAATCCAATTCATAAAGTCTAATTCTGCATTGGCTTCATGGCCCAATTTGTCTATCCCACCTGCAAATCCTGGACCAGTCAGTGCTCCCACAATTTCAACTTAGGGAATACCCCACTCTACCCCTACCTCATCCTCAAATATTGGCACCCAAGTCCCATTTGTCCCACCACAATAGTCCCAAGCCACTCCCCTATATCAAGCTAACATAGCTAGCACCTCAAATGCTCCTGGTCTCCAGAAGAAACTTATATACCTGGAAAAGTATAGATAGATATCATTTGCTGGTATTCCTTGTGCCCCCCATCCTATATCATTTGATTTAAGGGATAAAGTGGTTAAGTTTTCTGGAAATAATGTTGTTACTGGTGAAGAGAATTTGAGGATTTTCATTGAAATGTTGAATGATTATGAAGTTGAACATGAAGACATGGTAATGAAATTGTTTGTGCATTCACTAACAGAGGATGCAAGGGATTGGTTTAGGAGGTTGCCTGATGACAGTATTACCTCATGGAGTGATCTGGAAAAGTTGTTCAAAGAGCAGTATGGGGACAATACCAATGCAGGATTCATGTTGAATGAGTTCAACAATATCAAGAAAAATCTAAATGAGTCCACCTTTGATTTTAATTTGAGATTCCAAAAAGGTATGTACAAACTTTTTCAATTTATGAGGTTAAATGAAGACGTCTGTCTCACAACCTATTTCAATGCTTTTGATAGCAAAATGGCTTATTAATTGAGGGATAAAGATCCTAAAACTTTGAGAGATGCCTATAGAGTTGCAGTAAATATAGAGAATAATAGAAAGGCATCTGGAAAACTAGGTAGGAGGGATGAGCCTAAGCTTTTTAATTCTAAAAACAATAATAAAAGGGAGGGTGACAAAACTCCTATAGGAAAAAAGCTCGAAGAACCTACTATAGGCCAGGTTTTAGAAATGCTCAAGAAGATGAATCCCACTAGTTCTAATAAGCCAAATGTTGTTGAAAGACCCCATGTGAATAATAACAACTTCAATAGACAGCCCAGGATGCAGAACTACCCTTATACCACTCAATGGAAAGATGGTAAACCAGTTCCCAACCAGACCCAAAATATGAAGGATAAGGGTACTCCAGACCCCCTGCAAAGGAACATTATAAATATGGATGATGATGTACCATGGTGAATTATATGCCAATCACCTCATTCTTCTGATTATTGTGTTGTTTCTTAGTCATTTTCCCAAGCCCAAGGAGTGCAAGCTGAAGAAGAAACTGAAGAAAAAAGTCATGACGATATAAGCTGCAATATGGTGAGCATGTGTGATGATTTGATAGATTCTGATTCAGAAGATCTTGATAATGATGTTACTAGCCAAAGAATTGCTTACTAGCTACATCATCAGCAAGTACTCTCAGATGATGAAGGGTATGATACAGATAAGGTATGCAGTACATTTTCTGATGTAGGTCTCACAAGTCTAAGAATGCCCTCCAAGGAGGAAATTGACAAAATTACAGCCGAAATGATTTCACAAGTCCATAGTAATTATAATTTGAGAAATAGAGCAATAAATAATGATACAAGAAAGCCATCTAGTGTCTTCATCAAGTACATCACTCATAAGATAAATGATAAAGACAAGAAAGTCCATGTAGATGTGCCTAAAATCAAGGAGAATAAGGGTAAGAAATGGGAACCAAAGAAGAAGGTTCAATTTCAGATAAGTGAAGCAACAAAACTAGTTGTGCAACCAAAGAAGTCAGAACCGGATGTTGTCAAGCAAAATGTGGTGCCTATTGCTCAAAAGACTCCGACTCCAAGTACTATTGTAAAACCTACTGTTGTTGAACCTGTTGATATGATATCCATGTTATCTCAAATTACTGTAAAAGTGCCCCTGTCTGAACTTTTTAGAATTGAAGAACATAAGAATAAGGCTTTGTCATGGTTGGGTGGAATAGCAAACAATATTATTGTTGACCAAACTATGCCCCAACAGACCCCATTAGTAATAGAGGACAGTGGTATCATATCCTAGATTCCTCAAATGTTTCTAGATGATTCCTCAGTGGCATTCATAAAAGATATTGATCCTTTTTTCCTTAGTCTAATCATAAAAGGGAAGACCCTAAAAAATTGCATGATAGACTCAGGAGCTTCCAACACTATAATGCCTTTGAAGGTAATGGAAGCCTTAGGATTGAAGGTAGACACCAAGCAAGGTAGATGTAGAGGGATGGATGCTAGAGAAGTCCCAGTCATAGGTACTATAAATGCCCTACCATTCAAATTGGCTGCATATCCTGAAGTAGAATTAACCATGTCTGTCGTTGTGGTAGATATACCTCCACACTATGGAATGCTACTCTCCAGAAAATGGAGTGCTACCATGGGGGGAAGCCTACAATGTGATCTTACTTATGCCACTTTTCATATAGGGGACAAAGCTGTCAGAGTAAATAGGGAACCAAGGGTTAACCACATCTTAGGTGAAGAAATTGACAAAGATACCACTTGTTTCCTAGATACTGGGATTAATGCTTTCAGGGCTGAATTAATTATTCAGGAAGTTGAAAATTTACCTGCTATCATCAGAAATGAGGTTGAATGTTGCATGAATTCACCAAAATTATGGACAATGTTCTTTGATGGGGCTAGTTCTAAAGAGGGTGCAGGGACAGGTGTAGTCTTTGTGTCCCCTAAAAATAATACTTTTAGGTATTCATTCACTTTGAAGTTTTCCTGCACTAATAATATTGCAGAATATGAAGCATTGCTTCTAGGACTCAAAGTTGCCATACATCATAAAATTAAGAAATTATGTGTCATACGGGATTCTGAACTAATTATCTCTCAGATCAATGAAACCTACTCATCCAAGAATAGGAGATTGAAACAATATAGAGACGTAGTCTGGGATCAGATAGAACTCTTTGATGCATTTGGGACCTCATGGAGAGATAGGACCCAAAATAAGATGGTTGATCTGTTGGAAAATGTAGCCATCAAGCCAAAAGAAATATCATTTGCAGGAATCTCCCAGATTGAGGTGCAAAATAGGCCTTCCATACCTGACAACATTGAAAATTGGCAGGTTTTTGAAGATGACAAAGATATTACAATTTTTTTGTCAAATGAAGACAAGTATCATGGTCAGAAGATGGATTGTAGTGGACTAATTGAAACCATAAATGGGAAGGAAACCATTTTTGGCCAAGAAATAATGCAATTGAAAACAAATAAGATGCCAAAGGGGTTAGTAGTCTTGAAAAATATTTTTGATAATCAAGACAGAGTAAAATCTGGAGTAAATGATCCTAAACCCCAGGAGTTAGAAGAAATAAACTTGGGTACTAATGAAGTTCCTAAAAGGGTTTATATTGGCCAACATCTGCATGTTGAAATCAGGAAAACATTGATTGACCTACTTAGAAAATACAGACATGTTTTTGCTTGGTCATATGATGACCTTAAGGCTTATAGGGAGGATGTTTTCCAGCATGTCATACCATTGAAGGAAAACGTAAGACCTTTTAGGATAAAACAAAGACCAATCAATCCTACTCTTGCCCAAAAAATGCAAGAAGAACTGACAAAACTGAGAGATGGTGGAATAATCAAACCAATCAGGCATTCCACCTGGGTTTCAAACCTGGTTCCTGTTAGGAAGAAGAATGGAGATATTAGGCTTTGTGTTGATTTTAGAAATTTAAACATTGCATCTCTAAAAGACAATTATGGCTTACCTAATATGGAAGCCATGCTACAACAAGTGACTAGCTCTGAATTGATGTCAATGATGGATGGTTTTTCTGGATATAATCAAGTCCTAGTAAAAGAAAGTGAATAGTTCAAGATAGCCTTCACAACTCCTTGGGGAACATATGTGTATGTGAGGATGCCTTTTGGCTTGATTAATGCAGGAGTTACTTTCCAAAGAGAAATGGATGTAGCATTTCATGAGTATATTGAAAAATTTATGGTTGTGTATGAGGATGATCTCACAGAATATTCTAATAAGGTTGAAGATCACTGCAAACATTTGGAAAAAATATTTATAAAAGCCTTGGAATATGGAGTATCTTTAAACCCAAAGAAATGCACATTTGGGGTCACAAAAGGAAGATTATTAGGACACATAGTGTCTAAGGATGGGGTAAAAATAGATCCTGAAAGGGTAGTAGCTATTGACAAAGTCCCCAAACCAAAAAATGTGAAAGGAATTCAATCCTTTTTTGGCCAGGTCAATTTTCTGAGGAGATTTGTTACCAATTTTGCTGAAATCAGTAGGCCCATCTCGAAGATGCTCAAGAAAGGAGCTGTTATAGATTGGAATGGTGAACCCTCACAAGCATTCCAAGATATAAAAACTACAATAAAGAATGCTCTAGTTCTGAGGACCCCAGATTATGCAAAGCCCATGCATATTTTCTCTTTTGTGTCATTCCATACTGTAGCTACAGTCTTATTACAGAAAAATCAAGAAGGATATGAGCAGCCTACTGCCTTTTTCAGCAAGTCACTACAGCCTGCTGAATTGAAGTATGAAATAAATGAAAAGCAAGCATATGCTTTGGTAAAAACTATAAAAGCTTTCAAAATTTACTTGGTAGGTGCTACTATCATTGCTTTTGTACCTAGTGCTTCAGTCAAGGATATATTCTCTCAGCAGGAAGTTTCAGGCAGGAGATGTAGGTGGATCAAAAGAATCCATGAATTTAACATTGATATACAAATAAAAAAATTAGTAAGAGGTCAAGGTTTGGCCAAACTCATGGCTAAAACTAATCTAGAGGCAAATCAGATAAATTTGATAAATGAAGATCTCAGAACCCACTTATGTGACATGGACCAGTGTGATTGGTACACCAATGTCGTACATTATTTACAACATATGGAAGCTCCTCCCCATCTGCCTGATAATGAAAAAAGGAATACTAAATTGCAAGCCATCAGGTATGTAATTTCCCAAAATAACCTATGGTGGAGAAATTTTGAGGGAATTCTGTTGAAATGTGTTGATAAAGAAAAGGCAAAAGAGGTCTGGAAAGAAATGCATGGTCGAGTATGTGGAGGACACTACATGGCCAAAACTACTGCACATAAGATAATGAGGGCTGGATTTTGGTGGCCTTCTCTGTTCAAGGATGCTCAAGTTATGGTTAGAAAATGTGATTCTTGTCAAAGGTTTGCTGGAAAGCTGAAATTCTCAGGAAATACTCCATTAAAGCCAGTTGAGACTCAAGCACCTTTTCAACAATGGGGTCTGGACTTCATAGGAGAGATTTTCCCCAAGTCTAGCACTAGCTATTCTTGGACTCTAGTTGCTATTGACTACTTTACAAAATGGGTAGAGGCTATCCCCACAAGAAATGCGACAAGTAAAGTGTTAAATAATTTCCTGTTGAATAATATTATTTCTAGATTTGGATGTCCACAGGGAATTGTCACAGATAATGCTATGTGTTTCAGATCTGAGGAGTTCATCAAATTTTGTGATAAATATGGAATGACAAGATCATCATCTACTCCATATCATCCACAAGGGATTGGACAAGCTGAGTCCACAAATAAGAGCCTGTTGAAGGTCATTAAGAGAACCTTAGATGATAATAAAAAGGCATGGGATTCCAAGTTACAGTTGGCAATATGGGATGATAGAGTAACTGTAAAGAAACCAATTGGTGTAGCTCCATTTGATTTAGTGTATGGAATTCAAGCCAGAATGCCTCAGAACAACTTGATGGGACTATACAATTACATCCAGTTATATGATGAAGATACTATAGATGAAATGCAAGAAAGAATGGATGAATTGGTAGGATTGACCGAAACCAGAAGGGAAGCATCTTTGAGGAACCAAAAGCTACAAATGCAAGTCAAGACACTCTATGATAAAAGAACTGTAAGTAGAAAATTTGAAAATGGAGATCTAGTCTTGATGTGGAATGCCAGAATTGAAGATAAAGGAAAACATGGCAAATTTGATCCTATTTGGTTAGGCCCATATCTCATTGAGAATACTTGGGGTGAAGATTCTTATATAATCAAAGATATATCTGACAATATTCTTGAATTGCCAATTCATGGACAGTTCTTGAAGAAGTATTTTTCTTGAAAAATACTTATTTTCTTCCATGAACAGTAGTTTTAGGGTTTCTTGTTGTTTTGCTTTTTCTGTAAATCCTTGTAAATATCCTGGTGCAGTCTGGTTCCTTGTTTTTGTGTGTTCCCTTGTGCTCTCTGAAGAAGTTTTCATTTTACCAAATATGTGGTTTGCTCTCCCAAAAAATTTTGAATTCTTACATAGACTCAGGTAGTCTATCATCCCCAGACAGAGCCACTATTGGTGTGATTTTTCATAGTATAGGATTTGTTCTGATATTTGGGTGAAAAATCAACTATGTCTTTGTTCTATGGTGCCCTCATTTTCATTTTTTTTTTTAAAAAGGTACTTACTTAAAATATTTTGGCGGGGTTTCTTTATCCTAAATATTTTATTTATGTCAGAGTGCCTTTTTGAAAGCCCTTTGTATGCTTTTAGTTGCGGTTTTCCATCTGAGAAGACGCCAAGTTAAAATGTTTTTGAAATCACCATTGATCTATTAGGAATCAAGGGTCAATGCATCCCCGCATAATAAAAAAACCATGTTTTTAAGTAATGCAGGGAAGCGCAGTAGTGACATGTAGCCCTTGATTATTTTATGAGATCCGGTAGGCTGTAAAAGCTCCTGTATGTCCGATTTGTCAGTACTTTTGCACATTTTATTTTTTTGTGGTATCATTGGTGGATTCATTGGTAGAACTATGGAGCTTACTTATCAAGCAGTATCACCATTGATCATGTCATGATCAATGGTTGACGTTTCCCAGTGTAATAAAGATGCAGGTTTTTAAGCAATGCGGGGAAGCGTAGGAGCGACACATGGCCATGATGACGTCAAACCTTTTCTTTCTCAAAAGATGATATGGTATCTGCTAAAGTGAAGTGTTATCCATTAGTATAAGCTATTATTGTAGTTTCCTATTGGTCTATACAGCTAGCCGGCCGTCAACATGAAATGGGTTATTCCAATCGCCGATCTTGTCTTGATCGATGGTTGACGCTTCCTCGCGTAATAAAGATGCATGTTTTTAAGTAATGCGGGGAAGCGTGATGATGAAACATAGCATGTTTTAGAAAGGATTGTGAAGTCTTGTTATTTTAAATCAGGACCGTGCGATCTGATAAAATCTACGGATGGGGTTCAAATTTGAGTGCAAATTGCAGACAAGAGTTACTGAGAGTAATTGTGATCCAGACCTAGTGCGTGCAGTTTTAATTCATAAAAAGAGCCCATGATTTCACCACTAATGAATCACCAAAGTACAAAAAGAAAAGGGAGTTCAAGTTTTTAGAGCTAAGGAACAGAATTTCTTGATTAATACTCCAATAAAATTGTAGAAGACATCATATAGCGCCGAAGTGCGATTTCTGGCGGGTAAGTGCTCCACAACTTTCTGAGTAAAATTTTGAGCATCTACTATTGTTAATTTTCCAAAGTTTTGATTAAAACGCCACCCCAAAAAGAGTTTACTGGACAAAAAGATTATCTAAAACGTTCAGTACATGATGATTTTCTTGAACAATTCCCTTCATCAGTACATGAAATAACAAAGGGAAGGGAGCTCATTCCAAAAAATCCTAGATTGGTTGTGGCAGAAGGATTTTATGACAAAGTTAATTGGATAAGGGATGCCCAAGTTTCCATGGGAGGCTTGGAGTTTTTTAGGAAATGGTTTTCAGAGCAAAAACTGGACACTCCTATGAGCAATGTATGGGAATTTGACATTGGAAAATTGGTAGTCCCCAATGTTTTCTTTGATAGAGATATATTGATAGACATGGCAAAGAGGTATGACCCTATCACAGGATGGGTAAAAATTCATTTAGTGGTCAACCTTTTTAGGGTTTTCCCTGAATTGTTTAGTTAGGTTTTCAACCTAAACCCTAACCACGTTGTGCATGAAATCATTGATCTGGATGATTTGAAAGCTAGATATGATGCACAACGAGTGTACTTGAGAATAGGGCCACTATAGGAGCATGCTACTAGGGTTGGAAGTTTGCCTGTGATCACAGCCAATGCTCCAGAGCCATTGTTAAGAAGACATTTCAATTTGAGAGCTCAGGCACTATATTTTTCCCTTTGCAAGATCTTGGGGGTAGATGGGGGTGATCAAATTCCTGGTTTTGTGGTCCTTATAATTGCTCAAACCCTTCAATTTGGAATGAGCACCATTCTAGATTTTGCCACTTTCCTAGCAAAAGAAATTCACAGCGGGTTGGTTGGAATAGCAAAGGAGAAAGTAAACAAACCATTCTGTTGGTATTCATTGATGATGCATTTATGTTTATACAAAGGATATTCTTTCTTCTCCAAAGGTATGGAGTTAGAAACCACAAAGGATGGAGAAAGGAATCCAGTGCAATTGTGGAGTGTGGATATGACTTTAGAGGCCACTGATGCTAGTTATGTAAGATTTGACAGGTATTTTGCATCAAAACTTAGACTGCTTTTAAGAGGAGATAGCCCTAGAATCCCACAAGCATTATTAGAATTGGTCAGACCCAAGGACCATGCTAAGGGGCTACTTGTTAGTCACAACTGGGGGGATATAATTCCCTACAATTTTTCAATAGTAATAAGAGTTTATGGTTTCTTAGGAAAACCTCATGTGTTACCTTTTCATGTACCTTTGAAGATAGGGATAGCTGAGCTCTTATGGCAAATAGGCACTATAAATGAGAGGGAATTGGTAAAGAAGGGCACTTTCTTTCCAATAGTTACTGTGGTGCATGATTTTTTTTTGTTAAAAAGTGGTGGAAGCATTTAAATTTGTTTTTGAATAAATACAACATGGCAGAGTCTCACGTCAGATTCATTAACCCTAAAGGATTCTATGACCTGTTAAGAGAAAGGGTGAGAGCTTCCCATATGGTACATCAGGTTTACTATCTGGAAGATGTGATCAGAAATGTTTTCACATTGTAGGAGCAGGAATTAATGAAAGAAAAATGGATAGTTTTCAGTAAAAACCTAGAATTAATTAATGCTTTTGACTCCCTATATGACCCATTGAAACATAAGAAATACTGGGGAGATAAAATACAGGCATTAATGAATAATTTTTCTACAATAATTCAGACTATGAACGAAAAGAAAGATATACTTATTAAGGCATACACAGACAAGGTAGTAGAAATACAAAGAAGAATGACTCGTAGAAATATAGTAACTCCTGGCCAACATAAGTTGCAAAAAAGGACAAGTTATGTCATGGTTCAGAGTGTGCAATAGGTACCCACTCACGCGAAGTCAAGGTTAAGAAGTCCATCTATAGCCAGCTCTCCAAAAAGATGAAAATTGGAGCAGGGGTCTTCTTCTTCTCAAAAAGAACAATACTCCCCAAGCCAGTCTCCAATCCAAATAGATGATGAGACATCTCTAAAGGAATAGCTTAGAAAAATGGGAGGAGAGGGAGATATGATTGCCACTTCTACAGACCTGAATGTTGGAGAGCCACAAGAACCTCCTACACCTTCCTTGGACCTGACCATTGCTGATTACCAAGGTAAGGAAATTGACTCGATTGTTTCCCAGGCTTCTAAAAGATTTATTAATGATGAAATTTTTGTAAGATCTAGGGCTTTTGCTTAGTTTTTATGGAGATTGAATATAAAGAATTTTGGGAAAACTTGTGATAAGATCAAGGCTGAGAAACCAAATAAATCTGACCCGATTATCAGGGAAGAGGTAAAATCAAAGTTCTAGAGTGATTTTTCCCAGTTCACTCCTGAAGCTGGAAGACAAATAGTTAGACAATCAGGAGTCCTCCTTCTGCCAGAATGGGATATAGCGAATGCTATTGTTTTTTATTCAGTAAGGAAGAAGAAGGATGTTCAACTGACAACTGTTGAAGAGGTCTTGCAGGCTCATAGAGGGATAAAATTTAGTGATGACCACCAAGCCCTTGTTTTGTGGTCCATAAATAAGAGGGAAAATACTAGGATACATGAGTTTCCCACTGCAGAACATACTGGCACATTGACAGTATACAGGCCTGATGAGGTAAGTAGAAAATAAGTAATAGGAATGGCTATAGAAATGCTTAAATTGGGTGGTGTTGTATCTGGACAAGAAGAAGATAAGTTTGCCCAACTCAATGCTAGGTTTGATGAAGTTTTGAAGGCATATGAGGAAAGGGGTATATGGATACAATCACTGGAAAACAAAATGTCTCAAATGGAGAGGATACTGGGGAAGAGAAAAATGGGAGAGTCCAGTGCACCTACAATTGCATACCCTTCATAGCCATTGGTTGGATCTGGATCAACCCCTATTATTGAAATACTTGACACCCCTGAAAGGCCATAATTCTATACTACAGAGGAATTTGAAGAAGAAAAAACAAAATTGCATGAGTTGCAGATAGAATTGAGAAATCAATATGAAGAAAAGTTAAAACAGGGTATAATTTATTTGAGGGATAAAATACAATGGTCAAAATTCTTTGATCAGTTGGCAAGAATTGCAACCCTCATGGATGAGTTGAATAGGGATAAGGATAAGCTGACTCTTCTTGCATAGAAATGGAGGGAGAGAAATAATGATATTACAATCATATGTATATTTGCAGTCCAAATGCCTTATCATCAAGTTGAGAAAATTTTTGATTTATTAAATAAGCTAGAGAATTTTGATGATGAAAGGGATTCTTTACAGAGAAGATTAACACTCTGCTTTTCCCAATACATCGCTGAAAATTTCACACTATTTCCTTGTGCTTTAGAATCTATTGATATGCTAAAAGAAAAAGAAAAGTGGAAAAGGGAGATGGATGAATTATTAAATGATAGAATAATAAACATCATGAGTGAGACTAGCCACTGGTTCTGGGCTAAGACAAATGAGGAACTAGTAAAAGTACAGTTATTTTATACTGCTATGGGAAAAGAATTTGATGTTTTAGAAGAAAATGCAAATTCTTTAATAATGATAAAAAGAGAAGCTCTGAGCTTTGATTGGCTAGATGATGATGCTTTTAATAAATGGAAAAATCAGTTTCTAGAACAAATATTAGAAGATGATGAGGAAGAAAGTGAAAAAGTAACAATCACCCCCGAAGTTAATACTGAGGACACGAAAAATCCCCAGGTTGAAGTAAATTTACAGGTAACTGAAGACAATACATCACTTTCAAACCTCATGGCTACTTACTCTGAGGATGAAGAATAATTGGAGAATCAGATCCTATCTTCTTGTTAAAACAAATGAGAAGTATAACAGAAAGGGACTCACCGAGGATGTTTTGATGTGTTAGCTTCTCTGTTATTTGTTTTTTGTCTTTTACTACAGACATTCATCAGTGTCTTTTAAGGGACACATGTCATTCTCTTTAGCCCTAAGCTTATTTCATCTCACATTATTTAAATGAGATCCGAAGGCTAAAGAGTGGTCCGAATTCTTTTTCTTCTAAGTATTGTGCTTAGTCTAGTTTTTGGTCCAAATTTTGAAGGCAAGTTTGCAATGTATTTTTTTGTCAAATTTTCTGAAAATGCATGAAGATAGAATGAACTGTGTTTCTTTTGGAAGGCTATTTTGAGTTTATTGTAAGAGATGTACCATTTTCAAAGGAAATGAATACAAACTATGAACTGTCCCCATATCAGTTCTTTCTGAATTTAGTCTCCTGCTCAATACTTAGCTACCTTGATGTTGTATGAGTAAAAGCTTGTACAATTGAATGCAATCTAGTTAGGTTGTATATCCATCTATCATTGTTGTTAATTCAATGGATTAAGTAAAAGCTTTGATGAACGTGATAAGATGCCTTAAGTATTGAAAAGGATTTTGAATGATAAATTCTAATAAGAATATCTGATACAATTTGTTGTAAGGCAACAAATTAGATCTTAGATTTTGCTGTAGACTCTGAACCCCCAATGGATTAGGCATTGATCAAGTTGTTTCAGCTGAAGGAGAAATATCTTACAAATGGTTTTTCAAATGCATCATCAAATCAAATTTTACTTTTATTTCTTGTAGATCTTCAAAGTTGGGCAGCACTTGTTTGCATGAAATATTTTTAGCTTCAGTTAGGCATTGTTGTTGAAAACGTCTGCAGATCTATAGAAGACTTCTTGGACATATCTATTTATGGGATGTGTTTAGCAAGTTAGTAAGAATTATGTATATATTTAAGGACCTTGAAATGAGAATTAGAATGAAACTAAGAATAATCCTCATATAGTCGTTTCAGTTTTGAACCATCCCTGGGTATACCCACCCTAGTCGTGCAGAGCCAAAAGAGTAGAAAACCATTTGTGGTTTTGTTGAAGTTGGGTCCAAATATCTTACATATGTAATTGGTGATAAGAATAGGCTAGTCTTTACATTATGTATGTACTGTATTTTTGGTATTAAGCATTTTGTCGCTTAGTAGTTTTAGTACAATTTTTAAAACACCAACAGGTTCTTTCTCTCTTTTCTATAGTTTGGGCACCAGCTTGAGGTTGGTTAAGGAATGATTGTATCTATAAGGAGGATTTCACAAAAGGACCATTTAGTTTTACTCTCATTATGGCTTTCTTTATTAGGATTCTTTCTAGTCTTTTGACTCTGCTCATCAATACTAGTTTTCTTTGAGCTTATAGGCCTATAAGTCCAAATTATCTTATCTTTCTGTGCATTGATTATTTCCTTTTACACTCACTGCATGATCGGTATGTTCTATTTTTATTTCTATCAATATAGAGGTAAGGTGCTTGGTATCTAGTAAGATTGATTTAGCTCTTTAGTGTTTTAGGAAGTGAATCTCTTCTATTAGTCATTTAATACTTGGTGTGCCCTTTCTAGGAGGAGTGTTTATATTTGGTTTGGCTATGCTAATTTAACATTTCACAGAAATGGTCTGGTTTCTTAGAGTGGGCCTCCTTTCTCAACCTTGTATATGAGCACATCCTCGGTATCTATTATATAATTTTGTACTTTAATCCCTTCTTTTTTGCATCTACAATTTGGATTCAATCGTATGATGCATTTTACACTGCTAAGGTTCTTCACTTTGATCTTCATAGGTTCTTCAATTTTCTGTTGTCTTTTTTGTTTTTTGTCTAGCTATGTTATTTCCATTTTGACCTTATCCTACTCTGATGTTTATGAGATGCCATTTAGATTGATCTCACCTAGATTGTTATTATCATTAGTCAAGTATTTTTTATAGGGATTTTTATCTTACTGCTCCTTCATTTATTAGATAGCAGCACAGAGTGTACTTTATCATATATTTCTTATCTTCTCTTCTTAAACTCTCTTTATATACCTTTTAGCTTAAAAATAATTATCATGGTGTTGGTTGATTATCTTCTTGCAAATACTTGAGGATGAATTCACTCTTTGGATGATTCTCATTCTATTTTATGTTATCTAACCTGTTATATGGGTAGTCTAGTGGTAGTCTTTCCTCACTCAAGAAGGTTGTATTTGCATATTTTGGGAGGACATCATATGGAAACAACCTCATTTTAAGATGTATTTGTTAGGAGCATGCCCCTTTCTCGATTGTATTAAATAAATATATTAATAGTTATTGAGTCACTAGGGTATGCCCCTTTTATTACATCTGTCCTAGGCAAGACTAGAGGTTTTGTTCTCCGTTCTTTCCTACCAGTGCCTGTTTGAATGAGGCTAGCTTGTAACTTTCCTATTTTATTAATAAAATTACCATGGCCTTAGTCGTTTACCAATAAATAAATAAACAAATCTTTTATAATTGTAAAAACATATAATAGTCTATACTAATATAATCATAATTTTAAAATAAATAATTATAATAAACTATAAATCCTTCTATTTAAATATCAAATTTAGAACAACTAAATATTATGCTTGTGTTTGCACAGAGTTCTAAACTGAGAAGTTGTAACCAATATTGACTTGTAACTATATTTGTTTAGCTAATTTTAAGAGATGTTCAAAGCATTATATTTTTTACATACCATTATGCCAGCACATCAATCGTGGCAATAGCAACTAAACCATTAGATAAAAATACTATATACTTTTAAGGATATACATAATTAATACCATAGATCCCATATTTTCATAGCCAATGAGAATACTGGCAAAGATTGTGGAATTTGGCTTTACACTTGCCAACTACATTTGATATGCAAATGAGCATAAATATCATATATATGTACATATGTATGTTTATATGAGAATGTGCACACGCGTGCACACACACACACACACACACACACACACACACACACACACACACACACACACACATCCACACCCACCCGCACCCACCCACCCACACACCCACACCCACCCACCCACACACACACACACATATGCAATCCCATTTGGGCCTAAAATTTGATGGCTATAATGGTCATTTTTGTACTTCTTAATTGTATATGATAGTCTAAATTTTTTGAAGATTATATAGAGTGACATGCTATATTTTTATAAAATGGTCGATATGACACTTTAAATTAATAGTAAACTATAACAATTTATTAGATACTTTTTATTTTATAATATAAATACATGTTATTAATTTATATATTTTGAAGTGATAGTTATGAACATTTCTAAACTTAAGAATATTTTAATATGAATTTAGAAACTTGTTGTTATTAATAAATATTATATTAGTATATAATATATATTATTTTTTACATATTACTAATTTATAATATTAGTAATGTTTCCATTTGTATGTGATATATCTATGTTAATTTAAATTCTTTCTGAAATAAAGCATACAAATCTAAAATTTGTCTAATTTGTTTGAATTATTTTCACATGTATTCTAAATTTATAATTACTTTCTAATTATATTTGTCTATTTAGAAAAAAACAAGTTTTATATTTAATTTATTATGTATTATTACTAAAAATATGTAATTTTGATTATTCAAAAATAAAAAAATGACAATCAAAATATTTCATTAAACATAAAATGAAAGGTCTCAAAATGACCAAACCGTCATTAAAAAAATCATATGATGGGTGGGGATGGCCATCAAATTCTAGGCCTGATGCCATATATGTATATGTATATGTATATGTATATGTATATGTATATACATATATATACATATATATATATATATACATATATATATACATATAAATATATATATATATATACATATATATATATGTATATATATATATATGTATGTACACACACACACACATATACATATATGTGTGTGTGTGTATGTATATATATATATATGTACATATACATATATATATATATGTATATGTATATATACATATATATATATATGTATATGTACATATAGATATATATATATCTAAATGTACATATACATATATATATATCTATATGTACATATACATATATATATCTATATGTACATATACATATATATATCTATATGTACATATACATATATATATATGTATATGTACATATACATATATATATGTATATGTACATATAGATATATATATATGTATATGTACATATAGATATATATATATATATGTATATGTACATATAGATATATATATATGTATATGTACATTTAGATATATATATATGTATGCATATATATACATATATATACATATATATACATATATATACACATACATATATATACATACATACATACATATATATATATGTATATATATACATATATATATGTATGTATGTATATATATGTATATCTATATATACATATATACATATGTATGCATATATATACATATATATACATATATATATATATGCATACATATATATACATACATATATATATATATATATATATATATATATATATATGTATATATATATGTATACATACACACACACACACACACACACATATACATACATATGTGTGTGTGTGTGTGTGTACACATACATGTGTCTATTGTGTATACTTTTTTGAACGTAAATATTGATTTTGTGCATATCCTCTGATCATGACACACCATGAAACCACATTTTATTGAGGAAGTCTATTACATGGTATATATACATGCATATACACAAACATAGATATGCACATACATTATTTTGCATTGCAGTTCAGGGTTTTGATATGCATAGATAGATATGTCCATGGATTATGTATTCTTCCATAGTTTGCATGCATGCCTACCAAGCTAATGACAACAACATCCAACAAAATTTCTCTATCATTTATGTTTGAAGGATGTCTGTATGATTCCAAAGGTCCCACTAGGCATAGACAAGGGGATTTTCACAAAGGTTGTTGAAGATTTAGACCTACTTACTCATTTTCTCTAATATAAATATTTAGACACTTATGTGCATACATGTGTATCTACATGTGTGTGTGTGTGTGTGTGTGTGTGTGTGTGTGTGTGTGTGTGTGTGTGTGTGTGTGTGGATATTTTAAACAAATCAATGCGCATATCTTGCAATATTGGCTTGCCATAATACTACATTTCATTGAGGCAATCAATAAAATAGTTCAAATACATGTGTGTCTACATGTATATGTGTATGTGTTCAGATAATTTTAACAAATCAATGTGCATATTCTACAATATTTTCTTGCCATAAGATGACATTTGATTGGCGAAGTCAATATAATAGTTCAAATGCCTTTCCTATGATTCCACATTTTTCATGCATGTCTACCAAGGTAGTTGCAACTTAAACATGTATATTACCTCAATATGTCTATTATGTGCATATCTAGCAACCATGGCATGGCAACTAATAGGCATATTAAAACATAATAGATATTATTTGAAATTTAACCTAAACTATTTTCCTCAATTTGATGGAAAGAGACATCCACATAGCATCTAGAAAGGAGTGTACTAGATGCATGCTACCAACTTGTACACTTCCCAGGCTTCAAACACCTCCAAAATGGACACGTAGATGCTAGAGAGAGATAGATGTCTATGTCTATTAAACTATATGGACTTGTAGTCATGTCCAAAATGAAAAGGAAAAGTACCCAAGTAGTTTATAGGCAGGAATGCTAGAGAGCAAAGAATAGGTTCGTGGATCAGCTACATGCTTATAGGATGCTCATGAGATTGCTTCGACTACTTTAGCTAGCCTAGATTACTATACATAATGTAATAGGTGAAAAGAGTTCATGGTTCTAAGAGAAAAGGGTTTTATATTTTTGTCTACCTCTATATGCATTGGTAGGTCTAATAGTTTGCCTTGTAAATTGGATGGGGCATTCAAACTCTTCTAGAACACACTTCTTAGAAAGACATGCCTATCATTCTCTCTAGGAAGATCTAAGATCATATGTAGGCCTCATCCTGGATGGGTTCTTGCTACTACAAATTTTTGGAAACCTTTTTTGGGATATAAGGGAGACAGTATTGGTACCCTACTTTTACATTGGAATAACTATGGTACAGTCCATGCCACATATGTATGATGCATACTATGTAATTTGGAAAAGTTACATACAATATTCACTACATTCAAGGAATACTATGATCAAATATGTGAGGAAGAAGAGGATATGGGAGAAGCCAGTCCAAAGCCTTCTAAAAAGAGGAAGTGTGTTCTTCAATTTCATGATGTCAATGACTATACAAAATTTCCACTTGTCTCAAAGGTCTACCCACAATCCTTATGCTTTCTATTTAGAACATTAAAAATAATTTCTTCTAGTGACAGTGTTAGGTATGGTTTGGTCAATGAGTACAAATAACTTTTTATTCTTTTTTCAAGTACAGTGAAAATAATAAAAAAATATCCAAAGATTACATCAAGAGCCACGATCTTGTTATCATAAGAATTTTTTTATGATACTTTATTTATTGAATATTTATTTGATAGGATTATCTACTAGATGCTTTTTATGAATTACTTTTGTAGAAGTAATTTCCCTATTTTCTCCATGTAATGAAAGGTAAAAGAAACTAGTTATAGAGTGTCTAGTTTAGGTTGTAATGACTTTATATTCCAAAGTAAAGTTGGCACCAAAGTATTTCAAAAATAAATGTGAGTCTTTCAGAAATAAATGCTTTCAGAAAGAGAAAAGTTAAAAAAAGGAAAACATGAACTTGAAGCTGCAATTGCTAGAATTAGCTACTGCAAATATGAATAGCAATGGTAATGGTGGATATGGGAAATATGAATAGAAAATGATAACTATTTAAAGACCCAATATGTAGCCCAAACAAGTTATCTAAGAATATGCCTGTCAAATCATGGATTGGCTAGCCATTCAGATTAGATATGGTTTTCATTACTCCAAGACAAATTTGAATAATGTGGCTTTGTTGAATTAACTCTCAAAGTATAAATTGAAGACATGTAGCTCTCTTGAGCACAAGCCTATGATGATACCCTAAATCTTCTTGAAGATCCAAAACAATCTTCAAATTGAAGTTGTAACAATAATGTTGATGGAATTGATGATAGATTCAGGTAAAAGTAAATTTCCTACAAATCATTCCATCTGCATTAGAATTACAAATAATTCCACTTTAATGCAATAGCATTCATTGACCATGAAAAGAAAATATTTTTGAAATCATTCAATCTCCATTGAAAGATTTTATCTCACTTGTAAATTTATTATTGTATAGGTGGATGAAATCCAGTTGTATCTCACTTGTCAATTTATCTTCTTGAAAAATTAGTAGCATAGCAATGATTACTTTGAAAAAGGAATTTAGTGGATTTATAGCATTAGATTTCATATCAGATTTATTATTAATTTTTTGATGAGAGTAAACCATTTTTGTTGATGATAGGAAACCATTTACTTGTCAGCTGATACCATTTATTGGTAATATGTGAAAAACAATATATATTATATACTAATATAATTATTGATCTTAGATTGGTTTTGATAATTAAGTGTCAACACAATTAAGATATTTACTAAGTTCATTCTAAGCTAGTAATACATGCCAAGTATAATATGTATAGATGCTGAGTTGAAATGAGTGTTGAGTCACTCAAGTGTTGAGGAGATAGACCATGCCAAGTGATTCAAATATTGAATAAGTAGTTGATGTCAAGAAATTCAAGTGCTGAGCCAAAGATAGAACTACAATATGTGTTGAGCATCAATATTATCAAGTGCCAAGTAACACAGATTAGATCTAGTTGTTTGGGATGGCACAAACAACTATGTAAACCACTTTTATGCTGACTTATGGATAAATCTTCAAGCTTTGAAAATAAAGACAAATCTATTTGGATTACCTATGTAATCAACATGAAACCAATCAGAAAATTGGAAGGGATTAAGTGGCAAAATAAATTAATCTCAGCTGTAGATTCATACCTAACCCTAAGCCACTAGAGTCTTTATAAGGAAGATGAAGCCCCATAATTAAGTATGCATGCATGCAAAGAGTAGAAGGAAGAAAAGGGGTGAATTTATTAGAAAGCATTCAAGGTGACCTAGAAGAGTGAAAGAATTGTAGAATTAGTTTACAGAGTAGAGGATTAAAGACACAACATTGGAAAATTAGATTAGAAAGGATTAAGAAGGATAGAATGGTGATCTAAAACTAGCAAGTTAAAGTTGTATGTCATTAGATCAAACATTCTACTATTACTTTGTAATAACTATATCAACAAAGTGAAATCCTTTGGACTAAGGTTGACTTAACAGTCATTGCAAAATCCTTTAACAGGGTGACATTCCAAGTGAATGTTCTAAATTCCTTTAACTAGACACACTTCTAACAGGGTGTTAAAATCCTTTAATAAGGTGGGACTTAATAGTCTCATGTAAGCCTTTAACAAGGCAGGCCTTTTATAGGGCAAATCATGTTTTATAGTCAACTTATTGTAACCTTAATTGGTGACACTTTATTGCTTCAGTAGTGAAGAATTGTGGGTGTCATCCCCACCCTAGTTTTACCTTCTCATTCGGAGGGTTTCTAGGTAATTATATTAGGTGTCAAATGTGTGTATGCTCATTTGATGCATTTTCTTTATATTTCATTTCAGTTTATTAAATGCATCTAATGAATGCTATAAGAGTTTTAAGTGTTGAAGTTTGAACCTTTGATTCACCCCCCGACACCCCTCACCCCCTAGAAGTATATGTTTCCCATTTGTAATTCCAAAATTTGGTATCAAAGCTGAGTTCTTAAGAGGAGAAGCTTTATAGCTTGGAGAAAAGATCTTGAAATGGAAGTCTACAAGTTGGGAAAGACCATTGAAAACCAAGAAATTGAGATACATCTCATATTGCATCAATTGAATGAAGCTAGAGATGCTTTGAAGAGTTCACTAAAGAGAAGGAAAGAGATTGCTATAATAGAAAATGACACACAATACAAAGAGATTGACACCACAAAGCTATGTGTAGATGGAAACTCTAGTGAATTTGATGCAACAATTGCAGATCTGATGGAAAAGAATAGAACACAAGCTGAAGAGATTAGAAATCTCAAGTTGGAGCAAGAATCACAAGCTATACTATTGTGTGAGGTGGCTAAACAAAAGAAGAAAGCTATAGAAGACATGGCCATTATTGAAGAAGACAAAAGAATTTTTGCAAACAAATTGGAGGAAAAGTTAGTAAAGCCAAATGATAAATTCTCATCATGAGTTGAATGCCAAAGACATTGAAATTACCACACTGAAGTTGTAGAATGAACAACTGCATAATGACCTAAAAAGAGAAAAGGAACTTGCTAAAAGTTTCAACAAGCCAAATGAAGCCATCAAGTACTTTGAGCAACTACTAAAATCCCCTAGATCTAGTAGAGATACATCAGGATTGGGCTACACAAGCACTAAAGAAGGAGAATCATCCAAAGTTTCTAAGGAAAGGAACAATAAAGGTAAGAACTCTAAACCTACTTGTCATCATTGTGGTAAGAAAGGACATATAGCTAATGTTTGTAGGAGCAAGAATTCAAGTTAGAATGCTAAGCCAAAGAACATGACTCATTGTCACAAGTGCAACAAACAAAGTTATCAAGCACATGAATGCAAAACTAGAACCATGCATGCACCAAATTTTGAAGGTTACTACTACAACTCTCAAAAGTATGGACACATAGCCTTTGAATGTAGATCCAAGTCCACATGGTCATCAAGCAAGCTAACAAAGATAAGAAGCTATGAAAACTCCTACAACTAGGATTAAAATACAAGATGTAGTTTTCACTAGTGTTAAGAATATGGAAATATCCCTAAGAATTATATTAGAACACACTTCAATGATAACTAAAAGAGATGGTCGAGTCAAATCACATGTTTTAGTTGTCACAAGACTAGTCACATCAGCAAGCATTGTTGAACTAGGTCTAAGGCACTAAATTGTGAACTTGATAAAGGTAAAGGCAAGGTAGATGTTGAGCACATCAAGGATGAGATGAACAAGACATGGGAGAAGAAAGATGCTAGGAGTACCTCAAATGGAGAAGGGATCACTTCATCTAATAGGTCAAGTGGTCACACCTCATCAAACTAAGCAAAAGAAGGTATGCAAGATTGATATTTAAAATATATTATCATACATCAGTTCCAAGAAGTATTAGTACTAAGAAAGATAGATTAGAATAAATAAAGATGCAAGATAATAAGGAAAGTCCAAGGTTAAATCTTTAGCTTCTCACATTACTGCTAAGTATGAAAACTTCTTAATAGATGTCGAGTAAATATTAGTGTGTGCTAAGCTGCTAGCAAAAGTTAGTTGGAGCCGAGTCTGTAGTAGCTGCCAAGTAAGGGAAATCTCTTTAGGTGTTGGGTAAATGTAATTCCAATAGTGTCAAGTAGTGGTAAAATCAATGGATGTTGAGTGAAACAGAAATCATGTTGAAGCTGAGTTTTACAATTGTACACAACTAAGCATTAATTACAGAGTTTTGAAGGGTATAAGGTCAATTTTTACCTATTTTTCATCATTACAAATTCAAAGCAAGAATGAGTAGAGTGAAGAAGTGATCTACAAACTAGTTCAAAGAATTTGCAAGGATTTCCACAATGATTGAGCATTATTTTATCGAATCTAAAAAGTATTCTTCATAAGTTAAGCTATGTAGTTTTATACTTGATAAACCCTAGTTTGTCAAAATGGCTTCTAGTTCAAGAACTATGAAAGAGAAAGAGGTGTTTGATGTTAGATTAGTTAGAAATGAAGTTTAACAACCAAATTTCAAGGCTATACCAGAAGTTGCCTATAATAATGAACTAGCTGGAGCATTATCCATGATCCTACCTAAGGTTATAATGGTACAAGATGTAAGAAATTGCTATAACTCCAAATTAGGAGCCATAGGAAACATGGAAATAAGACAGGCATATGACAAACTATGTGAAAATGAAGTTTTGAAGGAGGAATTTAAGATTGTGGAGAGAAAGGGTTTGACCCATGCCCTAGATTTTCCCATGGGTTTTAAAACAGAGTGGATTAAAATAGTTATGAGTAGAATACATGATGGATGTCTGTGGTGGACCCATTAAAATTTCAAAGAGAATTTTTTGTAGGGTTACTGTTTATCCAACCCTAGATCAGCCCAAGAAATTATGAAGTGACTCCAAAGAGGAAATAGAGAAAAATATAAGTACAAAGTGGAACAAGCATGGTATGACTATTGACACCATTACAGACCCTTTGCTTGATTTTTTTGTTAGAGTTATTTCCCACAAATTTTATCAATCAAGCAGGTTAAATAGTGTGCCCTACATAGCAGTGGATGTTGGATACAAGATTGTAAGAAAAATCACACCTATGATCTTGCAGAACTTCAACTTCAACAAATAAATGAAAATCTTGGAGCTATTAGAAGGTCAAAGAGTGCTCAATGCAAGTTTGGATCAATACTTATATGTATGTTTTTCTATGTACAAAATGAGTTTCCATCTTTTGGAAAAGTAGGATGGGAGACAAATAGGTCAATTGCTATTCAAATTAATGAATATATTGAGCAAATGGGAGACAATTTTGAGTCAATTATGTCAAGCTATTTTGAAGACTTTAAGAAGTCTATGAAGCAGAGGTTAAGGATTCATGTTTCTCTAGTTGAGAAATACTACAATGTTATGTGTTTCCTTGTTGATATTGATTGCACTTATATTCAGGATGCAGTACCTAGGGTTAGATGGCTAAGACCCCTAGGCTATGAAATAAATGTTGATGAGGCCTCAGTTGCCATCATCGCACTCCTTGCTGAAGAAATTGACAAAAGTGCCAAGATGTTTGGCAATTATGATGTTATGAAATCAAAGGTTGAGATGGAACTGAAGACAACCTCTACTTTGGAAAAGAAGGACAAAATGGTAAGGAAAACTAAAGGCCAAGTTTAGGGAAGGTGCAAGTGATGATGAAGAAGATGAAGATGGAGAAGAGGTACAAGGTCAAGAACCTTTAGCTTTAACCCAAGGCATGGGTGAAGACCAAGAAGAAGAAGGTGCAAAGGAAGAAGAAGCCAAGGAAGAACCAGTAAAGCCAAAACCTAAAAAAAGGAAGGCTAAGGCATAGCCTATAGTCAAACCACATTGCCCCAACAACAAGGGCCACTACTCAAAAGGACAAAGAGTAGGCAAAGGAGAAAACAAAAGAAACTAAATAGAAGGACCTAGTTCAAAAGAAACAAAGGAGAAAGTATGTTGCATAGCCTAAATATATGATGAAAAGATAGAGTTATAAGATGCAAGTCAGTTTAGGGTGGTAAGTCATGCACCTAAATCTAATCTTGAGAATATCTATGATAATATTAAAGATAATGTATATATGATAGGATTAAAAACCGTTGATTTTGGAAAACTTTCTAGGGAAGAGAAAAACAAGGTAGAAGAGTCAGTATATGTCATGATGTGTAAGTTCAATAATACTCCACTTGAATTAGACAATACAATGCCCAAGGAGCTATACACCCTTGTAGAAAATAAGTGACATTATTGCGTAAGCCTGGAAAATAAAATAAGGGAATCAACCCTAGCCCAAGTGATGCCTGAACTACCAAAGGGGTAAATTATCAAGTCAAATAAGAAGTATGGTAGTAGATTTGCACCCAAATATAGGGCATTTAGAATACTCCAAGACAACATTGAACATGTTATGAAGAAATCCACTCAAATGTGGAAATTGATATATGGGTTAAAAACTATCAAAGAAGAAGAAGAGGATCCCTTTGAGGGAAGAGATGGTGGATAATGAGGGGAAGAAAAGGAAGAGGAGATATAAAAATAAAAAGAAGATACCATTGTGGAGGAGACATAAAAGAAGAAAGATGAAATGGCCACATTTGAAAAGCAACAAGAAGAACATAGTGTGCAAGAAACACAAATGTTAGCCATGAGCCCTCCACATGATACAAACACACCTATAAAAACCATAATAGTAAAGGATGTTTGTGATAACTCACCTTAGAACATCAACCCCTTAACTATAGAGGACCTGAATAAAATCCTTGACCAATCTACACTACAAGCCAGATTGTGTTAGAATCATGTGTTAGTCAATGTTGAAGAGCTTTAGAAAGTAGTAGTTGGTATAACAAGGGATAAGGTGAATCCAAAAGAACCACCTTCTACCATCCCTTCAGCTACTAGTGCTCAACCTCTAGTGCAAACATCAAATGATACATCTGCAAAGGTTGACACTACTGTAAAATTTGAAATGGTTGAACAACAAACTCAGATTGCTCAAGAAGAGAAGGTTACAAAAGCACAAATAGGATAGATAGAGGTATCTGTACCTAATACACAAACACAAGGAGTAGGCTAGATATTAATGATTGATCAAGGTAGAACTAAATAAAAAGACATACCAAAGGAGAAGGAGCAATAAAACATACAAACATTGGTAAATTTACCAACATTTGGCACTCCAACAAAAGTCCTTCAGATACCAAGCATTGATGCAATACCACTATAGATTTTAGCACCAGGCTCCAACTTATCCAAGGTTGCCAAGGTATTTCACTATGGAGATGCAATTTTTGATCAAGAAATAGTGATACCAAAATATGACTATACAACCATGACACTGGAGCAAATAGACATAATGCAAGAACCCTCAGAAAGAAGAAATAATAAGAAATACTCAGAAAGGAGTATAAATAGAGGAAAGCATTAAAACATATTAAAGACATCTTTTTAAATTCTCTTAGCTTGAAAAATCCTAATGAATCTAATCCCATATTAGAACAATTATCAAAAATCATGGAATAGATGAATAATGAAGACTAGGAAGCCAATGTCAAACTTATGGAATGGTCTAAAAGAAAATTCCAAGGGAAATTCAATGATAAAATATCAGGTGATATAGCACTCTCACAAGTTAAATTGGCCACAAAAATTGAGAAAGTGAAGAAGGTACTTGAGAACATATTCTCATTGTACACAAAATTGTGTGATCCCACACTCTTCACATAGGAAACAAGCTATAAAATTTTGAGTCTGGAGAACAATTTGAAACCAGCAAGTATGCAATTACACTAAGAATCCAGCTCAAAGTGAGAAGCATTTCCATTCATTGCTTCAAACACAAATTTAAATAGCTTTGTTAACAATAGAAGAGGCTAGTATAAGATCCCAGTTGACTAACATTCAAGCCTCCCTTACCCCTCACATAGAGATACTCCACAAGGAACTAGGCTATGCAGAAACCTTGATGAAGAAAGATTCAATTATTTCAACATTAGATGGACTAGTTCACCTTGTAGCAAAGATAGCCTTCCAAATAAAATCATTAGATGTTGCATTAGACAATCAGGATGCTACTCTAAAGATCATAATGGAAGTCCACAAGAACTTTTTGGACAAATACATGATTAGTGTATAGACCCTTTGACATTAGTGCCAAAAAAAGGGGAGATAAACCAAATGGGGAGAGCACACAAAAAGGGGAAGAAAATAGCAAAAGAGTAGAAATAAAGTATATATTAGATAAATAGTATCAGTATTTTTTAAGCCAAAGAGTATGAGCAATAGAAAAATCCATGGAGAACACATTTTGGATATAGAATAGGCACATTAACTCAAGGGGAGTTACAAAATTTTGAGGCATATAAGTCTATTATAGAATTTTGATTTTTTTTAAAGTTTTGTGTATATATGTCAAGCTATGAATGTATTATACTCAAGGAGATTAGATTTTTTATATATAGTTAAGTGTTTTTGACACTCATGTCAAAGGAGGAGATTGTTGATCTCAGATTAGTTTTGACAATTGAGTGTCAACACACTTAAGATATTTACTAAGTTCATGTTAAGCTAGCAATACATGCCGAGTATAAAATGTATAGATTCTAAGTTGAAATGAGTGCTGAGTCACTCAAATGTTGAGTAGATAGACCATGTTGAGTGATTCAAGTGCCAAATAAGTAGTTGATGCCAAGCAATTCAAGTGCGAGCCAAAAACAAAACTATAATGTGTGTTGAGCATCAATATTATGAAGTGTCAAGTAACATAGATTAGATCCAGTTGTTTGTGATGGCACAAACAACTATGTAAACCATTTTTATGTCAACTTATGGATAAATCTAAAATCTTTGAAGATAAGAATGAATCTATTTGGATTCCCTATGCAAGCAACATGAAATCAATTAGAAAATTGGAAGGGGTTAAGTGACAAAATGAATAAACCTTAGCTATAGATTTGTACCTAACCCTAAGCCACCAAAGTCTTTATAAGGAAGATGAAGCCCCATAATTCAGTATGCATCTGAGTGAAGAGTAGAAGGAAGAAAAGGGGTTAATTGATTAGAAAGCATTCAAGGTGACTTAGCAGAGTGAAAGAATTGTAGAAATAGTTTACAAAATAGAGGATGAAAGACACAACACTGGCAAATTATATTAGAAAGGATTAAGAAGGATAGAATGGTGATCTAAAACTAGAAAGTTAAAGTTGTAAGTCATCATATCAAACATTCTACTATTACTTTCTAACAACTGTATTAGCAAAATGAAATCCTTTGGACTAAGGTTGACTTAACAATCATTGCAAAATCCTTTAATAGGGTGACATTCCAAGTGAATGTTCTAAAGTCCTTTAACCAGGCACACTTCTAAAAGGGTGTTAAAATCCTTTAATAGGGTGGGACTTAACAATATCGTGTAATTCTATAACATGGTAGATCATGTTTTATGGTCAACTTATTGTAACCTTAATTGGTGACACTTTATTGTTGCAGTAGTGAAGAATTGTCGGTGTCATCCGCACCCCAGTTTTACCTTCTCATTTGGAGGGTTTATGGGTAATCATATCAAGTGTCAAATGTGTGTATGCTTATTTGATGCATTTTCTTTATATTTCATTTTAGTGTATTACATGCATCTAATGACTGATATAAGAGTTTTAAGTATTGAAGTTTGAACTTTTGATCCAAACCCTCCCACCGCCCCCCGCCCCCCCCACCCCCAAAGTATATGTTTCCCATTTTTAATTCCAACAATAATAGTTATTAATAATAGCAAGTTTCCAAATTCATATTAAAATATTTTTTAAGTTTAGCAACATTCATATCTATCACATGAAAATATGTAAATTCATAGCATGTATTAATATTATAAAGTAAAAAGTATATACTCTATAATAAATTGTTATGGTTTATTGTTAACTTAAAGTGTCATATTGATAGTTTTATAAAAATATAACATGTCACTCTATACAGTCTACAAAAAAATTAGACTTTCATAAACAGTTCAAAAGAGCCAAAATGGCCTTTGTGACCATTAAATTACAAGCCTGCATGATAGTCTTATCAATTTCTATGACAAGTATTTATGATGGAAACTTCTATATTAGTGCAAGGTTCTCCAAATTAGCTAGATCTCTTATATCATATGCAAGAAGCATCTATAAAAGGCTTTGTTTGTTGTTTTTGGTATCTAGTGACCATGTCACACATGATTTTTTTATTAATCTTTATATATACATTTTTTTCTCTTGTTTATCCTTTTATCTTATTTTAAAAATTAAATATAAATTATATTAATATAAATAACACAACTTTAAGAAAGGACACTTCAAAATAGAAAATAGAAAATGATACATGATTATATAATCAACACATAATTAAGTTGAGCTCTAAGTTGGGGAAGAAGGTTCAACCTATTGTTTATGAGAATGAGGGGCTTTTTTGTCAAAATTGTTCAATATTTAGGCATCTATTTGTTGATTGTAAAAAGAATAATAATTCCTTGGGGAAGGGGGAAGAGAACATGAGTGGAAAAGACATACAAGACTCTATGAGGTAGAGGGAGGAGGAAGATGTTGGTAGGAAGGTGATTAACGAAGTAGTTACTCTAGATGATCTAATTAAGGGAAACAAGGAGGTGAACATATTGCCTTCGAGGTAAAACTAAGGGAAGTGAAGCTTTTTGTGCTCTTAGAGAAGATCCTAGAGGTAGGAGAGTCCTTAAGAGTGGTGGAGGAAGGTGAGATTGTAGACATTGATGGGGGTGATCCTTTTGCCTTTCTACAAGGTACTAAGGATCTCCTAAAAACTCCCATGTGGAATATCATGATTAAAGAGATGTGGGGGGATTGGAGGTAAAATATAAAGAAATTTTGGAAGTCAAGGAGAATGAGTCGGAGGATTAAGAGGAGGCCCGTGTGCTTAGCTAGAGTGATGACTACCCCCTACATACCAATTTTTTGGGAAAATCCACTACCTCTACTTCTCTTCAAGGGGAAGAGGAGGGAAAATGGAAAACTCAAAGAAGATAGATCATAACTTCAAAGAAAAATGAGGGGGGGAAGGAGATGAAGTTGGATATGGGGAAGATGATGAAGCAAAATAGAAGGACAAAGCAGATGGTAAGGGAGGTAGCTAGTGGAAGGAGTTCTACTTTGGAGTCTATGACCAAGGATTAAAAATGAGTATTCTATCATGTAATATGAGGGGGTTGAACATCCCCCAAAAGAAGTTTGCACTCAAGCAACAACTTTCTAAAACAAGGATAGATATCCTTCTGATTTAAGAAGTTAAAATGACCATGGCTAACTTGAATAGTATTGCAGGTTATATTTGACCAAGGGCTAAATATTTGAATCAAAGGAAGCATCTAGAGGTGTGGCCACCTTTTGGAACCCTACTATTGGTAAAGGGAATTTCACTCATAGTTCCAAATACTATCTCATCACTTGGTACAAGAAAGATTAAGAGACCTAGAATGTAATTAATTTGTATGCCCCAAATTCAAGGCAAGGAAGATGCTGACTCTAGGAGGATTTATCTAGTTTCTTGTCCCATTCTAGGAGCTCTTTTTGTATGGGAGATTTTAATTCCCCATTATATTCCTCTGAGAAGGCTAGAGGAGCGATTGATTTCACTGAATATTTGGTTGAGTTCATAAAAAAAAATGACTTGATGGATTTTGAGATGAAAGGTGTCAAGTTTAATTGGTCAAATAATAGGAAGAGGGTTGGCCTCATCCAAGTCAAACTAGATAGACTCCTTGTCCTGGCTAGCTGGATTGGGCTAACTTCTTCCACACTTATGGGATAACCTAGGACAGTCTGAGATCACACCCCCATCATTTTTAATTGGAAAGAGGAGATTCATGGGGACCCAAGGCCTTTTAGATATAAAATTATGTGGCAGTCTCATCTAGATTTTAGAATATGTGTGGAGGAGTGGTGGAGTATAAATATTGAGGGAACTGCAATGTTCAGGCTCTCAAATAAATTGGATAATATGAGAAGGAATGTTCATCCTTAGAAAAAGAGATACTTTGGTGAAATTTTTAAGACCAAGAAGGAGGTGGAAGGGAAACTGGAGGAACTCCAAAAGGCAATGGGGGAGGGGTGGGCTTCAGAAGACATGGTCCTTAAAGAGGAAAATAATAAGGTGTGGAAAGATACAATGTATAGAGAGGAAACATTCTAGAAATAAAGATCACGAATACTATGGATGAAGTTGGGAGATAGAAATATGACATTATTTTATAGATTGACCTCTAACCATAAAAGGAGAAACACTATTGACTCAATCATGAATGATCATAATATAAAGTTAACAAAAATGGAGGAGATAAGTAGCTGGGATAGTAGTTACTTCAAAAATTCTTATAACGAGGACCATAGGGCTTTCAATAGGGAGGATAGATAGTGGTTAATTGACTCAATGCCAAATTTGACCTTGGTAGAGGAGAATGAGAAGGTTACTCAACTAGTCATTGAAGAGAAAGTGTGTAATGTTGTCTTCTCCATGAAAGTCTACAAGTCTCCAAGCCCAGATGGTTTCTCGTTGACTTTCTTCCAATAGTTCTGGGATGTTGTAAAGGTTGATTTGATTATAGTTGCATGTGACTTCTTAAGTGCTAGGAAGTTACTCAAGAGAATTAATAAAACTTACATAGTTCCAGTCTCAAAAATGAAGGACCCAGGGGCTCTTTCTGACTTCAGACATATTAGTCTATATAACACTACCTATAACATAATGGTGAACTACCTAAACTTTCTTCTCCACAAAATCAAAAGGAAAGATAATAATGGGTTTGTCTTGGGCTAACAAATCATTGATGCCGCTGTCATTATTTGTGAGGTGACACACTTGATGTGTTAGAAATAGATATTACTATGGAGGTAGGGGAGGGGGTGAATTAGTATTTTCAATCCTTTTATCCACAATTGAATATTATTAATTACTTTTTCATATGCATAAGGAAATAAACCAACAATGTTGAACAATAGAAAAAACCATACATAGAGAGAGCTCATAGCACCGTATTTTGTTAACTAGGGAAACCTTGGCCAAGGAAAAACCCCAGTGGGAATGAAACCCACTATATGATTCACTATATAAAAGAATTCAGTTAAGGATATTGACCTTGTTAGGAGTCTATGAAGAATGTATAGTGTCTCGAGTCTCTTTTAGGAGACTAGGCCTTGTTAGAAGCCTCAACCCTATTAGGAGTTGGTAAATCATATACAAATGTGGGCAAGAAGAGCCCATTGCCCTAACATGAAACTATACAATAACTTCTTCAAGAGAATAGGTATACATACAATACTTGATCACTTGTTTTACTTCACAAATCTTTTGATTGCTAGTTCATAGAAAGAGTGACTACGCACATATCACTTTGCATCATATCTTGCATAACATTGATTCGCATCACATATCATAATATCATATTCACACACTTTTCACACACTTTAACTTCACAATTGAAGTTCTTTACTTATATCAAATATATTAATAAATTCTTCCTTAGTCATCTCACATGTCATCCTTAGAGTCTGCTCATAAAGATTTAGTAATCAAAATAATTTTGCAAGTCATATTAGTCAATTTGCTAACATGCTTTGTATTGCATTGTAAGGTATCTGCATCATTATTTCTTCCATAACTTGAACTAGGTTGATCGTATAGACATGTGCACTAGTATGCATCATTAGGATGATGTCATACATCTGGGGCTAACTGCGCAAGAGAATATTCCACTATCAACAAATCTTTTCATGTTATTGTAACACTATCTAATATGTAGACAATTTTCCTTCACAAATAATCATGACTAAACTATAAAATAATGTATCCATAAATGACAACCACATATCTCACCTTATTTGATTGATTGGTCATATTGCCAAGAATCTCCCCCTTTGGCATTAGTGGCAACATTTTGGAAAAATTGGCTAAGTCCCAAACATGCTATCATACCGATCAAAGTAAATAACCATAACACAATAAAAATATTTTATTCATGTTTTGAAAGGATTACATCCCTAATAACTCCAACTACAAAGTTTTCTTAAAGAAAAACTTACTACTATACTTCAAAATATAACTATATAATTTACAATTACAATTTTCCTTATTTCTCCCCCTTTGACATCAATGACAAAGGTGCCAATAAAAGGAAAATCCCTATCAAAATCTGAAAGTTGCATTAAAACTTTGAAAATAATCACTGATCCAAGGGATAAAAAATTACTGAAAAGTAAAATGTCCCCAATGCTCCAAGAATCAACATCATTACAAAGTGTTCATAATTTTGACTCCAACATAATTGAACGAGAAAAATTGGAGTTTAGGTGCAAAATTTATAATTGGTCAAGGTTTGGTCAAATTAGAACCAAAGGTCATAAAAGGGTGAAAAATTAATCATCTCAAAATTATTTGACAATGGATTTCAAATGGAAGAGCTCGTCAAAAGCTTTCCAATGGCATTTGTTTCATCAAGAACGGCGATCAGATATAAAAGTTATGATAGTTTCAAATTCAAGCAAAAGTATGGATTTTGATGATGTCAACATGATGTCATGAAATCATAAGAGAGAGGGAAAACATTCAAATTTGAATTAAAATAGCTATTTAATTTGAATTAAAGGAATGAGATAATGGGAGTTGAACTCCTAACCATTGGCCTCCTAAAATAAAGGCCAACCAATGGGCTATTTATGGCATATGCAATATTAAGGGAAGAGTTGTTATCTATTCATAACAAATCCGCCCAAGCTTATTTAATTAAGGGTATTTGTTGAAAACAAACCCTTAATTTTGGTGTCAAATCATAACAAAATAATGGTAAAAGGGGTAAATTCGAAATATGTAACCAAAATGGGGGATTATGTTTGTTAATTGTTTTAGCCCATTTTTGGCTAAATTTGATGTATATAATGGGGGTAGTAGGTTTTGGAAAGGCATCCAGGTGGTGAGAAGGAGATTATGATCTTGGAGACTTGATGATTATTCCTACATATTGAAGTGTAATGCTGCAATTGTGCTTGAAGGGAAGATCTTGAACACTTGTAATTGATTTTGGAGAAAATCGGATCGGTCCCCCTATTGGAGCTAGACTCGGAGACGTAGTCCTTCCCAGATGAACTCCATTATCAATCATGTTTTGTCTCATGTCTCTCTACTCTCTTTCTTTTAGTCATTACCTTTTTATGCTTTTTTCATTTAAGCATTTAAGTTGTGTTAATTTTCTAATTAATGCTTTGAAATTTTACTTTATGAAATAATGTTAAGCATTCCTCTGTAATAGTCCTAGATCCTAATCAGATCAAATTTGGTATCAGGGCTTTTGTTGGACTAGTATTGCAGATTTGAATGTTAACAAGATCTAGGTTGAATCAAGGCGAAGGTGATCTTGAAGAATATAATCTTGAGATTGGAAAATGAAGAGTTAATCCACCATCCCAAATGGAAGATAAAGGTGGTGGACAAGGTTCAGAAGATCAAAGTATCCAGAAGACTCTTCAGAATTTGCAAACAATGGTAGAAGTTTTGGTACAAGAAAGAGAAGAGAAGATGCAAAGACGTGCAGCTCGAAAGGACAAAGGGAAAAAGAAAGGAGTTGATCATGATCCACCAAAGACACCTCCATCTTCTCCTCCTTCTTCCTCTTCTCCTTCTTCCCCCTCTTCTCCTTCTTCTACCCATTTTGAGTCTTCTAATATTTTTAAGGGTGGACATAAGCCTCGAATCAAGTTGGATGTAAAGTTTGACTTGCCAAAATATTGTGGGGAGTTAAATGCCGAAAAACTAGATGACTGGATTCAGCAAGTAGAAGTCTACTATAGAGTTCAAAACCTTGTAGATGATGTTGATAGAATTCAGTTAGCCACTCTTCGATTAGGTGGTGTAGCCTTAACTTGGTGGGAGAGTAGGTCTCGGGATGAAACATCATAGCATGGTAAGTTTAATTTGTCTTGGTCAAAATTTGTTACTGCTTTAAAAAAGCAATTCTATCCCCTAGGCCATATGCATCAGTTAATGATAAACTGGCAACATTTTAGGCAAGGGAAAGGTCAGTCTATCTAGGATTACACCCATGAATTTAAATGTCCCATTATATACCCAAGACACTTTACTCAAGTATATAGGTGGTCTTCATTCTTACCTAAGGCATTCTATTCTCATCCTGAATCCTTGTAATCTGGATGAAGTATGTGTCCAGGCAACACATTTAGAATCAAGGGGTAAGGGTAATTTCATTGATAATTCTAATAAAAATCCATCTAAGTCTAAGGAAAAGTCCAAAGGAAAAGGAAAGGGTAAAAAGATAGCAATAGTAAAGAAAGAGGGTGAGAAACCCACATGCTCACATTGCAAGAAAGAAGGGCATGATGATTCTAAGTGCTGGAAGTTGCATCCTGAAAAGAGGCCAAAGCAATATGGTGGAAAAAAAGGTAAACAAAAGACTGCTGCTATAACTCAACAAGATCTTGGATCTGACTCTGGAGATGAGACAAAAATTGTTGCTACTGGGATCCAAGGTAAAGGAAAAGGTATATCTCTCTCATCAGCTATAAATTCTTCTATCATAAGTGCAAGTACAAGTAAAGAATCTTCTTCTAAGGATGATAAGCTAAGGAATGAATTATTTCACATCTGAGTTGTTATTAAGCATACTAAGGTGGATACACTATTTGACACGGGTTCTCAAGTTAATTTGATATCTAAAGAAGTTGTTAAAAAGCTTAATTTGACTACAATGCCTCATCTGAAACCATACCCTCTTGGATGGGTTTGTGATGATGCACAGTTACAAGTAACTAAACAATGCAAGTCAAGATTTGTTATCACTGAAAACTTTGTGGATGAGGTAGAAGCTGATGTAGTCCCTTTAGATATTTGTGGTCTTGTACTTGAGAGTCCCTATTTGTATGATCGACAGGCTATCTTCTATAGGGGGGAAAATAAGTATCATTTGTTTAAAGACAATATTGAATACATTGTAAGGTTAAGACTAATCTAGCATTAGTCAATGCTAGTCAAATGAAAAGGTTAGTCAACTCTAGTAATAACTTTGTGTTAATACTTGTAAAAGCCAAAGAAGATGAAACATTTGAGGCATTTAAGGGATGTGATCCAAAACATAAATCTGAAATGGTCAAAGTTGTTTCCACTTACGATGACTTGTTTTAGGAACCAAAAGGATTGCCTCCTAAGAGAGAGATACAACATGACATTTAGTTGTAGCAAGATGCACCACTTCCTAATATCGGCATGTACTGTTTATCAATCTTGCATAATGAAGAAATCAAAAAGCAAGTTTAGGAGCTTGTTGAGAAAGGAGTTATCCATCCTAGTACTTCTCCTTGTGGTTCTCCTATTGTGTTGGTTCCAAAGAAATATGGGACTTGGAGAATGTGCATTGACTACAGGGCTTTGAACAAGATAATAGTAAAGAATAGGTACCCTCTTCCTAGAATCGATGATTTACTTGATAAGTTGAAACATGCAATTTATTTCACTAAGCTAGACTTACGTAGTGGATATCATCAAATAAGAATTGCAGAAAGTGATATTTGGAAAACTACTTTTAAGACAAAACAGAGACTTTATGAGTGGTTGGTTATGCCATTCGGGCTTTGTAATGCACCAGCTACATTCATGAGAGTCATTAATGATGTCTTTCATCCCTTTATTGATGGTTTTGTCATAGTCTATTTAGATGATATTCTTGTATTCAGTAAGTCTTGGGATGATCATGTAATTCATGTAAAGAAAGTACTTGATGTACAGAGAAAAGAAAAACTTTTTGTAAAGATGTCTAAATGCGAATTTGCAAAGACATCCTTAGTGTACTTAGGCTATGTCATAGGGAATGGTCAATTGAAAGTAGACCCTGCAAAGGTCGAATGTATTGTAAAATGGCCTAAGCCAAGTATAGTTACAGAAGTCAGGAGTTTCTTAGGTGTAGTTCAGTACTGGAGGAAGTTCATTGCAAAATTCTCTTTTATTGCATCATCGTTGCACGCATTGACCAGTACCAAGGAAACTTTTTAGTGGCGAGATCTACAACAGAAGGCTTTTGATACTTTGAAGGAAAAGTTGAGTATTGCACCAGTGTTAGCTCTACCTGATTTACGTCAACCATTTGAGATTGAGACAGATATGAGTGGGTTTTTCATGGGAGTTGTACTCATGCAAGGAGGTAAACCAATTTGCTACCACTCTGAAACTTTTTTAGGAGTAGTAAGTAACTATGCTACATATGATAAAGAACTTTATGCTTTAGTTTAGAGTGCTAAAAAATGGAAACTTTACTTAATGGGAAAAGAAACTGTAATCCACACCGATCACCAGCCATTGCAATATTTGCACTCACAATCTAAGTTGCAACAAAGTGGGCACTTTAGGTGGATGGGTTTTCTATAATAGTTTCATTTAGTAATTAAGTATAAGAAGGGTTCCCATAACAAAGTAGCAGATATGCTATCTAGACCTCCTATTCAGAATGCTTTGATAATCCTTCAAAATAGTTCTATGGTTCATGAAAGTTTTCAAGAACAATATGCTAATGATGAGAACTTTAAGGATATCTATGCAACTTTAATCCAGGGTAAACATGTGGAAGAGAAAGATTACTATGTATAGGAAAATTTGTTGTACCACTTGGGAAAACTGTGCATTCCTAAAGATGAACATGCACATGTAATCCATGAAGCACACACTTCTTTGATTACAGGGCATTTTGGGGTAAGTAAGACATTAGCTCAATTGCAGAAATATTGTTACTGGCCTCATATGCAGGAAACTATCACCAAGTATATAAAAGGATGTGTAATGTGTGCAACCAGCAAACCAAGTAATAGGAAATTGGGTTTGTACACACCATTACCTGTACCATCCCGTCCATGGGAAAGTGTGCCTATGGACTTTGTGGGAGGTTTACCTATGTCTAGGAAAGGTCATGATTATTTGTATGTATTAGTTGATTGATTTAGCAAAATGCGTATTTTAATGCCTTGTAAAAAGCAAGTTACTGCTAAACTGACTGCTCATTTGTTCTTTCAAAATGTATGGGTTCATTTTGGGTTACCCACTTCTATTGTATCAGATCGAGATTCTCGATTCTTATGGGAATTTTGGTAATCTTTGTGGGGACTCATGGACACCAAGTTGAAGAAGAGTATAGCCTTCCATCCACAGACCGATGGACAGACATAGGTAGTGAATAGGACAGTCATGCATCTACTTCGAGGCTACTACAGCAAATACCCTAAGTTGTGAGATGAAAGTCTTCATTATGTGCAACATGCTTACAACCATGTGGAACACTCTTCTATAAAGAGGTATCCTTTTGAGACTTTCTTCAGTTACTTGCCTAAGACACCAATGGAATTTTCTTTCCGGAAGGATGATATTGTAGATGGATGCCATGATGCAGAAAAGGCTTTAAAGTTCATCCAGAAGGTCCAAGCAATCCATCAGGTAGTAGAAGCACAATTAGTGCAAAGCCAAACAAAATACAAGGCTTGCCATGATAAGCATCGCATTGATCACCAATTCCAAGTTGGTGATAGATTTTGGTTACATATCAGAAAGGAAAGAATGCAAGTTGAAGGAAGGAAGCTCAAAGCTATCAGGTATGGTCCTTTTGAGATCTTGGAAAAGATCGGTACTAATGCTTTTTGCCTTAATCTTCCTCCATACATGCAAATTTACTCAATTGCCAATGTTGAGAATTTGAAGTTGTATGAGCCTCCAATGATCTTGGATGAAGACATTAGTGTTTAGGTTCCATCAGTTGATGATCTGTCACCAGAGTATATGTCAGAATTGCCAGAAGATGTTATCCTAGATAGGAATGTTAGAACTTCAAGAAGAGGACCAGTTGAATACCTTCAAGTGGGATTGAAGGGGATGCATCCAAGCAAGGAAAGATGGATGGAGATTGGTAAAGTGAGGGAAAAATACCCTCACCTTCTTTCCGAGTAATCCAAACTTTCAGAGGTCTGAAAACTCTTTAGTGGGGAGGCTTGATCCAAGGGATAAAAAATTACTGAAAAGTAAAATGTCCCCAATACTCGAAGAATCAACATCATTACAAAGTGTTCATAATTTTGACTCCAACATAACTTGAATGAGAAAAATTGGAGTTTAGGTGCAAAATTTATAATTGGTCAAGGTTTGGTCAAATCGAAACCAAAGGTCATAAAAGTGTGAACAAGTATTCATCTCAAAATTATTTGACAATGGATTTCAAATGGAAGAGCTCGTCAAAAGCTTTCCAATGGCATTCATTTCATCAAGAACGGAGATCAGATATAAAAGTTATGATGGTTTCAAATTCAAGCAAAAGTATGGATTTTGATGATGTCAGCATGACATCACAAAATCATAAAGAGAGGGAAAACATTCAAATTTGAATTAAAATAGCTATTTAATTTGAATTAAAGGAATGAGATAATGGGATTTGAAATCCTAACCATTGGCCTCCTAAAATAAAGGCCAACCAATGGGCTATTTATGACATATGCAATATTAAGGGAAGAGTTGTTATTTATTCATAACAAATCTGCCCAAGCTTATTTAATTAAGGGTATTTGTTGAAAACAAACCCTTAATTTTGGTGTCAAATCATAACAAAATAATGGTAAAAGGGGTAAATTCGAAATATGTAACCAAATGGGGGATTATGTTTGTTAATTGTTTTAGCCCATTTTTGGCTAAATTTGATGTATAAAATGGGGGTAGTAGGCTTTGGAAAGGCATCCAGGTGGTGAGAAGGAGATTATGATCTTGGAGACTTGATGATTATTCGTGCACATTGGAGAGTAATGCTGTAATTGTGCTTGAAGGGAAGATCTTAAACACTTGTAATTGATTTTGGAGAAAATCGGATCGGTCCCCCTATTGGAGCTGGACTCAGAGACGTAGTCCTTCTTGGATGAACTCTGTTATCAATCGTGTTTTGTCTCTTGTCTCTCTACTCTCTTTCTTTCAATCATTACCTTTTTATGCTTTGTTCATTTAAGCATTTAAGTTGTGTTAATTTGCTAATCAACGCTTTGAAATTTTACTTTATGAAATAATGTTAAGCATTCCTCTGTAATAGTCCTAGATCCTAATCAGATCAATCACTTAAGTTAGTTCTCAACTACACAAGATGTTTCTTCCAAGTATCTTTTAGTGCATCAGATACAATGACTAGTGCACATAGAGCATATGTAGCTAACTGTGTTGTATTCAAATCTATAGCAACAAACTTTTCATATGAGGACTTGGTCTCCAAGCATTCCTCCAACTAATTTTGTAACAATGTAATATGTGGGGATAAAAGGTCCCTTAAAAGAGTGAATATTTTCAAATCTTTCTCCTGTTTAGATTGAGTATCCCTGATGCTATCATGAAGTGCTTGCATTGTATGATCAATGATTTCTGACTTCTAATTCTATTCCAAAACATAATTAGTGAGCATCTAAAGCTCAGTTACTTTCTCTTTGATTTTCTCATCAAAAATGTGAAGATGAAGGTATGCCATGTTGCACTTAGTATATATTTGTTTCCCTTCTTCCATACTCTGCCTCAATACCTTAATGCATACATTTAAAGTTTCTATATTATTCCTTATATTTGTACACATGGTATTAAGAAGTTTACCATCATGCTAAGTTTATGTTTGAATTGTAGCCACACTGGTAAGTGTTGTAAACTCATTATCAAAGGTTTTGCATAAAATTGCCACTCTTTATTGGATATCTGTAGGTGTGTTAGTAGGACTTACCATCTTTTCCAATCTATCCAAAACTAAAGTTAGAGTCTTCTCAATAGACTTAATAGATTTCTTCTTTTCAATAAGTTTACTTAAAGAAGATATAAGATTTTGTGCCTCATCTTCTTCATCTGACTGTATTATTGCTGATGTAACCACTACTGCTTGTGTAGGTGGTGTAGAGGGTGTTACTATTGCTATTGCTAAAGGCATACTTGAAGTAGCTACTTCAATGTTAGAGTCAATTTTTTTTGTAGAAGGTGCATCTTCTTCCTTAGGCTCTTGATCTTTTTCTTTATTACATGAGCTAATGTAATCAACAATATTGCCAACAATGTTGGAACCAAAATCTTTAGAAGAGTCCTCAATTTTATCCGCTATCACATTGGTGTCATTTACTTGCATAGATTCAGTGCCAATGGTAATATGTGGTGAATCGCTTGGAATTGGTGTTTTAGTTGGTTGCTCAAAACTGTGAGGTGGACTGTATATAGTAGGACTTGTTTCCTCTATTTGCACACTCTTCTCAAACTCCTTAGGCATAAGGCTTGCTTTTTCTAGTGGCATAGTCTCCTTTGGAATAGTAGACATGTATGTGACTATTGCCTTTTGATTTTCCACATTTAATTCTTCATAATTTCCCCCCATGAGGAGAATGGATGTTTTCTTATTTCTCAATAATGGTGTTATTCCTTTCCCAATTTCAATTAATTCTTTCCTCATTATTTACAATACATAGATTTTTCACCATATTTATCCTTATTTTCTTATCTTCCTCAATAACTCTTCTTTTTTCTATTTAAAAGTCTATTGTACAAGTCTTCAAGTATTTGACATCTTATGCTATCAAACCTTTTATCTTTTAGGATCATATTTCTAACTACAACATTCTCTAGTTGTCTTCTATCCATATTATTATAAAATTCATAGTACTTATTCAATTGTACAAAATTATTGTCATTAATAATGTGCATGTTAAGATTTTCTACCTTAGGTTTCCATGCTTTTCTTCCTACTAAAGTCTATACTTCCTGATCTGTTGGCTCTGTTGGTCTATCACTAGTTTCTTCTTTAGGTTCAAAAGAACTAATTTGCAAGGTTCTTCTCTACTTGCATGGTCCACTTATAGTTTTCTTGAATCTCTTCTTAGGATGGGTTTTCTCAAGCCTTGTGGATTTCCTAGGTTTTGACACTTCCTTTGTTTACTTGGGGTTCCTTAAAGGTTACTATTGCACAAATGTTGCATATGGCATTGTAGTTGCTTGCACACTTGTCTAGGCAACTGTGATGTTTTCAATAGGTCTGGCCATTGCAATAGGTGTAGGGTTAAATAGTTTAGATTGATTGTTGGCCTTCATTTTCCTGGCTATCCCTTTCACCTCTTCAAATTCATTTCTTGACATTCATGATTCCTTCAAGATAGAATCAATCACTCTGTCTATCTTCTTCTTGGAGTCCTTGATTATATGACTTGTTTTGACTTCTCCAATATTCTTAGTATATGTCACCCATCTAGGACATTCAGAATCAACTTCTAAGTGTAGGATTATCTACTCATATCCTTTAATTGTTTCCTCACTCATTTCATAATCCATAGGTTCAATGAACTTTACTTGAGGAACTACTAACTCCAAACATGTGAAATCTATTTCTACCATGAGGCATAGTTCATCCCTATATTTTTCCACTAGTACAAGATGTATCCTATACCTTTGTTTCATTTAAGCTTGGAAAAATTTCATCACTCTATCAATATCATTGTCTCTGACTATTTTTTATTTGGTTCTATATGCACAAGTGATAGTTTGCATTGCACATTCACTTCCATCCCAATTTGTGATACTAGGAAACTTCTTTGTTGCGTAGAAGAATATATGTTTTAGTAGGGATTCAAACCTAAAGACTACACTCCTAGACTTCTTGATTTTTGATATGTTTTACAAAAATTGTGTTCGGATAATGTCACATAGATTAACCTCTTCATCCTTTACTACCATATAATTTGCATGAAGAAATCTGATAGGAATTGACTCTATCCTAGATCCATGGTTGAACTTATATCCCAAAATTTTACTAATGAGTCTCACTCCATCATCTTGAATGGTGTTGACCTTTATGTTTCTACCATCAAAACATGTGTTGAGATTTGTTTCAACTAACTTGTGCACATTCTTTATGTTCATTGGATTGCATCCTTCATTGTTTAAACCTATGACCTTGTGAGTTAGGTCATTATCAATACATATGATAGAATCTCCCAACCATATAAGGTCATCATGAACTTTTTTCAAAATTTTTCTTGTCCATTCATGATTATCAAAATCCATATATAACATGTGCTTAACTAGGTTAAGTTGTTCTAGCTATGCGTGTTCTAGTTTTAGTGACAAATTATTGTTGTACATTTTCTAGACAATTCCTTATGAATATTTGTATCTCCTATTCTTTCAATTTTATAGTGAATATAACCTATTATATCTTTGACATAAAGTACATTTTTGGGTACTTGCAAAAATTCTCCAATAGGGTCATCAAGCAGAGAAACCAATGGGTGTTTCTTGAAATTATATCTAGGTCTATTGCTTACATTAAACACTTCTTGTCTTTCCATTTTTGAAAAATATATTCAACAAATTCAAAAAATACATTAATTTTGCATTTTAAGGTTTTCTGCAATTTTTTGTATCTCCAAACTTTTTTAACACTTCAAATATCTCTTCAATCTCGCACTTAATATTTCACACAAGCAAATGGTGTTCTTAAATAAATTTTTGTCCTTTAAATCTTTTGCAATCTATACTTTGCATTAAATGCATATCTACCACTAGTCCAAATATTGTCTCTATATAACAGACAGGTTATTCTTCTTATATATTCTTATCCTTATCATATTAAGAAATGTACACGTAACTATAGACTCCTCTTAATGTCTAGTATATATTGTTAACTACACAACTTGTGATATGGTTTCTAACATTGGTTATGATTAACTGACACACTATTTTATGGAGAATGCTTAATGTAGGTAAGATGGGTCATAAACAATAAGTGACTTTACTATCTTACTAGGATGAGCTTCTTCCTAAACTATGTGAGAACTTCTAGCTTCTCTTACATTTACAAATATTTTCTTACATTCTTCTATCAGCTCCTTCATTTCTTCCTTCCAACTATCATCATTTCTTCTATTGTTCCTTCTATGGTTCTAATTCCTATTGAGGTTTCTTCTATTCATTCTACCAAACTTTTTTGTGTGTCCAAAGTTATTACATAATTGGCATACAAGTACATTCCTTCTTTGCTCATTATTCTAATTGTCATGTGCTTTGTAATTCCTTGCTATGTGTCCAAGGTTGTTGTATCTATAACAAACATTTTTTCTTCTTTCTTCACTTTTATTGTTGTAAGATCTTCTTGTATTGCTTGCACAATTAGTGTTCCTAGACATTCAACTATTTGTATTATCACTATCAAATTTAGGTTTCTTACAATCCACTACATAATGTCCATATCCATGACAATTATGACAATAAAAATTTGAAATAGGTTTAAAAGACTTACCTTTTCAATTGTCTCCAGTATGCTCAAGTTCATTACACTAAGCATGAGGTTCCTTTCTTCTGTTATCCTGATTGTAATCAGATTCTTTAGATTTCTTAGAGTGAACAACATTCTCCTTGTCCTTAGATGTATCATCTTTTTTTCTTATGCTTAGATCCTTTTTGACTTCATGGGTATCATGTTCTTTTCTCTCAATAGATTTCTTGGTGAATTGTTCAAGGAAGAATCCAAGTCCAGTCTTGTCATAACTAGGTCTCTATATAGATATTTGTTCTTCAATATTTTCACTGCTAGTATATAATCTCTCAAGTTGTTGTTTGGTTTTCACCAACTCACCTTTGACAATAGTGTTGTATTTTTCTAATTTTGCATGCTCTAACTTGATAGATTCCAATTTAAATGTTACCTTGCTTAACTAGGATCTTAGATTTGTATTTTAAGCTTTTATTTTAGAGTCATTCTTTCCTCAATTTTTCAAAAGACTTAGCTTGAGTTCAACTATTTTTAAATCATGTTTCAAGATCTCATTTTATTTCTTTATATCTTCAATATCATCATCACTAGTTTTCTCACTAGGTCCCTTTTGCTTCAAGTCATCTATCTTGTCCTTTAGTTCACCAATGTAAGCTTTGCATCTTTATATCTATTTTTTAGGCCATCTCTTTCATCAGTAAGGAGATCAATTTGTTCAAGAGTTTCTTCAAGATTCTTCTTCAACTATTCCATATCCATAGGGATCTTATTTAAGATGTTAAGCCTCTTTTGAATAAGTAGGCTCTGATACCAATTGTTAGAAATAGATAATATTGAGAGGTGGGTGAATCAGTATTTTCAATCTTTTTACCCACAACTAAATATTATTAATTACTTTTTCATATTCATAACAAAATAAAACAACAATGTTGAATAGTAGAAAAAACCATACATAGAGAGAGCTCATAACACCATATTTTGTTAACTAGGTAAACGTTGGCTAACGAAAAACCCCAATGGGGATGAAACCCACTAGATGATTCACTATATAAAAGAATCCAGTTAAGGATATTGACCCTATTAGGAGTCTATGAAGAATGTATAGTGTCTCAAGTCTCTGTTAGGGGATTAGGCCTTGTTAGAAGCCTCAACCCTATTACGAGTTGCTTCAACCCTATTAGGAGGTGGTGAATCATATACAAATGTGTGCAAGAAGAGCCCACTACCCTAACATGAAACTATACAATAAGTTCTTCAAAAGAATAGGTATACATACTGTAGACACCCAAAAATTAGCAAAGACCTAAATCACACAATCCTGATCAATTAGTGCAAATTAAAGAGAAAATCAAAAGAAACATAACAGACATTCAAATAAAAAAATCATATCAGGTCATTAATCATCTATCAAATTGATAAGACCTAAATCTACTTTAAAAGAGGAGAAAAATAATTCAAATTCATAAAATGAAATTTAAAAAAGAGGAAGAAAAAGACAAAATGCTGAGAATAAATAAGACATTTATTAAATCAAAGAAATCATTTACCCTCATAAAATTGAAAATCTCCCTTTTCATTTTAAAAGAATTAAAAATATCCTCAATTATCCTCAAAACCAAGTTTGTTGGACTCTTCCCCCTGGTCTCTTATGAGATATTTTTAGTTTCACTTTCACTCATCAATCAAAGGTGAAAATCCTAATTCTTACCCCAACCCCTTCCGAAATCCTATAAATAGGAGGGAAATCTAAGAGGCAAAGGACCCAAGTTTTAGACATCTACACTATAGGCACATTTTGATTCATCATTTTAGCATTATCATTTTAGCAAGTTCATAGAATTTTGGTATTGTTTTTATGTTATTTACCATCATTTATTGCATGTTGGCTTGTTGCATATCCATTTTGATAGCATAAAATATGCATTATAGTCATAGATCTTGCATGCATTCTTGTAGATCTGCATTTTTAGCATACTCCCATTCTAGAACTATCACTAAGATGCTGGTCTGAGAGCTATTTTAGGAGTTGTAGTTAGGGAAACATGAGATGCTTGTAGATATTACATTTTGATGATGATATCTTGGGTCTAGTCTAGTTCATCATCAGTATATCTACATTCTACACTAAAGTTTCATGAATATGCATTCACATTGTGTACAAATTGGTGCCCATCGTGGGGCTTGAACTAAAAGCCTCTCTTTTATCAAAAATTTTAGTCTAATCTTTCATTTCTAGTATGGATATATGTTTCTTGCTATTCTCTTGTGTAGATTTGATCAAATATAGATTATGTAGTGTTTGGGAGGCCTCATATCAATGAGAACAATGTCTCAAAGTCTTCTTCGAACACACAAGGGCTAGATCTAAATCTTTTGATGCTTCTGAACTCTATTATAATTCTTTTGAGATATATTCTGACAGTTTTGAACTCTATTTTAATGCATTTAATCTTTCTAAAGTGCATTTAAATTGTTTTGTAATGCATTTACATCTTCCTACAACACTTTTGAAGTTTTTTGTGATGCATTTACTTTTTTCGGTAACGCATCTAATGATTTCTATAGCACATACAAAGTTTCTTACAATGCATCTACTTTTGTTGTAGTGTATTTGCTAGATTAAATAGCACATATAAGCCTTTCTATAATGCATATGAGTATTTTTGTTGTGCATCTGGTGAAATTTATAGTTTCCTAAATCTAACTTTTAGATCCAAATTCTCATTTTCTTACAGGTCCCTTCTGAGTTAACGAAAATCTTCTAGATTGCAAACAGTGTGCAACAAGAATGAAGACCCTCCTAAAAGTGCCTAGCTTTTGCTAGCTCCAAATTAGGTAAGTGTGCCTCGGCTCTTGTCAATATAAAGTATTGCATTTCAAAGTTCCAAACATAGCTTAATAGAAGCATTCAATCTCACTAATCCAAAATAGAAGTAGGCCTATGCTCTCTACTCCTTTGAGTTGATTAGAATGCTTGACCTTCTGTAAAGATAAAAAAGAATCCACACATAGCATAACTAGGAGCCCCTCTATCTTTAGTAGTATAAAGGCTAGTGATTAAACCTTTCTGTCTATTGTGTTTGGGGAGCTAAAATAGTAGGGATATACTCTCACTCTCCTTGAGTGATCAGATTCCCAAAACTATTTGTAACTTTCATTTCCCACTTTCTACTAGGTAGGATTATCTAGCCATAGAAAGGCTACCTCCCAAGTTGCCTTAACATGGCCAGTGAGAGGGATTTCCTCCCAATCTTGTATTCCTAGTCAAATGCAAGCCACCCATGTTCAGAATATAGCATTCCTCAAGTAGTCCATAAGGGCTTGCACCAAACCTCTTTAGCATTGGTGGGAAGCTCCCTATCATAAGAGAGGTAAATCCAAACATAGTTGGTTAAACATTAAGACCCACTAGTCATCGACTTTAGATAACCTTGTTAGGAAGCCATTTTCTAGGTGTGTGTGGTTTTACATTTTGTTTTGATCTTACTATTATCGTTCTTGGAAGTGATTTAAACTTTATAACAAATGCTAGTGTGGACCACAATCCTTCTAGAAGGGAGAACTTCAAACTAGTATAAAAAAACCAAGTCCAAGACAAAGACATTGCTGAACAACCCTGAAAGTAGTGCATATATTGCATAAAATAACACTTCTAAACATCCTTGTAATGCTTTTGATCTTTGTTATAATGCATATTCCTATTTAAAAACACATATAGGCCTTAAAATAGTGCATTTACCTAGCAAAATGATGCATCTAAATCATTACATAGTGTATATAACAATTAGAATAGCACATATGAACATTAAAACAACACATAATATCAATTAAACAATGCATCTAACCAATCCTATGATGCATTTGAGAAAAAACATAAAGAGAGGCCATCTGCGCGCATAATAATTGCAAACAAATGACCAATTTGGATACCCTTTTCCTTGTTGGTATTTTATAAAGTCTAATAAATTCCATATCTAACTGAAAAGATCTTTTTGAAAAAAGAAGAGCTATAAACATTATTATCAACCCAATAGTTATCATCACTTCCTCTCGCACATCAAGCCAGAAATGTTTGGAGAAACACATTTTTCGCTTACCTAACTTCGTGGAAGTTAAATTAATCCTATCAACATTAGTAAATGCCTTGTTCAACCTAGCTTGTTACTACAAACAAATTGCAGTCAATGGAAACCCTCACATTTTGAAAATGCCTAGGAACTAAAAAAATCCAACTCATGTTTCATGCCACCACACAAAATTGGTACAACTATAAAATTGAAGTGATCACCTATACAACTAAGTGCTAGAATAGCCAACAAAACCATCAAGTAAAAAAAACATATAAATCTCCTCGAGTCTACTACAACAATAGATTGCACATAGAATGAAACTATTCACAATTCACCCTTGTTCAATTGAAACTCAGAATTCATGGCCACAATGGGTTCATCTAACGTATGGGATGATAGAAGTATTGAAGCTAAAATTGAAGATTTTTAGTAAAATCCTAAACTTGTTGATGTCATGGTCAAAATACTTGAGAAACATAAGGAACATTGTATACTAGTGTTAGCACAACAAGGTGCAAAATTGCCATCTAACTTTGATGTACCTAACTCAAAATGAGATGAAGAGGAGTCACCCCTAGACGTTGTCACACAAAAACTACAAGACCTACAAATGAAAATGGAAGAAATGAAGAGATGAAGAACACAACTTGTAGAATTCAACCTCAAAAGGTGTGTCCTCTCCCCTTTGATAAGAACATTACCTTCACATCTTTCCTACAAAATGTACAAATTCCAAAGTATGATAAATATTTTGGCACATCAAATCAGCAAGACCACCTTAGACAATTCTATACCCTGAGTATGAAATTTGTCCATGATATGACGTACTTGATGTGACTATTTCCTAGAAGCCTTGGAGGGCAAGAAATGGAGTGGTTCTCCAAGCTAACCTCCAATATCAAAACCTTTGACCAACTAGCTTCTATGTTCATCTCCCAATATTCTTACAATATCAAAAGGGAAGTTACAATGATCAACTTATGAAACATGAAACAACTTCCTAGTGAGTCATTCAAAACTTTCTTACAATGGTGGAGACACACATTTTCTAAGTATCATAGAGACATACCCAACAAAGAGAAGACTGACATCTTTGTTAGTAGTCTCTCCAAACCGATGAACTACTAGCTCTAACTCTAAGGGCCCAAATATTTCAAAACTACCTTAAAAAATGCCACTAAGGTAGAAGAGACTTACTAAATGATGACTTCATTAAATTATCAAAAGATGGTAAGGGCTTTTCGAACAACTCCACGAAGACTCATAATTCCTTTGATCGGGCCATGGATAAACAAAAGTTATGGTGGCAAAACAACAACAACACTGTTAATAATGGGATGGTCAAAGCCACCATGTCAAACCTCAAACCCAATCCCATCTAAATCAATCATATCCCATGTTCAACAACACCAACCTAAACGTACCCCAACAAGACAATGCCCACCCATTCTATCGATGCAATATGGAAACCCCCTCAACAACTGATCAATAAGTTGCATACAATCAAGCTTCTCCTCCCTGTAGATATCAATCCTCTAATATATCCAAGTTGTATACTCCTATTGAGGTGTCTTAGGAGAGTGCCTTGCAAACCCTCTTGGCTGATGAGCTCATTGTACTTCTTGAGGCCAAACCCTATGAACCCAAGGTCAAACTAAAATGGTGGAATGACAAGCACATTTCCTCCTACCATTGAAATAGGGGGCATTTAACAAACAATTGTTTTGCAAAAATTAATCAATGATGGGGTCATTGAAGTAAAAAACCTTAGCAATAATGAAGACCATACGACCTTCAAAAACCCTGTCATGAGTCATGAAAAGGGTAAATATTCTAAAGCCAATTAGAATGGACCCCCTCATAGTAAGCTTAATTATGCACATCATTATGATGATACCATTAACATGATTTTTGGCTTTGATGACACCGTAAATGTCATCATAGTGAAAGATAAAAAAATAAAACAATCCTCAAACATCATTACTTGAGGCCAAGCCATTAAAGTTTTCCTACTAGAACTTGTGACAAATCTTGATCATGTAGCTACAAGCTCCTCCTTGCCCAAGTACAACCTAGTCAACCAATTACTTAAGACTCTAACCCATATCTCCATTTTTGAACTATTACAGATCTCTTTAGAGCATAAAGAAATACTCACCAAAGCCTTAGTACTGAATGACTTGGATGTGAGTAGATTTCTAAATGTGGTCAACAATTTGGTTGCCCCTCACTGCGTATCTTCTTCTGAAATGTCCCTTGTCTGATTTTACATGATATTTCAAGCCTCAAATTAGATTTTTAAAACCAAACAACCAATATTACAAAGATCCACCAATTTCTCAAATAAACCCAAATCGGGTATGTCTGAAATAGTGCCAAAAAACTTCACAACTTCACAAATTATTAATAAATCTGAAAATGGAAATTTTTACAAAAATTTCAGCATCATAACGGCCTAAAAAATAACATTTCTAGATCTGTATAGCCTTTACACAACAGCTCACAAATGTAGGACAAAAACTATGTTCATCGGGCTCCCGAAATTAACACAAAAATGCTCAGAAACACCACAAAAACACTAATGATCTATCTCAGAAGTTTAATCATGTCCCAATACATATATTCAGCTCTATTTTAACATCTTAAAGTCTGAAATACAGTAGCAACCAAAACTGATATGAAATACTCAACTGAAAACACCAAACTCATACCAAAGACACGCCCGAAAACCCACAAATCTACACTGTTTAGCACAAAGGCAAACTCTGTATGAGCATGCACATGGAATGGATTCAAACTACCATCCTTAGCCTTCCTAGAAACCTAAAAAATCCCATTCTTGGGTCTCCTTCTCCACAGATTGGGCAGCCTCTGAAGAACAACAAAGAAATGAGCAAAAATCAAGTTTTGGAATGAGCCCAAAATGCCTGCAAACCCCTTAAAACAGGGCATAACCCTAACTCACGTCCAAGATGGGTTAATAAAATATAATTTAATAATAATTTTTATTTATTAGTCCATTTTTTTTTTGCCGAAACTTCACCTTTTTTGGAGTCTGCCTGCCTTAGCAAAGTTTATTATTTTTAATTATTTGAAAAGGGGACATGACAAGTCCTCCCCTCCAAAATGTTGCTTATCCTCAAGCAATGAAGGTTTGAATTCTCAAGAATATGTGCTCCTTTCCAAGTTGCATCCTCTAGTGGTAATCCTTTCCATTTGACCAAATGCTCTATGACGCTCCTGTTTCTCAATCTTTTCCCTCTTGTATCCAAAATCTCTTCTGGTATCAAAACTAATTTCCCTTCATCATCAAGAGGTGGTAATTCTGTAGATACTATGGTTTTCTAGCCTAGAAACTTCTTTAGGCAAGATACATGGAAAATATTATGTATTTTGCTATTTGGTGGGAGCTCCAATTCATAAGCTACCTCTCCTACCTTCTTGATGATCTTATAAGGCCCATAGAACCTTGGCTTGAGTTTCTTTGCCCCATTCCTCTTTAAGGTGCTTTTCTTATATGGCTACAACCTAACAAATACCAAATCTCCCACCTTAAAAGATCTTTCAATCCTTTTCCTATCAGCATATAACTTTTGTTGGTTCTGTGCATGTTGTAGATTATCCTTGAGGGACCTTATTATGTCTTGGCTTTGCTTGATGAAATCACTTGCTGCAGGTACTTTGCTATCAGAAAGTATTAGATCAACAAAGGAAAGGGCATCATAACCATAAAGAGCATGAAAAGGAGGCATACCAATAGACATGTGATGAGATTTATTGTAACAATACTCCCCTAGGTGTAACCATTTCACCCAAGCATGTTGTTGATTTGAAACATAGTTCTTCAAATATCCCTCTATCCATTTATTAACTATCTATGTTTGTCCATCTGTTTGAGGGTGATAGCTAGTACTAGGAGTGAGTTCAGTTCTTGCCAAATGAAAGAGATCCTTCCAAAAATAGCTGAGGAATCTATTGTCCCGGTCACTAACAATGTTTCTAGGCAAGCCATGTAATCTAAAAATTTCCTTGAAGAAAAATTCGTCCACTTGTGATGCCTTGAAATCAAATGTGATAGAAAAGAAATGTGCATACTTAGTTAGTCTATCTACCACCACATATATGCAATCCTTACCTTGAACCTTGGGCAACCCAGTGTTGAAGTCCATGGAAATACTTTCCCATTTTTGTTCAGGAATAGGAAGTGGCTGCAACAACCCTGCAGGAAAATTTTGCTCACTCTTGCTTTGTTGGCATACCATACATTCTTTAATGTGTTTAAGGACATCCTCCTTCATACCCTTCCATGAAAATCACTCTCGAATTTGCCTGTATGTCTTGAAGTATCCCTGATGACCAGCCAAAGGTGTGTCATGAAAGGCCCTCAATATCCCCTCCTTAGTTTTTGATCCTGGCACTAAGAAGATCCTATTCTTGTAATAAATCAATTCATCAACAACCTTGTACCTGTTATCATCCACTAACTTATCCAAAATCTTGGTGGCAAAGGAATCTTTAGCATACTCTAAAATTATGGAGACTTTCCAATCAGCAGAGATAGATGATAAGGAACACAAAGTGGGCTTTCTTGAGAGAGCATTGGCAACGACATTATTCTTTCCTTTCATGTATTCAATATCAAAATCATAAGCTTGCAATTTGCTTACCCATTTTTTTTGACGATCATTCAAATCCCTTTGGTTCAAGAAGAACCTAAGGCTATTATGGCCTGTCTTTACAATGAATCTCCCACATACCAAATATTGTCTAAACTTATGAAGTGCATGCATGATTGCCAACATTTCCTTATCATAGATGGAGTAACCTTTCTCTGATTGATTTAATTTTATACTCTCAAATGCTATTGGATGTCCCCTTTGAGTTAGGACAACCCCTATACCTTCTCCAGAAGCATCACATTCAACAACAAAAGGTAAAGAGAAATTTGGAATTGCAAGCACAGGGCATGAACTCATTACCTTTTTAAGCTTATCAAATTTTTTTTGTGCCTCTTCTATCCAAAAAAAAGCTCCTTTCTTTGTCAAATTAGTCAAGGGGGCATCAAGTTGAGAAAATCCCTTGGCAAATCTCCTATAGTAGCTACACAACCCGAAGAAACCTCTCAACTATGTAATATTAGTGGGTGGACGCCAATCCAAAATTGCCTAGATTTTTTGTTGATCAACCTGTACTCCTTTAGAACTTATAATATGTCCCAAATATAGGATCTCTATCAAACCAAACTCACATTTAGATAGCTTAGCATAGAAGGATTGCTGCTCCAAGATTCCCAAAATAGTGTCTATGTGCTTTAGATGCTCTTCCCATGTTTTACTGTAAATCAAGATATCATCAAAAAATACCAAAACAAATTTTCAAAGATGCTGGCTGAATACCTTATTCATACAAGATTGGAATGTTGTAGGTGCATTAGTGAGGCCAAATGGCATAACAAGAAATTCAAAGTGCCCAAAGTGACATCTGAAAGTAGTCTTTTCCACATCTTCACTCCTCATTCGGATTTGATGGTACCCTGATCTTAACTCAATTTTTGAGAAGTATATAGCACCATGTAACTCATCAATGAGTTCATCTATGCGTGGTATGGGATACCTATTTTTTATGGTCTTCTTTTTTAGAGCCCTGTAGTCTACACACATTCTCATTGTACCATCCTTTTTCTTGACAAGTATCACAGATGATGTGAATGGACTAGAGCTAGGCCTTATGAATCCCATGTCCAGGAGTTCTTGAATAGTTTTTTCAATTTCTTCCTTATAACCTCTTGGATGGCAGTATGGGGTTGTTATAACTAGTTTGGCACCCTGTTCTAACTCTATAACATGCTTAAAATCTCTATTTGGTGGTAATCCTGGAGGCAAGTCATTGAAAACTATACTATGCTTATCAAGAATATTTTGAATTTCAAAATGGAAATTACCTTAATTCTTTGGAGAGCTTGTTGGATGGATTATGACTCTTGCTGCCCATGCTACTTTTCCTCTTCGAAAAGTCCTCTCCAACCTCTTTGCAGAGACCACCTTAGGTGCTCCATTCAATTAATCTCTCAATATGACTTCTTTCCCATTAGAATGAAATTTAAACTCCATAGTTTGATGGTTCATGTAATAGCCTCCAATAGAGTGCAACCATTGAACACCCAATACAAGATTTGTCTCCCCAATACTAACCACATAGAAGTCATCACATAACTCATAATCTCCTAAGGTCATCTTGAGTTGTTTCACCACCCGTGTGCAAGGCATAGTGAATCCATCAGCTATAGTAACATTGAATCCCTCAAAATCTTCTACTTTAAGCCCTCTTTTCATGACAAATCCCTCATCAATAAAATTGTGAGTTGCCCCACTATCAAGAAGAACTGTCAACCTTTGCCCTGCTAGTACCCCTCAAATTTGGAAGGGATGGTATCTTGGGACTCCTGATAATGCTGCTAAAGTGCCATCCTTGCTGATTTCTTTTTCTTTCTCTTCTTCTACCTCCTCCTTAGTATCATGAAATTCCTCATGCTCATCTGAATCAAATTTTGAAGCAACTTCAATATAGTGCACTTGACCTTTCTCCAAACATCTGTGTTTTTTTTTAAATTTCCCTTATGTTTCCAAAGATTTGGGGTTTTTTATTAGTGACTAATTTTATAGGTACACAATTTTCAAGTTGCAAGCTTCTTTTGATAGCTTCCTATAAGGTTGAGGGTGAGAAAGCCTTAACCAAACCCTTAATAGAATCTTCTAAACCATCAAGAAAAGATAAACAATCCTCTTTTCACTCATATCAGGTACCATAATAGCCACTTTTTGAAATTCTTCTATATACTCATTAACTGATTTGGTTTACTTCAACTTTGACAATTCTTTAAAGTACTCTTCATCATCCTTGAGGTCAAATCTATCTATCACTCTTTGACTGAAATCATCAAATGTAGTTACCTGATTGTGACCTTGAGTAGTCATTCCATGATACCACCAATCATAGGCTGCATCTTCCAAGTGTAGACTTGCAAATTGAATAGCATCACTCTCCTTCATGGGGTTAAGTGTGAAGAAAATCTGTAATTTTTGTAGCCATGCTCTAGCTGAATTTTTATTTGTTTCATCAAAAGTAGGTGTTGTAAACTTGCTAATTTTATTTTTGAGCTCTCTTTCACTTATGTCATGCTCCCTCCTGTTCTCTTTCTTGGGCATCAAAGTGTTCATCATATCCACATATTCTCTAAAAGGAACCGAACTACGAAAGTCATCATCTAAGCCATTATAAGTAGCTCTTAATGTAATCAAGTTACCTGTAACCTCTTCCACAGGATTAATGGCTGGATTTGGTACTGGTGGCTCATTTGTAGGCAAGAAAATAGTTTTGGTTGATTTAGATGGTGTGGATTTCAGATTTCTTGGCTCCTCTGAAGTGCTCCCTTTCTCATTAATAGATGCAACTCATTATAGTTTGTCTGTCAATATTTGCAAAGCCTCTCTAGTTTTTGCCAAACTATCCACTGTTTGCTTCTGAGTATTTTGGATGTCTTGGAAAAAGTGTTTTTCCATCTCATCTGGATCAGCCATACTTTTCCCTTCCTTAGATTTTGTACTTTTACTTTCAACTAGAGGTTTGATCAAAATTTCTTTATTCTTTTCTCACTGCAAATATCTTTTTTCTCTTTCACTTAGTTGCATGTGACCATAACTTTTGACATGCAACTGATTAGAAGCAACATGCAACCATAAATTATGACATGCAAGATCTAGGTAGTTGTCAAAACTGACATGCAAGATCTGGGTAGTTGTCAAAACTGACATGCAAGCTTCTACAAACCCTCAGGCTAGCAAGATCATGGCTCTGATGCCACTGAAATGTCCCTTTTCTGATTTTACATGATATTTCAAGCCTCAAATCAGATTTTTAAAACCAAACAACCAATATTACAAAGATCCACCAATTTCTCAAATAAACCCAAATCGAGTATGTCCGAAATAGTGCCAAAAAACTTCACTTCACAAATTATTAATAAATCTGAAAATGGACATTTTTACAAAAATTTTAGCAGCATAACAGCCTACAAAATGACATTTCCAAATCTGTATATCCTTTACACAACAGCTCACAAATGTAGGACAAAAACTATGCTCATCGGGCTCCCGAAAATAATACAAAAATGCCCAAAAACACCACAAAAATACTAATAATCTATCTAAGAAGTTTAATCATGTCCCAATACATATATTCAGATCTATTTTAACATCTTAAATTTTTCAATACAGCAGCGACCCAAACTGATATGAAATACTCAATTGAAAACACCAAACTCATACCAAAAAACACACCCGAAAACCCACAAATCTACACTGTTCAGCACAAAGGAAAACTCTGTATGAGCATGCACATGAAGTGGCTTCAAACTCCCATCCTTAGCCTTCCTAGAAACCTGCAAACTCCCTTTCTTGGGTCTCCTTCTCCATAGGTTCGGCAGCCTCTGAAGAACAACAAAGAAATGAGCAAAAATCAAGTTCTGAAATGAGCCCAAAATGCGTCCAAACCCCTTAAAAGAGGGCATAACCCTAACTCACGTCCAATAGGGGTTAATAAAATATAATTTAATAATAATTTTTATTTATTAGTCCACTGGTTTCCAAAGATTAGCCCCTTTTGCTGAAACTTCACCTTTTTGGGAGCCTGCCTGCCTTAGCAAAGTTTATTATTTTCAATTATTTGAAAAGAGGACATGACATTTTCAGCCCAAGATGACATGTCCATCATCCAGCCATAGAACTGTCCTTTGCATATTGAAGTCTTTATCCATAGAAATAGAGTTAAGCAAGCATTGGTCGATGGTGGAGCAAGACTCAATATTTGCACACTCAAATTTAGTAGAAGCCCTAGGATATACAAATAATGTTCTTGACCCAAGAAAGAAAATTACCATCAAATCTTACAATGACGAGGAAAGATCCTCCAAAGGCATGGTTATTTTTCCAATCAGAGTAGGACTAGTTGTAAAAGAGATTGTTTGTTAGGTCATAGACCTATAATTAACTTATAATATCATGTTGGGGAGATCATGGATTCATGACTTGTAGGCTATTCCTTCCACTTATCATCGGTGTCTTAAATTTCCTTACATGGGTCAAGAGGTGACCATACCAAGAGATCAAAACTTTGCCCAATAGTGTAATTCTGTTGTCTCTCACAATAGGAAAGAAACTAGCACATTAACATATGGCATCATCTAGTCAACAACTATAGACACTTCATGCTCTACCAATAGAAACAACAACCACTCATCAACATCAACTAAGGGTAAAGAGAAAATGGGTTGTTTGGGTCCTTTCATTGCTTCACCAGCATCATCTAAAGAACCTAAATGTCACACTATGAAGAAATGAATAGATTGATGAAATAATTTAATAGAAAGTAAAAATTGCATTGCAAAGGGGTGGGCAAGTACTCAGTCTCCCTATTTGATCTCCCACTTTCTCTGAGATCTCATCCAAAATTGTCATCTCCCAAGCCTTATTGTGCACATTTTATCAAACCAAGTAGCACACCTTTAAACTCAGTGGTAGAAATCAATCAATACAACATTGACATCTCCCCTCACCTACAAAAAAAAGGTTTTGACCTAATGAAAAAGATGGGATACACAAGAGATGGTCCTTTAGGGAAAGAGACAAGTATCATTGAACCTCTAATGGCACAATTTAGGTCCAATAGGTCCAAAACAGGGGTAGGATATGCTAAAAAAGATAAGACACAAGCCTCTTCTGAATCTCATCCTAAGAATAGTGATTCCTCATCATCCACCCTGGCATGGGTACCTAAAAAAAAGGATGGTTATAGCCATAAAACAATTGACATCATAAATTTGAATCTATCCCTCTTAGGTTCATATCCCATGAAAGAGCCATCTATAGGCACCTCTGATAATGAAGATGATGACAATTACACTAAAAATTTGAGTCATTATCCAAGGAGTCTCTTCAAGATAAAGAATGTGATGTAGTTCACATACCCACACCTGATAATTTGGCAACACAAGGAATAACCTCTAGTCTAAGACCTACTTCACTGAGAATCAGGGTACAATAGAGCAACTTAGTAGATGATGAACATGTCAAAGGATTTCAATTTCAAACCCTATTCCCTAACTTCTTTCTAGTAGAAGTTCAAGATGACTACTATGAGCCTCTGTCAAGCTCTATTTTTCCTGACACTCTAGAAGAAGCTCATGTCATAGATCTAATAGATGTAGTGTATGATTCATCCAATGAAATCATATCTTTAAACCCTACTAAACCCTTTCCATATTACAAATCACTACCACTAGTCCATCCCAAACTCATTAACCTGGATACAACAAAGCCTCACCACATCCCTCATTTTGACACTAACTATGAAGTCTTCATCTACCTTAATGTGGTTGAACCATCTCATAGACAAAGAACAAAAGAAAGGCATATAGTCCAGTCTGGTATCAATTACCTCAGTCACACTAGAATGGGTCAAGCATTCCACAACCTCAATGATCAATAGAAAGTTGTGGACAACTTCAAGAAAAAAATAGAAACAAATAGAAGTGACGCATTACAAGGTGAAAACACAATTATGGAACCCACATATGGTGTGATTGATACTTTAGCTAAATACTCTAAGGAAAGATCTTCCATCTTGATTGAGCCAATAGAACCAATCAACATTGGCACAGAGCAAGAACCAAGGTTCATTTATCTAGCACAGTCCTTGAGCATAGAGAAAAGATAGGCATTAATCCACTTCTTTGAAGAAAGATAGATAAAATTTGCATGGTCTTGTGCAAACATGCCTGGATTTGAACTGAATTTAATCCTCCATCATCTCAACATTTCTCCAAAGGCCAAGCTAGTAAAAAAAAAGCTTAGAAAGATGCATTCCCATATAGCTCTGTTAGACAAAGCAGAGTTAGAAAAGTTAATCAGCACCAATTTCATCTGGCCTTTGGCATATGCGTTATGAATATCTAATATTATTCCCATATCAAAGAAGAATGGCAACATATGCATCTGCATCAATTTCTAAGATTTAAATAAAGCATGTCCCAAAGATGATTTCCCCCTTCCCAACATTGACACCATTGTCGATCTAATAGTGAGTCATTCCATGTTTTCGCTCATGGATGGGTTTTTAGGGTATAATCAGATCAAGATAGCAATAGAAGATCAAGAGAAAACAACTTTTACTTGTGCGTGGGGCACATTTTGTTGGAATGTAATGCCCTTTGGGCTAAAGAATGCTAGGTCTACCTATCAATGGGCCATGGCCACTATCTTTCATGATATGATGCATATCTTTATGTAAGATTACATGGATGACATCCTCACCAAATCCCATAGCCACGAAGAACATCTTCCTATACTAGCCAAGATATTCACCCACCTAGAAGCATTCAAAGTTAGGCTCAATCCCAAGAAATGTGCTTTTGGCATTAAATTAGGCAAACTCCTAGGATACATTGTCTCAGCCAAAGGGATAGGAGTTTACGCCGAAAAGGTGTAAGCCATAATCAATATGTGAACTCCAAAGGACCTCAGTCAGTTATGCCCTCTTCAAGGCAGGCTTCAATTAGTTCGTTGATTCATTTCTTAGTTGGTAGAAAAGTGCATACTTTTCACACACTTGCTACACAAAGATATAAATTTTAAGTGGGATGACCAGTGCCAAAAGGCTTTTGACTTACTCAAAACCTACTTGATGAATTTGCCTGTGTTGATACCTCCCATACCACTTGAACCTTTGTTATTGTACATTTCTATAATGGATAAATCAATTAGAGACCTCTTGGTGCAAGAAAATGACAAAGGAAAAGAATAGGCTCTCTATTACGTTAGTCGTACCTTAGTTAATTATGAATTCAATTACTCTTTTATTGAAAAGGCTTGTCTGGCCATAGTTTTTGCTTCCCAAAAGCTGCATCACTACCTTCTAATGCACAAAGTGTAGCTCATATCCAAAATCAAGCCCCTCAAATATTTTCTCAGGAAAACATCATTAAGTAGTCGATTGGCTAAATGGGTGATGATCCTAAGCAAGTTGATAGGAAGGCAATCAAAGGATAGGCCATTATTGATCAATTGGCAGATGCAACTATAGAGAGTTCAAATCCTATCCTAGTAGATTTCCCCAATATGGTAACACTCAATAATTAGGTGCATCAATCAATCAATCAATCAATACAATTGACACGTATTAGACCAAAGATGAAAACTTATTTCCTTATAAACATATGGTTGACACACTTAAGGAATGTTTCATTCATATTACTTTTGAAAAAATTCCTAGAGAGAAGAATAGAGCAACAAATTATACGGCCACCTTGGCCTCCTTACTTTAGCTCCTAGAGTACCACAAGTGGTATGAGTTCTTAGTAGAAGAGGTGGTTCAATCTGTGTTTATTCAACCTGATTCCCTTATCATTTGCCACTTGGACACTCTCAATTCCCTTTGGTATAACCCCATCATTTCATACCTCCATGATAATACCATTCCATCTAACATCTCTTGTAACCAAAAAATATATTTCATTCGAAAAACCTCACGTTACACTTTGGTGTCTAATATGCTGCATAGGAAAGGTCCTGATGGTACTTTGTTTAGATGTCTCGAAAAGGATGAGTCTAGTGTCACTCTATAGGAAGTTCATGTAGGGATTTGTGGACACTCTAGTGGGCTCACACTAGCAAAGAAGATTCTTAGGATGGGGTGATTTTTGGCCAATCATAGAAAAGAATTCTTTCAACTATGTCAAAACTTGCAAAAAATGCCAAATCTATGGCAACCTTGTTCATGCACCAGCCCAAGAGCTCAACCCTTTAGCCACACCATGGCCTTTTTATCAGTGGGGCTTTGATTTAAATGGAGCCATCCATCCACCATCTTCTAAAAGACATAAATGGATTATCACCACCACAAAATACTTCACTAAGTGGGTCAAAGAAGTGCCACTTGCTAACTATATGCTTTTCTTTCATTTTAAACCATATCATTTTTTAGTTTGTCACACCTCACACCATTCTCATAGATAATGCCATGTACTTTAAAAATTAAATAATTGATGAATTATGTGAAAAGTTTCATATTAAACACCACTCCTCATCAATTTATTATCCTCAAGAAAATGGCTAAGTAGAGGTCACCAACAAAACCATTATCAACATCCTCAAAAGAACTATCAATGATATTGGTAGAGATTGGCATTTACTGCTAAACCCCACCTTCTGGGCCTATAGGATGTGTTTTTAGACACCTAAGGGTGTGAAACCTTTCTCCTTGGTTTACAACTATGAAGCTATTCTCCCTTTAGAGGTAGAGATGCTATCCTTGAGAGTTACTCTTCGAGATGTCCTATTAGATGAGGATTATAGAGTGGCCTATCTAGAATAGGTAAAGTTGTTAGGAGAACATTAGCATGTAGGACATGAACACCTCAAAGTGTATCAAAATAGGCTATTGAGATATTACAATAAAAAAGGTCAAACCCTACATTTTTTAGATTGGTGTCCTAGTGCTCCAAGAAAACCCTAAGAACTAAGTGGCTAGGGAAAAGAAAGGAAAATGGGAGGCCAATTAGATTGGTCCTTACATTATCATAGAGTCCTTTGGGACTGGTACTTATAGACTTTTAGATTGTGATGGCACATACCTAGTAGAACCCATCAATAACATTCATCCCAAATGGTTTTATGTCTAGAGCTTTAAGAAGCACATCAAAAATACCACAAAAAAAAAAAAAAAAAATTCACAACAACAAAAAAAAAATTGGTACAAAAGAAGTGAGAATACCACCTTTGGGTTGAAAAGGGGTGAGGGACAACACCTTTGGACTTCCCTGAACAACACAAGTCCTTCAGTGCTAAAAATTAGTCAAGACAGTCCTCAAGCAACCTCCTATGGACAATTTTTTCTTGTTTGAGGCTCATCTAGCACAATCAAGTTAATTTCACATATACCCAATTGAGAAACACTTGTGGGTCACAATTCCATGGTTATTTGGCATCAGATATAGTTCACAGTACTAGAGATAACCAGTACACCAACAACAAAGGGGATCACAACAAATTTAACAAAATAGAGAGTCTGATTACGTAGTGAGATACCATAGACATGAATTGCAGGAAAATTAGTGCACATCTCAGCTATCCACCTTGACCAATGATCACTAATGCTTGTTTTAGTCCTCATCCAACCCATTTGATGTCCCAAACTCCTTTCATTACACCCCTCATGACCCAAACATAGCCATCCATGCCCATGTTCCTGCCTTTTGGCCCATTTTGGTCTCCTGGCCTCTCTAGCTACCTCACACAGTCTTGGTTATCCCCCATATTCCAAAAAATCTCACTCACATCCTCATTCCACTCCCAAAAATCCCAAAATCATCCAAAAATCATCTAAAAATATCAAAAAATTCAAAAATTGCTAAAAAATATCAAAAAAAAAATTAAATCATTTAAAAATATTAGAAAATTTCAAAAATTGCCAAAAATTATCAAAAAAATCAAAAATCATTTGAAAATATCAAAAAAATTCAAAATTTGTCTAAACATATAAAAAAATTTAAAAATTGTGTAAAATTGCAAAATATTCCAAAATTCTCTAAAATAATAAAAAAGAGTTCAAAAATTGTACACATTTGCCAAAAATGTTTAAAAAGGGGTCATATTTGCCAAACATTAGCCATAAAAGCTTGAAAATTTAACAACACCCCAAAATTACTATCAATTCTGCCTCACTCCAGCTCAAATCGGCTATCTAATAGTTGATTTGCCTGAACAATATTAAGAAGCAGTGTAGTAATTTCTTGAAACATCTTGCTAGGCTTCGGAAAATCTAGCACAACATGAATAGTGCAAGAGGTGTCGAGAGGGTCCTCTTTCCCCCTCCCTCTTGTCAAGAACAATAGTTCCCAACAAATCATTAGTCTTATTTATGTGCAGTGGCCACAATTGGTCCAACCCCCTTTAATAAATATATCAATGTTATCCTTAAAGCCCAGATATCCATTGTACTCTATCATCCTCATCCAACTAGGGGCACAGAATAAGTAAACATAAGCATGAGAGCTTGGCTCCCCCTTGAATGCCATTTTATGCCCAAATGCCTTTTTTAGTCCCCTCAAACACATTTTTAGGCCCAAAGCATCTTTTTTAGGGCTCTGAAGCACCTTTCTAGGCCTAAAAGCACCTTTTTTAGGAGCCTCAAATGCCTTTTTTAGGCCCCCCAAATGCCTTTTTAGGCCCAAACACCTTTAGAGGCCCCTAAAGTGCCTTTATACGCCCCTCAAATGCCTTTTTTAGGCCCAAATGCCTTTTTCAGGCCCCCCAAATGCCTTTTTAGGCCCAAACACCTTGTATAGGCCCCTAAGTGCCTATTCAGGCCCAAACACCTCTTTTAGGCCTCTCAAGCACCTTTTGAGGCTCAAAGTGCCTTTTTTAGGCCACTCAAACACCATTTTCAAGGCCTGAGTGTCCTTTTTGGGACCCCAAATGCCTTTTTATAGGCCTTGAGAATATCCATCTCAACATATACCTAGAGGAATATCCCAACCTTGGCCTTATTAATGTCTGTAATGGCTATTCATAAACATAGACTTATGCCTTACACATTGCAGCTCCCCATATATTACATAGATCTATAATTCTCCTCCATTATGAGCCCACACAGATGTTCTTGCCTACCAGTAACAGTTATCCCTGCTCTATGAATCATATTGTTCCTACTTTTACGGAGATTAAAATTGTTCCAATATTTGCCACAAAACACAAAAAACATTTCAATACCTATCAAAAATCCCAAAAACATTCACATATTTCTCAAAACACTAAAAACATCCAAATATATTCCACAAAATACCAAAGATGAAACATGACAATGCATTACAATCAACATCAGTTGTCCCTTTGCTTGCCACAACAACAAAAAAAAACTTTTTAATTCTCCCACGATGATAATTGCAACATTACATTCAAATAGTGTCTAGTGGATCATTTATTCTTGCCTCCTTGGAGAAGGTGGCAAAACAAGGTGTCCAATCAATGACGTCTCTTTTGGCCAAGCTCTAGATGAAGAAGCCTTTGGTGTTAACCCTCTATGTACCAACACCACATCCATGGGAATTGGAGACCTCCAACCATGTAATTGTGTGTTCAACAGCTATGTAAATTCCCTATCTACAAATTATGTCTCTCGTCGGTCCCCATTTGGGAATGCCTGATAATAACATCCCATCCAATAAGCAGCTTCTCATTGTACCTTCACCGTCTGGTGCATTTCCATGAACACATTCTCCACCAACTTGTTTACCCTTGGTATAGTAAACAATCATTGGGCCACATCTCCCTCCTATTGCATCTGATCAATCATCATTCACTAGCACTCCACATGTGTTTTTGCCTTGCCCAAATGCTATTGCAATTGTCTCATCTTCCCCTTGCTTAACAGTAACCACTCCTATAGCTTCAATGCCAAGGAGTTTTCTTTTGCAATCACCTCCCTAAATGAATCAAACTACAACTACAGTAACACCAGTTCATTCTAAGCACTCTCTAAACCCACTTACACCATCTTTAGCGATTCATGCAACCAATGGGTCCATGACCATTCCACCTGCATCCTTGCATCACTTCCCTTTGCTCATGCATGTTCCACATGCACTTCCATTTCTAGTGACTGCACTTGCACCCACTCTACCTCCACTACCACTTGCAACCATCTTTCCTCCATTTGTACCCCATCTTCCCATACCTTCTCCATAATTCCTAGCAAAAATGTGACCTCCTATTCTGCATCCTCTATTTGGACTCTCTTTGTAGCTAACATTCTCTATAATTCCCCCATGTCCCATGACAATTGATCTTTTCCTCCCACCTCTAGCCTTGGCTCCTCCACCTTTACACCACTCATTCCCCCTTCTGTTGTCCCCTATCTCGGTGTCCTGAGATTAATCAACTGATGCATCTCACTCATTACTTCAACTGAAGCTTCTCCCATGGACTTTTTAGGAGATTTATCTCCCCTGCCTCCTCCTCTACTCCTGACATACTCTTTGTCATCCTAGGTGGATTATTCTCCACCTACATCATCAATTCATCATTCAATATCACCTGCAATGCTTGTTGCACTATAGTCTTCAACAACATCATTTACGATGACAAGGGTGTTTCCTCTACCCTAATCCCCACTCTTCTAATTGCACTGACCCTTGTCCTACCTAACTTGCCTCACCTAGCCCTAAAATTAAAACTTGGAGTTCTAACTGATCCACCAATTCCTTGAAGGTTCATCGAATGCACTTTGCTCTTCACCCTTGCCTCATCCACCTTCCTAGGCTAGCATCACCCTCCTGTTGCAACTAATTTGGTGAGCCTGAGATACTTTCACTTGCATGATTCCTACAACTTCTCAATACATTCAATAATCACATTCTACTGTTTACCTCACCTTGTTCCATTCCCATGTTTTCCACTTACTTATAGTCTTCACTCACTTGAGACTTGTTCCTTACTCATCTTCCACATATCCACTCTCTACTAAATCACCACTGACACATCCCACACTTTCTTATCCACCTATTACAATAGTTTCTCCTTGGTAGAACTAAACAAACTGGACACTATTACACACAACTGGAAGCACACCTAGTCTACAAATAATAGTTTTCTACACTATCTTGTGCTTTTAGTGCCTTGATGATGTGCTTGACTAAGGTACCAAGATGAAGTCATGATATTTTTATTGGTTTTTCATGTTTAGCTGTGGTGATACTTTGGTTTCACGCATTATTGGTGTTCACTTATGAGTGCCTCCTCTTCTATGGAATGCCACATGTACCTCAGCCAATTTTGTGTGCTATCTTAGGTGAGGTCTTTTATCTGATATGTGACTATTTGCATGCCTATTTTGTATTATTCTATGGCTATAGCTTCTATTTTTTAGTGATTTTCATGTTTTCTTGTACATTGTTCATCTTTGTTGGTACTTCTTGGTGTGACATAGTATTCATATCACTATAGTTGAGCTGTGATGGTTGTACTTAGTCACTTTTTATCAAATGCTCTATGATGAAAATCAGCTTGCATTTCTTTAAAATAGTGAGAATTAGTTGCATTCATCTAGTTTTCATTTTCATTTTAGGTTCCTTGAAAATAACCTTTAGTCAACAAGTTCAAGACTAGTTATCTAATAATAGACAATGGCATCAACATCAATATCATCACAAGATTCTAGCACTCAACTCTCATGGAATTTGTCTCTTCACAACATGGTCACCAGCATCACATTTCATGAGTTCACATTTTCATTCCAATCATTGCATTATGTGACTTTCAAATCTTAGACAATTCTAGTCACTATCAAATTTCACCACCACATCTACTGCCTTGCATTGCTTTAGAATCTCAAACAATCTCGTTTAACCACAATCCATCACATTAATTTCTTTCATGCATATCATCTTTTCATTTTGTGGCTTTTGAATCCCAAAAGTTGACACCCCACCTCATAGCCTTTGAATCTCAAACAATTTCATTTCCTTCCATTTTTCACCTTCACTCACACTTTATTTGTCGCATTATATTTTATCACATTTTCATTTATCTTTTCATATCATTTCATCCCACTTTCACACATTTTTTTAATTATCATTTTATCGTGTTCCATTCCATAACACTTTGCCACACATTCACTCCTCACAATAGAGTTCATTTCATTACATATCTTTATATTAGATTACATTAATTCCTATTCTATTACATACCATCTTATTTTTATCATATCTCATATCATACTTCATTACATTGTATCATTCCCATTTCCTTGCCATTTTTTATTCACTCACAAAAATCTTTTCATTTCATTACATCAGCTCTGATCATTTCATTTTCGATAATTTCATTCATTCAACATTTCATCACATATCATTTCATTCATTAGACATTTCATTCCATTTAATTACCTATTTCATTTCATTTCATTACCTATCATGTCATCGCATATCATTTCATCCATTAGACATTTCATTCCATTTTATTACCTATTTCATTTCATTCCATCACCTATTTCAATCTATTACCTATTGCATTTCATTCCATTTCATTACCTATTAAATTTTGTAAGAATTTGCATTAGGGAAAAATTCACCCAAGACCAAGGAACTCAAACACAAGCACAAAATAGACTAGAGTATGATCAGAATAAATGTATAGTATTCAATTCAATGTACAAGTACACTAGAAGTGCCAGTATATAAAGGCCTCTAAGATGCATCTAGAATGCCTGAGAATCAGTATCATGATAAGTCATGACAACTTAGTGAATGATACAAACTCTAGTGTTGTAGGCATCATGTGCTGAATTAGAGTTGCATACTTCTATGTTGTCGACATGACAATTCAAAAAGGTACACAAACTCCTAAGTGTCTCAAAAAATAAATAATAAAATAATGCACTAACCTAAGTAAACTTAAGTAAAGTGTAAATAGTAAATATCTATATACACCAACATCCCCCCCTTAAGTGCAACTTAGGGGAATGCACTTAAGCTCACAAATGCATGATGGGTCCCGGCTACGAGGCCATGTAAGGTACCCATGTACAAAAGTAATTTTCTACATATAAATGATGTAATGCAATCTCTCATAAGGCAGAGAAAGAGGGAAAACCTCATGGGAAAAACCCTCCTCCAAAAAGAGACATAAGTACAATAGAGAAGATGAGAGAGAAGAAGACCTCAGATGAGGAAAAGATCCCTTCCAAGAAGAAAAAAGAGAGAAGTCAAGGGACTCCCCTTTCTAAAACATCCTACATCCCTAAGAGATCTTGTAAGTGAATATACTTTACCTTAATGAAGGGTTTGGTGAAGATATTGGTGACCTACTTTACTACAGGACAATATTGTAGTGGAATGATCTTCTCATGTATTAGATCTATGATGTAGTGCATATGAACCTCGATGTTCTTTGTTCACTGATGTTGGACTGGATGCTTAGAGATTTCAATAGCACTCTAATTGTCACAATGAAAAATTTTAGGCTTAGATAGATTGAATCCAAACTCCTCCAAGATTTTTTGTAACCAAAGAGCCTCTGTAGCTACATTGATAGCTCCTTGATACTCAGACTCTATGGAAGAAAGAGCAACATTATTTTGCTTCTTACTCTTCAAGCAAATAGGGCTAGAACCAAGGTGAAATATGTAAACTAAAGTCGACTTGTGATAATCTAAGTCCCTTGCATAGTCTGAGTCTGTGTATCCAACCAACTCAAGTCCTATACCTATTGCATAATGTATACCATGTGTATGTGTATCCTATATATAGTGCAAGATGCACTTGGTAGACTTCCAATGAAGCTCATGTAGTTTTTTCATAAACCATAAAACCATGCCAAATACAAAAGCTATATCAGGGTATGTATGTGTCAAGTACATAAGGCTACCACTTAACTATCTATATAATGTAGCATCAACAAGTGGAGTGGTACACTTAGCCTCTAGCTTGACACTTGATAGAAAGGGAGTGGTATTAGGCTTGTAGTCACTCATGTGAAACTAAGAAAGCAAGTCAAGAGCATACTTGGGTTTTGAAAGTGTGATCCCTATTGAAGACTGCGTGATCGCAATACCAAGGAAGTAATGTAGCAAACCCAAGTCTGTCATAGTAAATCTATCCTGTAGAGAGGTCTTGACATTGGAAATGATGGATGAAGTGCTTCCTATAATGATTAAGACATCTACATAAAGTACTAGTATCAAGTGTGAGTCATCCTTCTAAAGAATGTAAACATTCAAATCAAAATGACACCTAGTGAATCTTGCTAAGAGTAGGAAGGAATCCATTTTGGCATACCAAGCCTGAGGAGCCTACTTAAGAGCATAAATAGACTTCTTCAATCTATGAACCATAGTAGAATCCTATACGAACCCCTATGGCTACTCCATATAAATTTCATCATGAAGATCACCATTCAAAAAAGCACTCTTTACATCCATCTAGTGTACAACCCAACCATGAGCTACAACAATAGCTACTATCAGGAAAATGGAGTTCATCATGGCAACCAATGCAAAAGTCTCTATATAGTCAATACCTAGAACCTACGAGAAACCTTTGGAAACTAGTCTAGCCTTATGCTTATCCACACTTCCATCTACTAAAAATTTGGTTTGATAGATCCACTTACATCATACTAAATTTTTTCCCTTAGGAAGGGAAACTAAGTCCAAGTGTTGTTTTTCATCAAGGAGTTATACTATTCCTCCATGGCCTTGTCCCATTTTGGAATCCCTGCTGCTTCTGTAAATGACTATGGATCTGAAGCAATGGCTATATATGCATGTGGAAATGACTTGTGTTGTGACCTTGTCCTCTAAGTGTCTGAAGGATTTCCCACCAATGAACCTACTACATCAAGGGTTTGTTGTGACCAACAAGGTTTAGTGGACGAAGGAATGTCCTCAATTGTTTGTTGACCCTACGAAGGTGGTGTCCTGTGAGTCAAAGTGGAAGGAATCTCATCTTCCAAGTTACTATCATCACTATGATCACTATCCATGAAGGGGGAAGAAGGAGGAGTTGAAGAAGCCAAACTTAGACAAGTTTCTTTGAAGTGAGAACTCCTCTCATAAAAGATTTCATGAGTCTTTGGATCCATTAGTTTGTATGCCTTGAGATGGTTAGGATATCCAACAAATATACATGGTTTTCTTTGTGGTTCTAATGCCTTTTTCTTTTGTTGAGGTATCCTTGCCCATGCTGGACAACCAAAAACTTTGAAGCGCTTTACAATTGGTCTTTTTCCACACCATGCCTCAAAAGGTGTTATTCCATCTAAGGCCTTATGCAGACTTCTATTTCAGATGTAGTTGGCACAACACATGGCTTCTACCCAAAACACTTGATTGAGAGACTTATGTTGAAGCATACAAGTGGTCATTTCCTTAAGGGTTCTATTCTTTCTTTTAGCTACACTATTCTATTGAGGCATGTATGCAACTGAATGTTGAAGATCTATACCCTCATTTGTGCAAAAGTCTATAAGCTTGGAGTTGACATATTCTCTGCCATTTTCTATTCTTAGGATCTTGATGGCTTTCCCTATTTTTTTCTCAACTTAAGCTTTGAAGGTGATGAAGTTATCAAATACTTCACTCTTTTGAGAAATAAAAAACACCCAAGTGTATTGTGAAAAGTCATCAATAAATGTGAGAATATAGTGGGCCTTACCAAATGATGGTACTAGAAATAGGCCAGCTACATCACTATGAACCAATTCTAGTATAGTAGTTGCCTTCCAAGGCTTTCCCTTGTCATATTTCTCTTTGGGATGCTTTGCCTCCTCCACAACCTAGACATACACCCTCTGAATACTTGACTTGAGGTAGACCAATGACCATATCCTTGCTATTGAGTTGTTGAAGGTAGTGATAATTGAAATCTCAAAATCTCTCATGCCATAGTTTACTTTGTGTATTTCAATGAGTCAACAAGGCAAGAGAAGTGGAATTAGGCACAAAATGTGAGAAAGAATAAATTCTTGTCTCATGGTTATCCTTTCCAACTACCACCATAGAATCATCTTTGAGATTTTTCACCACAACTGTATTGGGAAGGAACTCTACTTTGTTGCCACATTCATAGTGAGTTATCTGATAGATGGAGAGAAGGTTGGTGCTAAGGTTAGGAACATGAAGAACATCCTTGAAGATGCCATTTTTCAACTCAACATTGCTTTTACCTTCTACTTCCACTTGAGTATCATTGCCCACATAGATGTAAAGTATATTTGATGGTTTTAAAGAGGAAAACTGCTCCCTTGAAGCACCCATGTGATCTATTGCTCCTAAATCAAGAACCCATTCCTCAACATTGTTTGTACTTGCTACCAAAGCTTGTCCCTTACCCTTTGAAGTGGTTGAATATACCTTATCCTTATATACATTTGGTACATCAATTTTGTGTTTCCTCATTATGTTGATCAATTAATAAATCTGCTTATCCTTGCACTCATGTTCATCATGACTATTCCTCTTACAATAGGAACAACTTTTCTTCTCCTTTTTGTTGGAATTGTTCCCCTTTTGATTATTCTTGGAAGAAGACTTTCCTTTTTGTAAAGAAGATTGTTGAGTGGAAGAAGATTGATTTCAGGAAGATTTTTGTTTTGAGGAGGATTATTGTGTGTCATCTTGTGGCTTAGCCTTCCACTACTTCTGCTTCTTATTGGAGTTTTTACCACTTGAATTACCTTCATTAGCTACCAAGGCTTTGTTCTTGGATGACTTAAGAATTCCCATACCCGCTAGATTGTCATGTTCTAGGATCAACATTTCTAAAATTATCTCAAATGAAGCCCTAATGTAGGCACTACCCATTGTTAATTTGTGAGTATTATAACTAGAAACAAAAGGAGCATATTTAGGTGAAAGATGAGTCATGATGTGTTTGATCATCTTTCCATCCTTGATGGGTTCACCACAATCCTTAAGTTGTGCCCTATACATGTCTACTTGGGTAAGATAGTCTTTGATGGTGTCAAAATTCCTAGGATCCAACTTGAGAAGTTTTTCCTCTATGGTGTAAGCTATGTCTTCATCTACTGTCCCATACAATGCTTCAAGTTTAGCCCAAACCTCTATTAGATCGATAAGCTTCCTAATATGAAATTTCACAAGATCAGAGATATTTTTTAACAAGGTTCCTAGGGCCATCTATTATTTGGATTCCTAGTCTTCTTTCCAAGCTTCATCAGCATCAGTAGGAGGTTTTTTTGTTGCACCAGTTACATAATGCAATAAACCTTTTTCTACCAATGGTTCCTCAATGTTTTCTTTCCAAGTAGCATAATTATGTGGAGTTAACTTTGAAAAAGAACCCATAATGCAAGAGCAAAAGATCAAGGAGACACAATACATAGTACATGCCCCCCCCCCCCACCTCCCTTTTCACTCAATCAAAAAATCCCCCCCAAATGAATGATTTTGGCACTTTATATATAGTGCATTTACAATAGGCCACTTGTCAAAATGGACAAAGTGGGCTTTTTGATTTTGCTGATTACAACTCTGTATAGAGTACAAATCTAGAATTTTACAATGTAGCTCAAAAATACAACAATTATGAAGCTATAAAATGCAAAAGATGACCTATTTCTAAAAGTGGCATTTTTGTGCACACAAGACTACAATGTAACTATAGATTTAAAAAGTAGATAAAAAGATATGCACTTTAAAAAAAAATAGAACCTAAAAAGGAGTCCAGATGAGCCCACACGATGTGTTTGACTTTGCAAAATGCAGGATTAGATAGGTATAGTCACCAAAAAATGCTATTTCTAACAAATCTGTGCACTAAAATTGGAAAAACACTACACCACTAAAAAGATTAGGAAATTTTACCCAAAATCAAATGAAATTGCACCTAATTTGGAATTTAGCTAATCTAGTTATGACCTTTCAAAGTTGGCCTACCAAATCAAAACTACATCTAAAGAGGGGTCTAGAGAGGAAAACACGATGTTAAATTTGATGGTCAAATGGCTGTCATAGTATTTCAAAAATGCCTCTGAATGATGGTCAAATTGCCATCAAATTTAATATAGTACTTTGATGATACTTTGATGACATCAGCAAAAATGAACGCCCTTACTAACGTGGTGATGATGTCACTTGTACAATTGATGATGTTAGTGGTATAAATTTGTATAGAATTGTATGGCTAGATCCGACGTGTCCATTGATTAGATGTATGGTAGGTGGCTGACTGTGCTGGTATGATAGGCTATCATGTTGGCTTGTGTGGCACAAGTGAAGTGTACAGGCCATGTGGGCAAGTGTATAAGAAATCATTTGTCTGACATGTGTCATGCATTGTATGGTGGATGAGTATGAATAGGTGGCATTGATAGGGTCACTACAACTATTGTGTGGAAGAGATATTAGACACCACAATGAAATGTAGGATTGTGTGCCAAATTTTATGTTGGCTCTTGATTTAATAGTTTTGAAAATAACAAAGAAACTAGACAAATGCATCTAAGGCTAGAAAATTGCTATGACGGATACACTTGACTACAGTCTTGGGCCAACTATAAGGCTAGACCCTTCTTCTTCTTCAGGCTCTGCAAAACCTAGATGGGTGAACCTTAGATTCAATTGATATCGTACTAGTGAAAAACATATCCCTAAATCTATTTAGCAGATGAAAATCCCTAAATCTCCTAATGACTTATGTAGTAACAAAGAAGTGCAGTAGCAAATTACAACTCTATGGAATGCACAAGCTAAGTAAGGGTTAAACTGTTCTAGCTCTTCAACATAAAATATAAAGATGATTTTAATTTGATTTTGATTTTATGTAGGTGGGGAAAGTGAAAGAAAACTAGTTATGAACAACAAACTTATGATCCTATAGCTGATTAGTGCCTGATCCATTGGGAAAATTCATGAATCTCCTTCATGCATTTTGGATATTATATACTTATTCATATATTCAGATATATGATCTATCCATTCACCTTGTAAATAGACATCAATGTTTGATCTAGATCTCATTCTTACCTGATATCCTCCTCAATAAATTTGCAACCTTGTTGATTTCTATGAAGCATTTACACAATTCCTTGAATTATCAGCAATAATGAAACAACATACAGCCTTAAGGGACTGCAACTATAACAAAGGCTCTTTGTTCCAAGACCATAAAACATCACAGCTCAATTGAGAAAGGAGACAAGATTTAAACTGAAACTAGACACTTGTTGCTCATTGTATTAATTTCCTCGAAATAATACATAAAAATGCATGAAATTAACTCACAAAGAACCTAATAAACTAGACTATACAATGAGAAAATGTTTTCATACAAGAGAGAAAATGGAGGGAATGAGAAACTAATGGGATGGGAAGGGGGTATCATAGCCCAAGAAAAAGCTTCATGGTCTGGAACTAGCACATCCCAGGTTTTCCATTCAGAATTCATCAATTCCAGGGCCATTTCTACTAAATGCCTTCATTCCAGAGAAAATTTCCAAATTTTCCAATCCTTACAAAAGAGAAGAAGAAAGCATAAATAGAGAGGAAGCAGTTCCCAGATTGAATCTATAATTGACAAGTGTCCCTTCAGAATTTTTCCTCAAGAAGCTGAAAAGAATCTCTCTACCTTCTCTCCTCCATGGGTAAATCAAATCACTAATCAACTTGCCTCCAAAGTCATCAACTATCTCAGAAACTTGATGATGAAAGAACAACTAATTTTTTATGTTAAAATGAACACAAGGTAAAAGTAACAAATCTGTTGAAATGTAACTTCCAAAATGTAAGACAATTGTTTCAAGATTATTTTCTTGACATTCGGATCCCAACAAGCTTTTAGAACTGCCCTCTAACCAATTCTGATGCTCCATGATCAAATCTTCCTGTTCTGCCACCAATGCCCCAAATTTCACAAAATGACCTATAGCTCAAATTGGTGAACACATGTGCACAATCTGACTTCATATTTGGAAAATTCAAATTTTTCTAGTTCTAGTGGTATATTGGAGCTTCTATTTTGGATAAAAATTACTCCAATTATAGTCATTTGAAAATCAGACCTCTGCTCCATGACTTCTCATTAAAAATTCAAAAATTATATCCTTTTATATAGTTTCAACTATATTAAAACTTTCCAGACTTTAGTTAAAAAAATTTGATCTGCATGTGAAACCAAAAGGAAAATAAAATAAAATTTATATTTGAAACCTTTTGAATTTTCTTGCCTTTTCAATTCAAGTCAAACATGGTTGACCATCCTTGACACGTGACACATTTTGATTGGTTTGCAACTATACAATTGGGTGCCACATGTCACCACATTAGTTGTCATGCTCATCATCACATCAGCATGCCACCTCATACTCACTATGTCACTATACTAATGAGTGAGCAAATTCCCTTTGGTGATATAGCAACATCTATTGGATCTACCATGTGGAGCGATCTGGTGCATTCTTGAGACTTGCCTGCCACATCACAACCTACCTTGGATTTTGTGCCATGTGGCACCTTGTGATTGGTCCTAATTTTGTCACATCACTACCTAGTCATCCAGTCAGTTGCCACTTGTCACATGTTGGTTTGTTAGAGGATCTGCAGATAGGACCCATGACAACACCTATCGGATTCCAAGGTTTTTCGGCAGGTCACTATGTCGCTAGCCAAAAAACTTGAGATTTTTAGGCTAGTGAAGTAGCGACTAGCCGAATTTTTTGAATTTTTTGGCAAGTTTGACTATGCTGATGTCATCCCCTTAGCATGTTTGTTCATTCAAAATTTTACCTCTTTGGTCGACCACCAGCCCACCTACGCAAGCTAGGCTTCCACAAAAAGCACCTATCTTTAAGAAAGTAAACAAGATGTGTGCAATCATATTTGAATACATATTAGTTGCACTCACAAAAGATTTGGGATAAATGGTTTTAAACAACCCTTATCCCTATTTCCCACATCTACTGCATGCTCTTCCTTTTTGTTTCATGCATGGACAGATTGTGTTCTTCAAACTCTAACATGCACTCTCCTCATGTTGGCCAGCAGCTTGCCTACATAGCATGAGTCTCTTTGCTCATTGTGTTGACTGTTCCTGTTATCTACTAGGGGATTGAGCTACCAATAGCCTGATGTGCTCTAACACTACCATTAGTAGTATTAAATGTTACATATGTGCGAACTTTGAAGACCAGATTCCAACATACAGGAAAGGCATTTTAGCACACCACTAGTTGCTTGTAGCTATATTGCTCCTTTGTGTGAGCTCTCTTTGACCAGGTGTGTGGAGTTTCTTTGTTTGGCACTTCCCATTTCTCCATAATTGCATGGGTGTGGACTTCTCCCTTTAAAACTAAGGCCATTTTTGCTTGCATACCCTACATTTTTTGGCTTCTTAAAACTCTTTGCCTACTCACAGCATATGCCTGCTCTCCTTGGGTAGTGACTTTTCTTGCTAGCGTGGAGTTTTCCCTTTTGTTTAACCATGGGCTTATTTTTGAAGTTGTCCCCTGCAAAATCCTCTTGACACTACCTCTCTTCAAGAGGCGAATCCTTTTCAGTGCCAGATATCCCCCTTCATCCTCTTTTTTTAAAAAAATAACAAAACTTCAAAAAGCACCGTAATAGCTTGCTATAAAATATTTGCATCGATTTGGATGACAACAATTTTTTTAGATAGTCAATCTAGTTAGCTTATTATTCAATTGATGAAAAAGTTACTATAATGCTCTCCATTTCAAAGCTTCCAGCTTCGACTACCTTATCTAACCATGAGCTTTTTTTCTCACGTGGACCCCTGGCAGCTTCTACTTTGCATAATTATTTGGTGTATCCTTCAAAGTTAGCAGCAGGTGTAATTGGATTTGAGCAATATGGAACTCATCCTCAGAGATGAGACAGATCCAACTAAAAGGCATATTATCACTTCAATATCAACAACAATGACAACTTTATTTTCATCTACTTCAAAAACCTTCCCATGTTGACCTTTACCCAAAACTATTTCATTGATGTAAATGTATGCATTGATTGGGCCAAGGCATATATGTATCTCCCCATTGCATAAGATGGACATGTATTATTGAAGTTGCAAAAAAAAAAAAAAAAATTGCACTAGTGAAAAGTTGTCGACATTCTGAAACAAAAGCTGAATGATTCCATCAAGGGGACAAGTTGCAAATAATAATGTCCTCCAATGAATTAATAAGTCTTGGATCTAAGATCTGGACTAGGCCTTCTTCTTTTTTTTCCTCATATCCACTTTCAAAATGAACAGATGGCATGTACTTTGAAACAAGCATTTTCACAGCAAGGTCAAAACATGTTCATCCTGATATCCCAAGGACCCAATCATACCAATCATCATTCATATCATTATTAGACCATGACATTCTAATAAAAAAAATTCCTCCTAATTCCATTTTAATCATTTGAAAATCCCACAATGCCCTATTAATCAAATGGAAATAGTCGAACCCCAAAGTGGGTTCGGCTAAAAAAATTTCATTTCCAAACACTTGAATCCTCAAATTGATCTACTGAGATCTTCAAGTTGACTGAAATCAACATTGAGCATTGAATTATCCTTAAAAACTTATTTTAACCATTTACTGCCAACTGTCATTTTAATGCTAGAAGGTCCTTTAACTAGCCTTAAAAAATGACCAAAACACCTGATCAAGATCTAAAAACTGGCACATTGATTCTTTGCTCTACACACTATTACCTCGTCAAATCTGATCTCATGAAAAAATCATAGTCAAAAGATATTAACCGTCAAAGTTGACCTCTTAGAACTACCTACAAGAAAACATGTCAAAAAAAAATAAACTAGGTTCGGATTTGGCCTTGAAAACTGGGCAAATAGACACTTGGGAAGATGAAAATTGGGGCATAGGTTCACTATCATGAGGAAAGTATAAATCTATGATTTGGGCTCATGAAGAATAACAGGACACATTTGGCAAGTGGTCAAAGTGGGTTACTTGGATTTTGAAAATTGGAACAATGTTAGAAAAGTGATTTTTGCATATGGAATTTACCTAGAAAAGTGTGCAAATGGATTCATCATGACTTGAAAATTGGCACACTTAAATTATTTCTAGTGGACAATACAATGGTTCAATCCATTTGATTTCACCTATCACAAATTAAGATTTATAACACCACAAATAGGGGTACTAACCAATCTGCATGTACTGACACTAGTAAAAAGATAGAAATTGCATTTGAAATCGCATTTGAAAACTGATCAAACGGATTTGTCATAAGCAAAAACTTGAAACATAACTTTGATGTTTACAATGCAATGCAAAAGGATATTTCTCATTTTTTTCAACTAATCAAAAGTTATAGCATGTCAAATAGGGCGTCATAGAATTCAAAAATAATTGCGAAAGCATGAAAATAATAACTAACCAATTTTGAGGGGTTCAAAACCTAATCAAACAGACTCTAAATGATCCAAAATCTGAAACATAGGTTCTTGGGTATGGACACTAGATACTCCCAAAGTGGTGGGTCACAAAACATTTCTGGGTGTGAGATATTTAGATGCAAACATGGCCTCCTATCGCTGTTTGACATAGGGTAAAATGCAGATTTGACACTAGCTCAAAACAAGACTTCACGAAATGGCTTGAAATGTCAATTTAATTTCATGAAACACTTAGACAGGTTGAATTAAAGGTGTTAGAAACATTGAACACCTCTTGGGGCTCAAAAGTATAGCTGGGTACATAGGCATCAAAAAGCATTTATAGGGCTCAAATTTCTCAATGGTACTCAAAATTGACCATGCAATTTTTAGTCCCAATAGTTTATATGGTAAATGAAAGTCGCAACAGTGCTAGGCTTGATTTTCTAGTAGTAAAAATGTGTTAGCACCACCAGTCATTGGGAGTTTCATAGGTGCCATGTAATCCTTTCACAGGGCTTGGAATCATGGGGTGTAGTCCCAAATGGGTTGTGGGATAAACCTCATGGTGATATAAAATAAACACTTGTCGATGTTATAACCAAAGCCTTCAGTGGAGAATGTGGCCGCTTGTTGGTTTGTTCACTGATTGAGAATTTTTTTGGTATGTGGATAATATTTACTGGGAATAGTGTAGTTGTTGGTTTCTCAAATTGTTAGCCAAAAAATTAGATAATGTGCCCACCCAATTATGATGCCATGATGGAATATGCCCTAAAATAATAGAATATTCCTTCTTGCAGGTCTAGGGTGTGACTACTCGATTCTACAAAAAAAATCTTTGCAAGCCCAATTGTGCAAAAAATTTGAAAAAACATCTAAAAAAATATAGAGAAATAGCAGAATTACAGATTTGGAAATGAATTAAACTGATCAAGAAAAGACCATACCTAGCTTGCAAATCAGGTCTTTGGGTTTCAATTTACTAAAAAAAAATTTCCTCAAAATCAAATTTTGCCTATAGTAGGCAAATTTATAGTTGATTTTCACTGAATCGTCACTTCAAATGCAATGGCAAGGTCTACTTTGGCTCTAGATACTCCCAATTGTTGCAAATGCTCTCAATCTAAATCGACTCACTACTAGAGATGAAGCAACAAGGTCTCCAATAGCTTTGTGACAAGTATCTCCCTCATCTCTAATACCATGTAAGAATTTTTCTTAGGGAAAAATTCACTCAAGACCAAGGAACTGAAACACAAGCACAAAATAGACCACAATATGATCAGAATAACTATATAGTATTCAATTTAATGTACAAGAACACTAGGAGTGCCTGTATATAAAGGCCTCTGAGATGAATCTAGAATTCCTAGGAATCAGCATCATGATAAGTCATACTATCATGATAAGTCATGACAACTCAGTGAATGATGCAAACTCTAGTGTTGTAGACACCATGTGCTGAATTAGAGTTGTGTACTTCTGTGTTGTCAACATGACAACTCAAAAAGGTACACAAACTCCTAAGTGTCTAACAAATTAAATAGTAAAATAATGCACTAACCTAAGTAAACTTAAGTAAAGTGTAAATAGTAAATATTTATTTACACCAACACATTTTATTCCATTTCATTACCTATTGCATTTCATTCCATTTCATTACCTATTTCATTTCATTACCTATCATGTCATCACATATCTTTCATTCATTACACATTTCATTACCTATTTCATTTCATTTTGTTACCTATTTCAATCCATTACCTATTTCATTCCATTCCATTTCATTACCTATTACATTTTATTCCATTTCATTACCTGTTGCATTCCATTCCATTCCATTACCTCTTGTATTTCATTCCATTTCATTACCTATTGCATTTCATTCCATTTCATCACCTATTGAATTTTATTCCATTCCATTCCCTATTGCATTTCATTTCATTCCATTACCTATCTCACTTTGTTTCATTTCATTTCATTCCATTGCCTCACATTGTGTTTCATCACATATCATTTCTTTTCCATGTTTCATCAATTTTTATCACATTTTCATTACATTAGCACCCCATTCATCTCATTATGATTCATTTTCCACAATCCATTCCATGACAACCAATTTCATTACATCATATCACATTGTGTTACATTTCATTATATTTCATTTTATTACATCACATTATATCATGTTGCATTTCATTATATTCCATTTTATTTCATTCCATTACAACCAATTTCATTACATCACATTTTATTTTTACCACATTTCATTTCATGTCATTACATTCATACTATCACATCACCTTTTCATTGCATTATGGGAACATATCATCTATTCTAATATTGTTATCCATATGTCATGCTACATAAATCATTCACATATATATACACATCCACATCCACTACTACCATAATCATCAATTCAAACTATCACATGCATACATAAGTCCATGATATAACAAGTGCACATATCTGAATATCAAATAAGCTCAGATATCTTATTTAGAATATCAGATGAACTACACCAGCAAGAACATCCAAATGATCACATAACATGAACATCAATAAGTCACAAATGTCTATCCATATGAACATCCATAAGTACATCAGCATAAATATCAAATGAACATCAAAAGAATAATCATACATAATGAGGTATACGGTCACAACACATAATATACACTCATCCATGAGTAGGTGCTTGATCTGACGATCCTTGCTCACTGGTGGGACTCCTCCCCTCTCAGGGCACTTGCTCTGTCACATCTATCAACAGTGTAACATATCCAATCACAATAGTTTTACTTGTAAATGCCCCATCTATCCTTGGTGGCAGTGGTGGTGGTGGTGGTTTTGGTGTCATCACACCTATAAATGTCTGTAGGGTGCTCAACACCTCACCCATCTAAGCCTCTATGGAACTCATCCAAGTCTCCAAATCTGTAGAAACCCCCTAGCCTCTCTAGTGGCAACTGTGCCTTTGGTAGAACCTATTGTTGTCCCTATGGTTGTGCACTTAGTGGATCTCTAATCAGAGCCTGCACTTGTGGCCTCTATCATCGGGCAAACTACACATCCTCTAGCAACCTAGCCCTCACCTACTCTACTCTAGCCCACTCCACCCCTCTATCCTACTTACCAACCATACCTCCTCTCACCTATGCACCACCTCAACCTCAAATCCCTCCAACCCTCCCTACACCCACTAGTCCCTACACTAGGCCTCGTGCCACTCCCCTTGGTGGTAGTACCATGGCTACTTAGCCTCACCTCCCCTATGCTCTAGCCACATGTCTCACCTTTTCTCTGGCTTTCCATATCCCTCTACCTCTCCCTAGATGACCCTCATCATCATCACCCACTCCCCTACTTGATGGCTCATCAATCCCTAGAATAGACTCAGACAAATCTATATATCTAAGGAAGAGATGCTCCCGAAACCACCATGCATAATCTCCCTCCATCCCTGCATCTTCCACCCCATCTCACAAGGCTCATGGATGCGATGTGTCTATCATTAGAAAGAAGCCCTCTAGATAGGCCTCATACTCTAGTGTCAACCCCTACACTGCCCTCTCTGACTTTACCTAGGCAAAATGTCTTATCCCTTGTGGCATGCCTTGTTGCTGACCAAACTATCTCACCACCCACCTAAAACAAAACCCCTCTATCATGGTAGGAACCTGACCAAGAAAATACCTCAAACTAATTAAATACACCATCTCAATATCATTCTATACCCATGGCTCTATGAACCTATAAGGTCTCCACACAACCTCATCAATGTTATCCAAAATCAATCACCAATACTTTGTCTTGCCCAAATGGGGCTATATGATTAGACCAGAATAGGTATAGATGAATGGCATACCTTGAGGCTGCTATCACACACACACACACACTAGATGAGTAATGGACAAATGCTCCCATGTCTATAGTTGTAACAAAATCACCCCTACTGACAATGATGATGCATCAAAATACACAACCTAATGTAAATCATGATATAAGTGGGACAAAATGTAGCTGCCCCATGCAAATCTTCATGGCTCATTGATCATATCTTGTATCAGTTGGCCCCATCCAACTAGACACCCTCACCTTCAGTGGTCTAGTAACAAAAATCCCCTTATCAAACCAGCCAAAACGATCAGCAATGCATCATACTATAGCATCTAAAACCATAATACGCTATCATCTCCAATGTTTTCATCCCTAAAAAAGTTTCAAAAAGTAGTACTATCAGCAATCTGATCATAATAAACCAAATTCCTTACTATCAAGATCTAAAATATCATGTATACATCCTCGAGAATCACTGTCATCTCCCTCATTGGCAAATGAAAGGTGTTGTGGTCCGAGTACCACTACTCGACCACAACTGTTAGTAATCCGATATTCACTTAGAATTGGGGCATTTGTAGAAAATATGTCAACTGACCTACTACTTCTAAGGGCCATGGATACAGTCCTCGTACCATGAGCTTTTTCCCACATACCTATTTTTCATCAAACAAACAACAATGTCAGTTTTCATCACAAAGTGATCATTAGACATTAGTCTCATATTTATATCTAGTTACCTAACTACTAGTTCTATCTTGGACCTATTATTCATCTTTCTCTATCTTGGGTTAGACTTGCTTGTCTTCCCTACTCTGTATCCTAAGCTAGGGCATCACTTATCTAGCATCAAATTGATCTTACCACATCACTTCATGAATACCTAATCACTATTGTTTACTCATTTTTTTGCATTATCCTATCCTCAATGGAGGCCCTACACCTAGTTTTCACACTTCAACAATCATATGCACTATTTCCCAGGACATGTGCTACCAAATTAGTTAAAGGCATTAAAATAGGCAAATGCATTAGTATCACATTCAAAAGTGCTATTTCCCACATCAGAACCACTACAACCTCCCTAAGTGCTATTTAAATGAACATATGTGTTCTTTAAGAGTGCATAAGCACTATTTACTTTATAAGCATTAAAACCTTAGGCGTATGCACTATAAGATGGGGTGGATGCACTCAATCATTTAAATGCACCATGAAACTACTTATCTGCACTCTTTGTTCACTATATGCACTAATTCGTCTCAAAAATAGGTTTTTAAATGCATTGATTTTCCCTACACATGCGCTAAAATATTATTTGAATGCACCAAAGGAATTCAAATGTGCTAAAAGATAAGGTAAATGCACTAAACTACCTAAACTATCACATTCTTCACAAAAATTTGTGCAAACTTCCAAAAAAAACCTTAAGTACACATGCAAAATCTTAAAACTAGAGGATCTCAATGACTCATCGGGGACTGTAGTCTATTGGACACTCATACTAATGACCCCTCTCAAATCTATGCTCTCATAAAGGGACCACCATCCTCATTGAATTAGAGCTCCAAATCACCAAATGTAAAAGGGGAGTGTGAAAATGACAAGGGTAAAAGGTCTTTTTGACCTATTTAACCCCCCTAAGGGGCATTTATATCACCTTATCACCCATTTACCCATCATTGGACTCTTTTTTCTCACTCTCATGGATTGGGTATTGTATCAAACCAATCTAATCATATTTTTCTATCAAATACCCAAGATTTCAAAAATAAAATTGGAACCCACTTAACTTTTGCACTTCCACATTTTCTTCCAATTTCATTTTTGAGGGGGTAGTATATCTATACCAAATTGAGGCACTCAACTAGGGCATTAAAATTTTCTCAAAAATCAAAAACATCCTACTCAAGCCAAAAATTGCAAACATCAAGTCTACAAAAACTAGGTTATCCAAGAAAAAAATATTGCAACACCAAATCAACACCACAATCAAATCATCAAATAAATGATAATCAAAACATCAAATCATCAACAATTAGACATCAAACCATCAATAGACAAACACCATGACAAAGGCAAAATGTCAAAATATTATTGAATGAGATATCCAAACATCAGAAGTTGACGTAAAATTAGAAAATTAAGATAGTCTTTGAACTAATATGCTTCACATATTAGCTCAAAGAGGGGAATTTGTAGACACCCAAAAATTGGCAAAGACCTAAGTCATGCAATCTTGATCAAATAGTGCAAATTAAAGAGAAGATTAGAAGAAACACAATAGACTTTCAAATCAAAAATCACATCAACTCATTTATCATCTATCAAATCAACAAGACCTAAATCAGCTTTAAAAGAGGAGAAAAACAATTCAAATTCATAAAATGAAATTCAAAAAAGGAGAAAGAAAAAGACAAAGTGTTGAGAATAAATAAGACATTTATTAAATCAAAGAAATCATTTTTCCTCACAAAATTGAAAATCTCCCTTTTTCATTTTAAAAGAATTAAAAATATCCTCAATTATCCTCAAAACCAAGTCTGTTGGACTCTTCCTCCTAGTCTCTTATGAGATATTTTCAGTTTTAGTTACACCCATCAGTCAAAGGTGAAAATCCTGATTCTTACCCCAACACCTTCCAAAATCCTATAAATAGGAGGGAAATCCAAGAGGCATAGGACCCAAGTGTTAGGCATCTGCACTAGAGGCACATTTTGATTCATCATTTTAGCATTATCAGTTTAGCAAGTTCATAGCATTTTAGTATTGTTTTTATGTTATTTAGCATCATTTATTGCATGTTGGCTCATTACATATCCATTTTGATAGCATAAAATATACATTACAGTCATATATATTGCATGCATTCTTGTAAATCTGCATTTTAGCATACTCCCATTTTAGAACTATCACTAAGATGCTGGGCTGAGAGCTATTTTAGCAGTTTTAGTTACAAAAACATTAGATGCTCATAGAGATTACATTTTGATGATGATATCTTGGATCTAGTCTAGTTCATCATATGTCTATCTACATTCTACACTAAATTTTCATGAATATGCGTTCACAACATGTACACATACAATGTTGGATCACTTGTTGTACTTCACAAATCTTTTGATTGTTAGTTCTTCATACAAAGAGTGACTATGCACATATCAATTTGCATCATATCTCACATAAAATTGTTTCACATCACATATCATAATATCACATTCATACACTTTTCACACACTTTAACTTCATAATTGAAATTTTTTACTTGTATCAAAAATATTAATAAATTCTTCCTTAGTTGGCTCGCATGTCATCCTTAGAGTCAGCTCATCAAGATTTTGTAATCAAAATAATTTTGTAAGTCATACAAGTCAATTTCTTGACATGCTCTATTCTGTACTGTGAGGTATGTACATTGGTATTTCTTCCATAACTTGAGCTAGGTTGATCGTATGGACATGCACTCTTAGGATGATGTCATGCATCTAGGGTTAACAGCACAAGAGAATATTTTGCTATCAAAAAAATTTGTCATGTTGTTGTAACATTGTCTAATACTTAGACAATTTTCCTTCACAAATAATCATGACTAAACTACAAAAAAAATGTTGGCATAAATGATAACCACACATCTCACCTTATTTGATTAATTGGTCATATTACAAACATGATTGACAAGAGTGGTAATCTAGGTATGGCTTTAAAGTTAGACATTTCAAAAGATTATGATAGAATTAGCTAGACTTTCCTATATGAAGTCATGGAAAGAATTGGTTTTAGTCAATTAGTTATTAATATCATTAGATCTATGGTAGAGACTGTCAACTACTTGGTGATGGTGAATGGTACTTCTTGATGTAATTTCAATGGGAAAAGGGGCCTAAGACAAGGTGACCCTATTTCTCCTTAGCTCTTTATCATGGTTGCTAAATTTTTGGGAAGAGCTTTCTTGAGAAAGGCGGATGGAGGAGAGATCAAAGGAATTAAACCTACTAACTCTCTCCCAATGGAGGTCATACAATAGTTTATGGATGATAGATTCCTTTATGGGGACTCCACAGTGGTAGAAGCTAGAGCCTGGAAACATGTCCTAGAGATTCATGCTGTCAGTGCGGTCCAAAAGATAATCTTGGATAAAAGAAAGGTTTTCTTCTTCAACAATGAGCTGGATATCTAGAGAAGAGTGCTAAATATTCTGGGTTGTAATACTGCCTCCCTTCTAGATATGTATATGGGGATCCCTTTGATTTTTAAAGAGGTAAGTAATCACCTTTGGAATATTATTTTGGAGAAGATGCAAAAGAAGTTGATTGGGTGGAAAGGAAAAATTTTAAGTAGTGCAAGCAAGATTTAGCTATTGACTTCTTTACTTCACAATATCATAGTCTACTTCCTCTCCCTATTCAAAATCTCTTAGAAAATGGCTAAGAAACAAGACAAAATCCAAGGAAACTTCCTTCAATAGGGGGGAGAAGAAAAGGCTAAGTCTAGTGAGTTAGGATACTATGTCTAGACCAAAAAATAAAGGTGGCTTAGTTATTAGAAAGATTACTGATTTAAATAGTGCTCTCCTTACTAAGATTGGTTAGAAATTAGAGAAGGATGAAGCCAACTAGTGTAAGATACTCATGTTTGCATTAAGTTATGTTTGTCATCAGTGACAACACTTATTCACAATTCTGTATGGTTACCGAGTTCATCATTCAATCTACAATTTTTGCCAAGCAATCCAATGGTTACCAGGTTTCATAGTTCACACCGAGCATTCCAGAGGCTACCAAGTGAAAATAGGTAGTGTGAAGTCTAGCAATTATCATCAAGCAGTTTAATTGTTACCAAGTCATCAGATCTTGTGATGTGAAGCTAGTGTCAATCGAGTAATGGATGAGCAGTGTTTACCAAGTGAAGGCAAGGTAAACAAAGTATACAATTTCTACTTAGTTACACTATATCTCCTGAGTCTCTAGTGTTCACTGAGTTTGAAGCTATGTTGAGTGATTAGTATGAACTGAACCTCTACCTTTACTAGATATATGATGATGTTGAGTAATGTAGTGGACATCGAGTATTAGAAGGTCACCAAGTCAGTTTCAAAACCCAAGTGTGTTCTACATTTGGGCCAACTCAATAATATTTGTGTTAACTTGTGTTTTAGCTAATCCTGTAAATATGAGAATTGGAATGGTATATATGTAGTGTATTATATCATAACCAATGTATGTATTTATGTAGAAGTGAATAATTGTTTTGAGAAGAGTGAATGCGAATGTGAATCAGTAGCAGAGCAAAGTATTTAGCAAGGTCAAATAAGGACCAGTCAAGTTATATCTATCACAAAGAGGTGATCTATACTTCAAGGATCTAATCAGCAATAAAGTTGTAAGTTAGATCCATTGTTTCATCCTAACAGGTGAATCAGATTCAAATCCTTTAACAGGATAGAGTTAATAGTCTTTAATTAAATCTCTCAACAGAGTGCATACTTTATTGTATGTTTGTTAAACCTCTAACAAGGTGGACCTGTCAGTCCTAATTGCTCCTAACAAGGTAGATCATCAGAAGTGATCATTGTAAGCTTTAACAAGCCAACTTTATACTACAATATTGAATTTTTGTGGGTATCATCCCCACCCTAGTTTTACTTTCTATTTGGAAGGTTTCTAGGTCACCAAATATTATGTTCATGTGTCATGAATGTTTATCTTTCAGTTTCTTATGCATGCAGTAGAGTAGATGAATTAATGGTGAATGAATTATGTTAATTAAGTGCTGAATTTGTTAAAGTTTTTGAGGTTACTAATTCACCCCTCCCCTCTTAGTAACCTAGTTAGTCTTGATTATGTCTAATAATTGGTATCAGAGCATTGTGGTTCTCCAGATAAAGTCCAATAGCTTGAGCAAAGATCAAAGACAATGAAGATATTTAGACTTGAAAAATTTATTGACAATGAGAAGCTAGATCTGGAGATGGCCATAGCTCAACTCAAGGAGGCAAAAGAGCATCTTTCCCAATCCCTAAAAAGAAGGAAGGAACTTGCAAAATAAATGAATGACCATTAGTATGTTGAATAAAATATTGAAGACTTTTTCCCTTCAAGAAATTCAGATGAAGCAAATGAGGCAATCAAAGAACTCCTAGAAAAGAATGCATCCCTGCAAGAAGAGGTAAGAAAATTGAAAAGAGAATAGGAAATTTAGTCAATAAGATTGTGTGAAATTTTGGAAAAAAGGAATAAGGAAAGTGAAGACTTGGAGGCAAGAAACAATGAAACTCAAAATCAATCCCTTGGGAAAGAGAGTCTTATCAATCAGCTCTAAAATGCAAATGAGGAAATCATGAGTCTGAGATCTGAAAATGAAAGGTTAAGGAATGATCTAAGCACTAAAATAAAATTTCAATGAAAGATTGAAAATTGATCTAAATTCTGAGAAGTAGCTCAATGAAAGAATAATGAAATTCCAAGTAGACATGGATCAATTAAATCAACAAAGTGAGAAAAATCTTTATAGGCAAAAGGGAAAAGAAGGACTTGGATACAAAGAAGGTGAATCCTCCAAACAAGGTACTCAAAGGAATCAAAGACCTACTTGCAATCATTGTGGTAAGATAGGTCATACATTAAAAAAATTTTAGAGCAATGGAAAGGAAAAATTCAATGGAAAATGCTACAATTGCAGTCAACATGGTCATAAAGCTAATGAATGCAAGGAAAAACCAAAGTTTGAAGGTAAATGTCACAAATGCAAGAAAGAAGGTCACAAGGCATCTGAATGCAAATCTAAACCATTCAATCTAGCTGAACAATTTGTAAAGGAAATATTTGGTTGGGACTACAATACTTGGTGTAGATGTCATTACTCTAGAGAATATGGATACATTGGCATAAATTGTGCTAGGCATCACTAGAGAAGAAAGGATAGTACAATAAGATGCTACACATGTACTAAACTTGGTCATATAGCTAAGAATTGAATGAATATAGGTAGAGTTGAAGATGGAAAGAAAGCTAAAGCTGATAACATCAGGAAGCGGATGAGATAGCAATGGATTCTCAAATCTACTGAGTAAGCTAGTTCAAATGATGGTCATGTCACTCAAGAAATGATTGACTTCACCATTTCCAATTAAGTCCTTAAGGAAAGAACTGGAACTGTATTCTCAAGGTCACATCTTAAAAAATTCCAATGGAAGAAAGAAAAAGATCCAAATTAGTATTCTAGATATAGAGGGATTACAAAAGTTTAGCATCAGTATTCACTAAGTGAGGATAGGTCATACTAAGCGAGGTCGAGAGTAACAAAAATTTCTTTGGTCACCAAGTTACCAATTACTACCAAGTTTTTTGCATAGATAGTGGATTACATCCTATCAAGCACTATGTTATTATGGCTCTCTTCCTACCGAGCATTAATGGAATCTTTTCATCAAAATGGTAGGATTTTGACTTCATTTTCATCATGAATCTAGTATATTTAGAGTAGAGAAATTTTTAGAGCATTGAAGAGATCTTGAGCAGAGTTTGTAGTGTTAGGATAAACCACAGACAGAAATAAAAACTACATGCAAAAATAACCAATAACATAAAATAATAGATCACACAGAAATGAACACAAGGCACCAAGATTTAGTGTGGTTCACCCAATCTCTGGGCTACATCCACCAAACAACAAGTCTGATTTTATTACAATCCGTAATCCCTTACAGTTCAATACCATCGTAAGAACCAATTTCACATCACAACATAATGAAAAATACCCAACCCTAAGCCCTTTTATACAAGTATTAAATCGCTTCAGGGTTATAACATGTCGGCCATATGTTGGCCATAATATGTCGGCTACCATGTCGGCCATGGCCCAAAATTTTTTACTATTTATGAAGTATGTATAGTACTTTCCTGATCAGTCACCACAATCTAACAATCTCCCACTTGGGGACTAATCAAGCTCCACACTAAACAACAATCTCCTACTTGGAGACTGATCCTGTAGCAATACCACTACCACATGGGGCTCCCACTGGATCAAACCACCCTAGACTCTACTGTTCTTTTATTCATGTTCAGTCTAAAAGACCAACCAAAGCTGAAGAGGAGTTTAGCTTCTCCCTTGTTACAACCTTTGTCAACATATCTACTAGATTGTCATTGGTATGTATCTTCTCCAGCTTTAATTGTCCATCCTCCAAAACTAACCGAATGAAATGGTATAGCAACTGTATGTGTTTGGTTTTAGAATGCAGAGCTGAATTCTTAGCAAGATGAATGGCACTCTAACTATCTGTGAACAAATAATTATCCTTCTAAGGATGTCCCAATTCTTCCAAGAAGAACTGAAGCCATATCATCTCCTTGGCTACCTCTATAGCAGCAACATACTCTGCCTTTGTAGTGGATAAAGCATTAATCTTCTGTAACCTAGAAACCCAGCTCACGGCTGCCCCACCAAGAGTAAAGACATAACCTATAGTACTCCACCTGGTATCAATATCCCCAGCCAAATTTGAGTCAACATAGCCCTGTAAATTAGTAGTAGAGCCCCCAAAGTGTAAACACTTATTGGATGTTCCTCTCAAATATCTAAGAATCCACTTGACAACATTCCAATGCTCAAATCCTAGATGACTCATATACCTGTGAACAACTCCCACTGCATGTGCAATATCTGGCCTAGTGCATACCATAGCATACATCAAGCTTACTACAACTGAAGCATAGGGTACCTTGTACATCTTATCCTCCTCTTCCTGTGTCTTGGGACACATTTCCTTAGTCAATTTCAATTGACTAGGTAAATGTGTGTTGACAGCTTTAGCATTCTCCATAGAGAAACGTTGCAACACCTTCTTAACATAATCAACCGGAGATAACATCAAGGTTCTGTTCTTCCTATCTCTACAAATCTTCATACCGAGGATTTTTTTTTTCTGCCCCAAAATCCTTCATAGCAAATGCATGTGCTAACAGGCATTTCAGCCCCTTAATATGATCCATGTTAGACACACCTACAAGCATATGATCAACATATAGACATAAAATAATTTAGCTATCATCATCCAACCCCTTAAAATAAACACAATAATATGAATGACACCTGTTATAGCCATGCTCATGCTTAAACCTCTCAAATTTTAGATAACATTGCTGAGGTGCTTGCTTCAAGCCATATAAACTTTTCTTCAATTTTCACACTAAGTTCTCCTTACCTTTGACCTCAAATCCCTATGGCTGGGCCATATATATTTCTTCATCCAAATCACCATGAAGAAAGGATGTTTTAACATCCAGTTGCTCTAAATGCAAATCTTCAGTAGCCACAAGACTTAAAATAGTACGGATAGAAGTCATTTTAACAACAGGAGAAAATATCTCATCAAAATCAATTCCCTTTTTCTATGCAAATCCTTTTACAACTAACTTGGCCTTAAATCTCTTCTTACCTCCTTCCTCTTCTTTCAACCTGTAAACCCACTTATTTTGTAAAGCTTTTTTACCTATAGGCAACTTACACAAATCCCATGTCTTATTTTTCAGCAAAGAGTCCATTTAATCTTTCATTGCAAACTCCCACTGAATCTTAGTATCCACCTACACAGCTTCATCATAACTTTTAGGTTCACCAGCATCAGTAAGTAAAATAGAATACAAAGAGGGAGAAAATCTTTGTGGAGGTCTAATTTGCCTCGTTGACCGTCTAACATTTACTGGTGTGTGTGGTATTTATTGTTGCATTTGTTGCACATCATGAGGAATGGTTGGAACATCAGCTTTTGGAGTATGATCTAGCACTACATAATCATCTTCTTTCTTCTCATGTTGCTACAACAGATCTTTGTACAACACTTTCTCATTGAATATGACATCTTGACTTCTAAAAATTTTAAGATTTTCAAAATCCCAAAGCCTATAACCAAATTCATTAATGCCATATCCAAAAAAGACACATTTCTTTGATTTAGCTTCTAGCTTGGTTCTATTTTCAGAGTCTATATGAGCAAAAGCTTCACAACCGAAGGTCTTGAGAAAAGAATAACTCACCTTCTGACTAGTCCATGCTTCCTCTAGAATACCACAACCCAAAGGATTAGAGGGACCTCTATTAATCAAATATACTGCAGTATTGATAGCTTTCACCCACGTGTAAGGGTGACCCAGCATGCAACCTCATGCTCCTTGCACACTCCATTATAGTCCTGTTCATGCCTTCAGCCACTCCATATTCCTGTGGAGTCCTTGGAACAATTTTCTATCTATGAATACCATTAGTGGAGCAATAATCTTCAAATTCATGACTACAATACTCACCACCATTATCAGATCTGAGACATTTTAATGTCTTACCAGTATCATTTTCGCCCAAGCATTTCCATTTCTTAAAAGTTTGAAATACATCAGATTTCTGTCTAAGGAAATAAACCCATACTTTTCTAGTTGCGTCATCAATAAATGTAACATAATAATGAGAGCCACCAAGGGAAGATACCTGAGCTGGTCCCCATACATCTATATGCACAAGCTATAATTTCTCCTTTTTGTTTTCCTTCCCAGTCTTTACAAAACTCACTCTCTTTAGTTTTCCATACACACAACTTTCACAGAAATCCATATTCACACATTTCAAACCTAGTAAAACTTTCTTTGAATGAAGTACTTTCATACCTTTCTCACTCATGTGCCCAAGTCTATTGTGCGACAACGCTGTATCAGAATCTACAGCAACTATTTGTTCTCCCTACTCAACTGCAGCAATTGTTCCTAAATATTCATTTTTCTCTAAAACAATCAAAGTAGAAGGAACAATATGACCTATAAAAAGATATAAGGTGCCTACTTTCACACCTTTTTCTACTACAAGGGAACCTTTTGAAACCTTCCAATTTTTATCATTAAAAGTAACTACACAACCCTCATCACCGAGTTGCTCAACTAAAATTAAATTTCTACTCAGCCTTGGAACATGTCTTACCTCATGTAGTAGCCAATGATTCCCATTCTGCAACTTAATCTTAATTTTTCCCTTTCCAACAATCTGACAAGGTTCATTATCCCCCAAATAAACAAGCCCAAAATCCCCTTGGACATAATCAATGAAATAACCTCTATGAGGTGTAGCATGAAATGAAGCACCAGAATCTAAAAACCATGAATCATCAACACTCTCTAAAGACAAAAGCAAAGCATCCTCTTCGAATTTGTTACTTACCACATTTACCTCCTTGTCTCCATCTAATTTATCTCCATTTTTCTTTTGATTCCAGCAATCTTTCTTTTTGTGCCCTCCCACAGTACCAGCAATCATTTGGTCCTCTTGATTGAGACCTCCTCCCCTTTGACTTTCCTCTTGATTTTTCATGATTTCCAGAGTTACTTCCTCTTTCAGTCATTTTGCCCGTGCTTTGTGCATTCAAAGCACTTCCTGATGTAGATCCACCTGAGGATTTTCTACAAGTTTCTTCACTCAAAACAACACCGATCACATCATCATATTTTAGGGTACTAGATCCAGGAACAGAATTACTCACCACCATTACCAAGCCATTCTAGCTTTTAGGCAAAGAACACAAAATCAAGAGAGCCCTAATTTCTTCATCAAAATTAATACCCACAAAAGATAACTAAATAGTAATAGTATTAAGCTCATTTAAATGATCTGCAACAAGTCCACCTTCTGCCATTTTCATATTAAATAAATGCTTCATGAGAAATACCTTGTTTGAAGCGGAGATCTGTTCATACAGTGTCGCTAGGGTTTTCATCAAATCTTCTATCATCTTTTCTTTTGTAATATTAAATGCCACCGATGGTGCCAAGCATAATTGAATGCTTTCGAGTGCCTTTCTATCCAAAAGATCCCATTCAGCCTCTGACATAGTTCCCTGATTCTTGGCTTTCCCTTCCAATGGCTTCCATAAATCCTTCTGATATAGATAGTCTTCCATTTGCATCTTCCATAACTGGAAGTTCTGCCCATTAAACCTATCAACCCTCAGCTTACCCTCATCTACCATCACTCCCACTCAACTGTGAGACTCCCACTTAACCATGAGACTTTCCTGTAGAGGATAACTGAAAGACAACCTTGCTCTGATACCACTTGTTAGGATAAACCATAGATAGAAATAAAAACTGCATGCAAATATAACCAATAATAGAAAATAATAGATCACACAGAAATGAACACAAGGCACCAAGATTTTACATGGCTCACCCAATCCTTGGGCTACATCCATCAAACAACAAGTCCGATCTTATTACAATCCAGGGATTACAACCTGATTACAATTTGTAATCCCTTACAACTCAATACCGCCACAAGAACCAATTTTGCATCACAACATAATAAAAAATATCCAATCCTAAGCCCTTTTATACAAGTATTAAACTGCTTTAGGGTTATAACATGTCGTCCATATGTCGGCCATAATATGTACACTACTTTCCTAATCAATCACCACAATCTAACATGTAGTGAAATTTTTGAAGAAGTTTTTCTCAATCTACCAAGTGAGCATTACATCCACCAGCAGCAGCAACAAGACTAAGAAAGGTTTTGAGATGTTGGTGCGAGGTATCAAATGGAAGGCTCCAAATTTCAAACTAGTACCAACAATTGCATAATCACTCGAGCCCAATGGAGCTCAATCACAAATTCCATAAAAGGTATTTCTTATAAATGATATTCATACTCATTTCAAATGTGTTGTGCAAGAAATTGGAACCATAAAAATAGATAGTGCCCTAGGAGAACTATGTGTGGATGGAACCTTCAAACTTGATCATAAACATCTAGAAGAAAAAGGCTTGGCCCACATTCTGCACCTACCAAGAAACTTCCAAATCAAATGGATTAGGTATATTTTGAGCAGTATGCATAATGGTCAACGATAGTTAGAACAAAAAATCTTGATAATGAAGAAAATGATTCATAGAATCATGGGTCTCCCTATGCTCAATAAGGTCAAAGTTACCAAAACCCTAGGTCAAGATGAGCTAGAAAAGAAAACCCTAGCTAGGTGGGATGATAGGGGACTAAAAATTAGCAATGTATCTGATGTGGAACTTAGGTTTGGTATTCATATCATTGCACACAAGATATACAACTCTAGTAGACTAAATAGTGTGCCATGTGAGCTTATGGACTTAGCTTACAAAGTTGTTAAGAAGAATTTGGAATATGATTTAGCAAATTTGATGTTGAAGCAGTTAAACAAGAACATGGAAAGCATAAGGACTTTGAAGAATAATCCGTGCAAATTTGTTTCTTTGTTAACTTGTTTATTCATTTATGTTCAAAATTTTTTCCCCTCCAAAGGATCAGTGGTATGGAGAAATGATACTCTAGTTTGGTATCAAATAAATGAGTCTATTGCATTAATGGGTGAGGATTTTGACAGTATAATGGACAACTATTTTGAAGCTTTTAAGGAGAAAATGAATAACAGATACCGAATTCCACCAAAATTAGTTGAAGATTACAAGGATGATGTTTGTTTTATTGTTGACTATGATAGAGTGTACATTCAGGCAGTTAGGCCTAGAATTATATGGGTGAAACCTGTTCCTTATGAGGCTAATATTGATGAAACCAAGGAGATAATTGAAGCCTTAGTGGATGAGCCAATAGATCCAAAGTTACCTATCTTTGGAACATGTGATGAAGCCAAAGCCAGAATAGAGCTAGAAATTAAGCTTCCATAGGTAGTGAACAAAGGTAAGAGGAAGATAGCAAAGCTAAAAATTGTAAGTGCTCCTCTTATGCTTATCGAGGGAAAAGCTAAAGATATGAAGAATCTAAGAATGAAGAACAAGAATTAGAAAAGAAAGAAGAGCCTATGAAAAAGAAAGGCAGGGTGATTATCACCAAGCCACCCAAGGCCTCTATAGTTGTGTTCTCTAGAAGATATAAGAAGAAAGGAGGTAGTGAAGTTGTGTTTAATAAGCCTCCTCCACTTTTTATGAAAGACTCAAGCAATTAAGAGTAGGTGCTGGAATCAATAACTTTAAAGGACTCAAATATGAAACTAAGACTCCAGTAGAACAGAAAGAGGTTGAAGATCTTATCATGGAAAAATTAGGAAGATGGAAATTCTCTCCTGATCAGTTTGCTTCACAAATCCCTACAATTTTGTTAGACAAGGTCAAGGTTAGATGGAAATCAGCTATGTAGATAGCCAAGGATATATTTGAGAAATCTTTGAGACAGTTGCTACCAAATCTTACCAATTCTGAGGTTAAGGAAGCAATGAAGAAAAATGAAGAGAAGATGATGATGATATTTCATATTTGTTTGATTTTAGTGAAAGATATTGAGCATGTATTTAAGGATGCTACATCTATGTGGAAAAATGTTTATCATATGCACAAGCCAAGTGAGGATCCAGTGGAAATAAATGATGATGATGATGATGATAGTGAAAATGAAGAAGATAATACACCTTGTGTCACTATTGATGTTGAGGGTTATCAAGCGTTGATGAAGGATGGTGAAGAAGAGAAAGAAGAAGAAGTTGAAGAGGAAGATAAGGAAGAAGGAAAAGAAAGTGATCTAATCAGGATAGCTACAGAAGCTATAGCCTCCCTTCCTCACTCTCCACTAAAAATGGCTACATCATTTGGAATGGAGATAACTTCAGCAAGTCTGATTGCAACCACAACAAATACATTATCTGCTCAATCACTCTTTTCTCTCTCTCAGCTCTAGACATCACTAATAGAAGTGTCTACCACTTCATCCACCAAGCTATTGCCCTCCTCTTCTTTAGCTCCCGAGTCAAGGACATCAACAACATGTACAACATCCAATTCTACAATTTTGTCTACTTCAATTTTGCATACTCCTGTAAGTTCTCCTATTGTATGTACTTTAGTTAGTGTTCCACATATAATTACTTCAATTTTGGGTAGCACATCAATTTTGGACTCTTTTAGCACTCTAATCAATATTTCATCAGTAGGCCCCATTCAAGTTTTCACTACAAGTCCTACTATTTCCACAATTGTTTCTATTTCAAAGTCTGAATAAATAATATCAAAAGTTGAACCAAGAACACCACTTAAACATCTGATTATTGGAAAAGAAATTGATGATGATATAGAATTGGACAAGGAAATTGAAATTCCTAAGTTGTATTTTGATAATGCTACTGTTGATCAAATGAGATTAATTAGCCAACTTCTTGAACAAAAGGCCAGACATAAGTAGTTAAGAGCAGAAAGGGACAAAATTTTGAATCATAAAGAGTGCCAAGAATATCTTGATAGAGGCTATAGGTGTAGATGTTGATTCATCTCAACATATTTTGTTACAATTACAAGAAGCAGTAAATAAGTTCAATGAGGACTCTACTAGAAAATAAAAGCTTATGGAGAAGGTAGAGAAAAAGTTTGACAATAAGGTGCTTGAGCACATTGCTCAGTACATTGTTATTCATCAAGTAGAGCTTTCCTCAATTTTGGCTAATCTTGAAAACTCTTTTAAAAATGCAACATCTCTTCTTGCCAAGCTATGTGATGTTACCAAGTAAACTAAGGAAATAAAGGAAAAACTGAATAAGATAAATGAGGATCTGAAGGCCAATGCTCAAAAGTTGAAGCTTGACCCCAGCTCAAGCTCAACACATCACGAGGGTCAAATTCCTATCTGATATGTAGGCAAAATTGTTGAAAGAGGAAGCAAGGATTAGGTCTACATTAATAGACATCCAAAACATGATCCTTCCAATTATGGACACAATGTAGAAGCACATTTCTTATTCAAAAACATTGATCCATGATAACAATTTTTCAATTGCAGATCATATGATTGAGCTCTCGGAAGAAGTTCAAGTGGCACTTCAAACATGCAAAATTTTGCAAGAAAACTGGGATAAGACATTAGCTCTTATTCTCAAGGTACATTCTAAGTTTCTCTCACATTTTAGTGTCTCTGTATAAGTATGGTGTGTATAAATGTTTGGCATTATTGTCAAAAAGGGGGAGAAAGAGATATTTGTGGAGAAACATATGTATAGAATAGAGAGAGTCATGTATATGAGGAGGATAAATACTTGTATATACACTCTGCATGATATTATAATATTTACATGGTATGGGGGAGATATGTACAAATGTATATACAATAGAATTACAAAGACAAATTTTGAAAAATCAAAAACTCAGTATATCATTGTACATAAGTTTTGGCTAATAAATGTTTTTATCACGAATTCCAAAGGGGGAGATTGGTGGCATTAACTTATGTTTGCCATTAGTGACAACACTTATTCACAATTATGTATGGTTGCAAAGTTCATCATTCAGTCTACAATATTTTTTGAGCAATTCAGTGGTTACCAAGTTTCATAGTTCACACCGAGCATTCTAGACGCTACCAAGTGAAAATAGGCAATGTGAAGTCCAATAGTTATCATCAAGTAGTTCAATTGTTACCAAGTCATTAGATCTTATGATGTGAAGCTAGTGTCAACTAAGTAATGGATGAGTAGTGTTTACCAAGTGAAAGCATGGTAAACATAGTATTCAGTTTCTACCAAGTTACACTATATCTCCTGAGTCTCCAATGTTCACCAAGTTTGAAGCTATGTTGACTGATTAGTATGCACCCAGCCTCTACCTTTATGAAATGGATGATAATTCCAAGTAATGTAGTGGATGCTAAGTATTAGAAGGTCACCAAGTTAGTTTCAGAACTTGAGTTTGTTCTACATTTGGGCCGACTCAATAATATTTGTGTTAACTTGTGTTTTAGCTGACCTTGTAAATATGAAAATTGGAATGCTACATATGTAATGTATTATATCATACCCAATGTATGCATGTATGTAGAAGTGAATAATTGTTTTGAGAAGAGTGAATGCGAATGTGAATCAACAATAGAGTAAAGTATTTAGCAAGGTCAAATAAGGACAAGTCAAGTTATATCTATCACAAAGAGGTGATCTGTACTTCAAGGATCTAATTAGCAATCAAGTTGTAAGTCTGATCCAATATTTCATCCTAACAAGTGAATTAGATTCAAATCCTTTAATAGGGTAGACTTAATAGTCTTTTCTTTAAATCTCTTAATAGAGTGCATACTCCATTGTATGTTTGTAAAACCTCTAACAAGGTGGACCTAGCAGTCCTAATTGCTCCTAACAGGGCAGATCATTAGAAGTGATCATTGTAAGCTTTAATAGGCCAACTTTATAATGCAGTATTGAAGTTTTGTGGGTATCATCCCCACCCCAATTTTACTTTCTATTTGGAAGGTTTCTGGGTCACCAAGTATTGTATTCATGTGCCATGAATGTTTATCTTTTAGTTTCTTATGCATGTAGTAGATTAGATAAATTAATGGTGAATGGATTATGTTGATTAAGTGTTGAATTTTTTAAAATTTTTGAGGTCACTGATTCACCCCTCCCCTCCTAGTAACCTAGCTAGTCTTGATTATTTCCAATAACTCAAAGCTAAGTACATGTGGAACTTGAATCATATCCAATGTATCTAGAGAAATGACCATCCTGTGGGGTCCAAGATATGGGGTAACATTCTAGAAAATAGAAGTCTACTAAGGGAAGGAGTGAGGTGGCTAGTAGGTGATGGTAGCCAAGTTAATTTTTGGGAGAATACTTGGTTAATAGGTAAACCTTTGGTAAAAAAAATTTTGGTACCCTTAGAGAGTATCTACAACTATAGGCAAGAAGTAAGGTGATGGATTTCATTGGGCTGGGAAGGAGGTGGAAAGAGTTACAACTACACTAGGGTTATGTTGATGATGGTAGTCCGGCAGAGGAACTAGAGAAGCTCCTCAAAGGTTACAAAATTTTGGGGGTGGCTAGGGATGGCACCTTCATTTGGAAGGCAACCTTGACTAGGGATTTTTTCCTAGGTTCTTCTTATAGGATGACTTTTTAGAAAGATTTGGAGCCTAATTGCTAGAGGAAAATCTAGTTCAGTAATATGATTTTGAAGGTTAATAATTTTTGGTGGGTCACTATGCATGGGAAGATTCTTACCATAGATAACCTAAGGAGATAGAGATTCTAATTACCAAATAGATGCTATTTGTGTAAAGGTGAGGAACAAAGTACCCCCCATCTATTCTAGGAGTGTAGCTTTGTTGTTAACATCTGGGGTAGGTTGTTTAAGAAGTTGGGAGTGGTTTTAGATTTCCATAAGGGGATTGATCAATTCACTATGAATTAGAAATGCCCATTCCTCCATCCACTCCTTATCCAAATGTTGAAGGTGATCCCCCCATGTCTACTAGGTAATTTGGAAGGAGATAAATAATAGGGTCTTCATAAATGAAGGGAAAAGTGAGGAGTTTATAACTCTTCCAGCTGATTGTGGAGAACATGCAAAATTTTAAGTGGCATAAACCATTTGTTCCTCCCAATATGACAGAGCAAAGGATTGTCAGATGGTGGAATCTGGAACAACATTTCTTGGAGGTTGATATTTCCAAACAACTTGCAAGAGAAAGGATGACATGATACCCCCAAAGGAGAGATGGGTTAAACCTAACTTTGATGGTGCAGTGAGAAGGGAGGGTTCGATAGTAGGGGGTATGGTTAGAGATTGTAATGGTAGAATATTGTTGTTCTATGTTGGTAATCTAGGGAAAGTCTCAAATATTGTTGTGGATGCTATGGCCCTCCTTTGGGGCTTAAAATGGTTATAGGGGTGGGATGGGAGAATGTCACAATTGAACGAGACTCGATGATTGTGATTGAAACAGTGAAAGGCAACATGAAAGATGGTTGGGTGATCAAAAGGGTGATAGAAGAAATCTAGAATTTATTAACTATTTTGAATAGGTATGAGTTGTAGCATATTTATCAAGAGGGCAATGTGATGGCTGACATGATGGTGACGCTAGATTTGGGAGTGCATGAATGATGTTGCTAGAGAGAAATTAAAGTGTTACCAAATTTGGTAGGAATTTTAGTGAATAAAGATAATATCCCATGATTGGGTTTATTTGGAAAGATTTTATGGCTTTTAATAACAACTCGGTCCCGAGTTGATTGATGGGGCTAGTTTTCTATGGATAAATGACAAGGATGGAAGGAAAAGGTACCTTCAATAATAAATTTGCATGGTTCAAAAGGAAAACCAAATCAAATTACGAATTGAATGTATTGTTTAAGGGTAAAAGTATAAAGTTGTGTCACCTTTCAAGCTAACTTGTCAAATTGACTGAATTTGAGTATTTCTATCCAAAAATCAACTTTGCTCAAAAATATGATCTAGATTAGTTCATTCTAGCTAAGTTATACATGGTCTCACATTTTTCAAATTAGAAATGTCTATTAAATGCATGTTTTATAGTAATTTGTATCCAATTACTAAAGAAATAAAATTATTTTAGAAAACTGACATTTCAATAACTCTTACTATTTTCTATGATTTTTTTTTAGTAACATAGAAACATTATTTTATAGAGCTCAAATTCAAGAACATTCTCATATAAAATTTATAGTGTTTTAACTAGATATAGTATATTCTAATTAAAAATTCTACAAGCACATATTTTAACACTTGAAAATATGTCAATTTTGAGAAAGAGAAAAATATTAAAACATATCATAAAAATTAAAAAATTATATGACATTATAGAGGAGAGAGTCTTCTTTTATAAAGTATAATTTTTCTTGGAGTTAGAATAGATTTATTTTGAAAAATGTGGTGGGAGATGAAAACTATCGATTTCATGTGAGTTGAAATTTGAATCATTATAAAAGAGAAAATATAAATCTAAAATCAATTTTTATTTTTAATTGTTCTAGCTACATATGTTATCTATAACATAATCGAACATCAAATTGAAATAAGTTTATTTCCATATAGTTTTTTGGTGGGAACTAAACCCCTAATTTTTAGCATTTTTCAGCAACTAAAAAATTATCTATAAAAATTGGGAAAATATATCACTTCTTATTCCAAATAATTATTAAAAATTATAATCCTAAACTTCATCCATTTCGACACATTTCATTAGCTTACTTCATTTTCAAATTCTAAATAATAATACTAATTTTATGTCATTGAAGGTGAACATTTATAGTTTTGTTAGCCTTTTCCTTTACAAAAGGGTGACATGGGTTTGTACTTTTACCCTTATAATTTTCTTTATCATTACTCCACTCTAGAAGCTAAGTAATAATTCAAATTTAAAATGGCTTCGACATCTTGGAAATTATGAAAAAGAAGGCAGTTGACATGTGATAAAAAATTAGAGAAGTGACATGGGTATTCATGACAATAAAGGCCTTTATATTAATTAGTGCAACTTATTTTTCTACATAAGTGTGACTGCATTTTAAAATTTTCCTCTAGTTTAGATATTTGAAGGGAGCGAGAATTTTGGAAAAGGTTGCTTTTATGGGGGGAGATCTATTATGTATAGAGCCTTTGATGATCAAGGACAGTGCCTGTAAACTCCTAACCTAGTATATGCTTAAGGAAGGGGGATTGGTTATATTCATGGAGGTGCAGAATGGGTGTGGTCAGAACTGTTCCCAACAATTTTTGAATTCTTGGGATGAATGAAAGGTGATGGTTAATGGGATTACATTTTAGGTGTCTGAGAAAATTATTTCTTTGGCAATGGGTCTTATAATTAAAGGGAGAAAATGATAGAAGGTGACTATGGTTTTGGACAAAGCTAGCCTGAATCGATTCTTCTAGGAGGGTGAAGAACCCATTCACCATCGTAGAGGGTTTCTACGTGAAAAACTCCCTAAGCCATGGAATGAAATGTGTTTGGTGTTGATGAAATATTTGACTCTAGAAGGGAGCTATGGTGTTTTCTACAACTATCATTATTCCCTCTTAAATCACTTTCGCCAGCGTGATTATATTTCTATTCCTTTCTTCCTCTTACATGAATTAGTTGAAATTGTTTCTGATGTCAAGGAAAAGATGAAAAGAGGAGTTAATTATACTATTCTCCACTAGGGGTTGATGCTTTATCTTTACCAATTCCATTTGGCCTTGTTACCCCCTGTAATTGTGGAGGTTGGTATCCTAGCTCTGCATAACCCCTGCCCCCACCATATCCCCTTGAGAATTACTAGTCCTAGATCCCCTACCCCATAACCTTCACCTCATGGGTCCCCTCAGGAGAGGAACATTTCCCCCTGGTAATAGAGAAAAACTAGATAAAGGGAAGGAGAAGGAACTAGAGGAGGTAAAAGATGAGGTTAGAGGTGGGAGACGACGGTCTTGTAGAATTATGAAATCTAATGCAGAAAGGAAGATGAGGTTATGGTTTGTGGAATCAGGATTAGAAGAAGGTGAAGATTTTGGACTCTTCTATGTCTAGCTTGGAAGAGGTTAAAGGTAGCAAAGAGAAGACCCATGTCTCCAATTTTATTTCCATGGGTAGAGTGGAACGTAGGACCAATTTCCTAAAATTGTGGAAAGAGCCCTTTCCCATGTGATGGTGTCTTCTTTGGCTAAGGTTATACCTAAAGATAAGATTATTGCTAACCCCCTAGTTTTTCAAGATAATGACATAGACATGGTAGAAGGTAATTTGAGCGGTAAGCTAGAGGATTCCAGGGAGACCCATAAATTGGAGGTTAAAGATATGAGAGAGAGGATGCAAGCTCTAGAGGAAAATGTCACACTTCTTTCTAAGTTCACCATTAAGGTGACACACACAACAACCACTACAGTGCACTTGTTGAAGGATAACCAGGAGGAGGACTTGACCCATGAGGAATCTAGAACGTAGTTTGATTTCCTAGTAGAAGATTAGGCCAAAATCCTCCTTAATGGAAGGATGAGTAGAGCCCAATGAGGGCTTGCTACTCTCTAGTTTTATGTTTAACAGTTTTCTAGTTTTTGGACTTAGTCATTTTTATGGTTGTTATGCCTTGTTTAAAAAATTTGTTACTTATGCTACTTTTTTAGACAATCTTAGTAGGATGCCCATAGACTCTATTACTATGCTCCTTCATATGATTTTTTTGTTTTGATAAGGAGTTATAGGAGGTAATTTTATTTTTTTGGTAATCCAGTGGTTGTAGGCCAGTTTGTCTTTTGTATGGGTTAGCCCACTTATTTTGGCTACTTTATAATAAAAAACACACAATTAAAATCAATAAATAAATAGTACAATTATATTCAAATTAATATTATTTTTTTAACTATCAAATTATTATTTTTATTTTAATAATAAATTAATGATACATTTTAATACCAAAAAAAACAAGAGCTCTATTTGAGCAGGATTCCCTACTTATTGTAAGGAACAGGGAAAATATGAGAATTAAGTTTATTGGAAACTATTAGATAAGGTGTACAATTATAATGACGTGTGAAATTTTATTTTTTGCTATTATAACATTTCATTCAATTGTTTAGTAATTTATTTATTTTGGCTAGTTTAATTTGGGAAGACTATTATCATTTGATCTTTGGTCTTCGCAAACTTTTTTGATTTGTTTTGTTAGATATGAGGGTTAGACAAAGCATAAGAAGAGTAAATTCTATGAACTGTGGTTGGGAATTCAAGAAGCCACATTAGCATTAAGGTAATGTTGGAAACCAAGTAAGTGAAATAGTAAAATTACAGACATGATATAGAGATTATACAAATCACTTACTCTTGTACAAGGACTAGTGCAGATTTTACACATTTTATGTGCACTCTCAGTATAGATACTATATTGAATCTCTTTCAAACATTTCTTCTATATGGAAAACTTTTCAATTGAGGTTTAATATGATCTTAATACATAATCTTAACATATCCTTGAGCATGCAAACTAAATTAAAAAATAAGGATGAAACTCTTGTACCTATATTTACATGCACATTATCATCAACCTTGATATAAAATTCAGCATTCCATTTAGCCACAATAGTGGTAGAATACATCTTTTTCTTGGAAGCTACTTTATGGTATCAATATGATCAAGTGCAACAATACATTTGTTGGTAATTTAGCAATGCATTGCATAGTTTGCATATAAAAGATGTCTTCTCATTGTAAGCATACGTGTATTGTTTTCATATTTGGTTGAATGCTCGTGACAATATTCTATCTTCTTTTGTCATATATGAACTACAATGTGGTGCAACAACATATGCATCCAAGATAAATTGTGTGTTTGTATTTGCATACCATAGCACAAGAACTTTTCTAGCAAATGAATTTATCCATATGTCAGTTGGTTGCCTTTTTAGCAAGACAATTTTTTGGGACAACGATGCTTGCAACATGGCAATGTAGTCAACTTCTTTGAGTTGAAATTCATTGAGGAAACTATCAAATGTAACTTCTTTTGTGTAATGTTTGGTCTCTAATTATTTATAGAAAACTTTAGCTCTATCTTTAATTGTAGGATCGATGTTAACAAGGCTCCAATATTGTTGTTTGTCTCATTGGAGGTAAGGGAAAGCTAAATCTATAGCTAGATGCTTTATATTTTTTGCATGTTTTTGTGTGTTGGTGATTTGCATCTTGACAAGATTTGGATCTAATAGTGTAGAGTCATCTTTGATCCATAACATGGAGTGTACATGTTCATTGCCTTAGTTCTAGAATTCAGTGAGAAAGAAGTAATCAAAAACTTTTTCGAACAAGGTTTCATTTTTTAGCATTATTTTCCTAAATGCATTCATCCTGTGATTGAAATAGTGGATGCAAAGAACTAAGTTTTTCCTTATTTTGAAGTCCAAGTCTTTATCCTCTAAAGATTCATTTTTGGCCTAATTTTTGTGTGCTAGAAATATCTTGCAATGCATTGCATAGTGGGTGCCAGAAGTGTTTGACACTTGTCAAGGTAACAAAAAAGGTAGGAGGGCCAAGTTGTTCAATCATGGCGAAAATATTTTTCCTTGTATTCTATAAATAATCAAGAGATGTATGAATACTCCTTAGAGATTTGAAACCTATTGAAGATTTTAATATGTCTTCTAGGTTTGTACAATTTTGCACATCCTTTGCATATAATTTTTTGCCCTTTAATTTAGCCTTCCTTATGCAAACCCATGCTACTAATGATATTTGCTACATAAGCATTTTGATAGCCTTAAAGAAAATGTTTGTTATGTGTTGAGAAGTTGTTGTCTTTATGCATAAGCTCCCACTTTACAATTTTTTGGTAGGTGAATTTTTTGGTGATTTCTTTTGCTCATGGGAATCCAAAAAACAATGTTGGGAAGTTCATTTCTTCTGAGTAAGTATTTTAAAAAATGTCAAAAGGTTTGAAGCCTTTTGTCAGCACAATTTCTACAATAATTAAATGAATATCATTGATTGAGTGTGATTCATTAAACCAATCTATAAGTGATTTAGCTTCAGGTTCTTCATCATCTTCAAATACAGTATCATGGATGTCAATTTTTTCATAGATATGTTGTTATTTGTTTGTTGTTGCATCTTCTTCTTTGTGAACAGAAGTTGTCAATCTGTATTGATCGAGATTTTTTCCTTTATATACAATGGTGTCTTAGACAAGATGGTTAAAGAATTCATGACATAAGCAGTTCTAACTTTTTCTTGTGCATATACATTTTCATATTGTAACTTATATTTTAGTCTAACTGCAATAGTGTTTGTCTCATTAATGTCTCTAGGCAATGCATGTTGGACTTTATCGAAATCAACAAGAACATTGATTTTGGTACCATTTGTAGACACCTAAAAATCCTTTAGAAAATAAAGTATTTTTATTTTCTGAAAAAGTCCTGATGACATCATCATTTATTAATTAATTATTAATTAATTAATTAATTTTTATGCCATTAAATCCCTTTATCTTAATTAAAAATATTTAATTAAGGAATCCCTCCCAAAAATGTTTAAATCTTATTTAAACATTATTTCTTTATTTATTAATTATTTAATTAATAAATTGACCAAAAATCCTTTAGAAAATAAAGTATTTTTATTTTTTGAAAAAGTCCTGATGACATCATCATTTATTAATTAATTATTTAGTTAATTAATTAATTTATTTTTATGCCATTAAATTCCTTTATCTTAATTAAAAATATTTAATTAAGGAATCCCTCCCAAAAATGTTTAAATCTTATTTAAACATTATTTCCTTATTTATTAATTATTTAATTAATAATTGATCAAAAATCCCAAAATAAATAATTTATTTATTTTTTTCCCAAAAGTTGGCCAATTTCCTTAAGACCAATAACCTCTTCCAAAATCTTCTAATCCTTCTTTAATTTTGATTAAAGGCTAATCTCATCATTTCCTACCCCTAATCCCAACTCAAAATATTTAATTAAGATTAAATATTAATCCTCATGTTTATTAAAAAAGTTTTAATAAATATCTCCTCAACCCAAACCCTTGAAATAAATAAAACTTTATTTATTTCATAAAATCTTATCCTAGGAAGTTCTAGACTCTTCTAGAAAGTCTTCATCCTCATCCAAAGCCTAGACTCTTCTAGAAGATGTCTTTAAAACTAATCCTAATCCCCTCCTAACCTTGTCACATTCCCTAAACATGGGTTAAGACTTGCTAACTCAAGCCAAAGTTAACAAATATCTCCTCCTTCACCCACCCTCATTAATTGCAATCCACTTGCCTAGTCCTAAGCCATCTCTAACCCTTCCTCTAATCATTTTTACAACCCTAAGCAAGCTTAAAACCTCCCTAAACCCTCAAAATTCGAATTTCATGGTATCTTTCACAAATATCTTCAACCACAAAACTTTATAAAGCCCACAAAGTCATAAATGTTCTTACAAAGCACTTATGAAGGGTCTTTATGAAGATTTTATCCCTTGAGCCTCCTTTGTTGACTCATCCTTCCCCTTTCCTCCATCCTCTCACCATGTGACATGTGTCACTCCCTGATTGGTTGTAAGGAAGCACAATCCATGTGCTCTCCTCTCATGCAATCTAAGCCTTCTATAAGCTTTTTCACATCCTTGCATCCTAGCCCTTGATCCCTCAAGCCCTTTGCCTATTTAAGGAATCCTCTCCCAAGTCATTTTAACACAATCCATGAAGTAAAGTCATAATGCCATTTTGAAAAGCCATTTTACATCAAAACCATACATTCACACCCAAATTCCAACTCCATTTGAAGCCCTTTTTGAAGCATAAAGCTTGAGCATACATCCTATCTATTTAGACAAAGCTACTCAACAAGAGAGCTTCTCATTGAGAGAGCCCATTAATGGCTCATATTCTCAATTGAGAACTCATCTTAGTCTATCTTGAAGTTTATGAATTTTTTTTAGTTTGTAGAAGCTTTATTTAAATTTTGTTTCTATTAGCATACTAACCTTTCTCATATACATTTTGGCATGCTCGGTGGGACCCCGCATGGGTCATCTTCATTAGCTTTTTTAGTCAAGTTTTGTATGTCATTTGCTGATTTTGGCTAATTTTGCTTGTTTTGTGATTGGTAGGATTGTATAAATTGGTTTTGTAGGTCCACATGAGCATGAAGAAGACAAAGGAACTCATAGTCTATCTCATAGTATTTGCAGATTTTTCAAGCTTATAGGTGACAAAGCACTTGGAATTCTTCTTCCTCTTCTTGTCTATATTCTTCTTATTCCATCTACTTCTTCTTCTTCTTCTTGTGGGAGATCTTGGCCATTTTTTTTAAGGAATCAAAATCATACACACTTTTTTTTAGTGCTTAAAATGAACCCCCAAATCATACTTAAATCTATTAAAAATTAAAAATTTGCAAAAAAGAAAAAATCTTTTAACAAGTGAAACTAAACCAATCCAATCATTTGCATCCTTGCAACATCAAGGTTTTAGATGCATCCATGCAAAGTTAGGAACACTTTATTTTTGGGAATTTAAAAAGAACTTCAAGTTTCCATTTCAAAAGGTTCAAAATCAGCACTAAGTGCACACTAAAATCTAAATCAAACTCAAAGCATCAATCAAGGATAAAATGAACCTCATTTGCAAATATTTTAAAGCTCTTTTAAAAATCTCATGAAAACTAAGAGTCCTAAATGGTTGCCAAAAATTGTCCTAAAAGCTTTGTTATTTGTTCCAAACAAATGTCTTGTTGCAAAATCTTGAATGTTTCTTAGGTTTTTCATGCATCAAAACAATCTAGGAATATCATTTTTGGGCTTAAAACATGCAAACTAGAACACAAAATCTTGAATGAAAACCAAAGTCCAAAGAGTCATTTTCACTTTTGAGTCCAAAACAATCTTGAATGATCTAAGGTTAAAACAAAGCACTTCAAAGTTCTTAAAACAACACACAAAATCTCAATTTTGAATGCTCAAATGAAAAAACTTGAATGTTTAATCACTTGTATTTGAATGCATGTTGCTAAAATCACTCTTGAGTGTCATGGATTAAAATCAAGTTTGTTTTTTTAATGAATGCATGATTAAAACAACAAATCCAATCTTGAATGCCATAGATCAAATAATCATCTTTTGGGGCATAAAAAGAATCCACATTTTTGAAATCTTCTAAGTTATAAAAACTAATAAAGACGCTTTGAGTAAGTTTGTAGTTGGACTCACCCTCTTTAATCACCCATCAATTTAACCATTGGTTGCAATCTCAGTGCCATCTATGGGGATGGGTCTACCTAAGAGGGTGTTAAGTGCTCCACAAAGATCAAACTCCACTCACTTGGGTTTTTAGTGGTTTTTCTAAGTTAGAAAATTCCTTGAATGCGCATTAATCTCGCTCACACTTCATTTGGGCATAAAAATTGGATAAATCTTCACGTGGAGGGCCTCCGAGCACGTGCTTGAAATCGAATCTCACACACCTTTGTTTTGGGCTTAAAATAAACTCACACTCAATCTTGAATGCCTTAAAGAAAAATCAATCGATACTTGACGTGGAGGGCCTCCGGGCGCATGGGTTTACCTTCTTGTTGACCCTAACTCTTCTTCTTGTTCGCATTCTTCGATCAATTTTATTTTTGTCGACGCTTCAAAGTTGTAATAAACATTGTATCTTAAACATGAGTTCTTGCAAAGTCTAGATCAGAAAACTTAAGCGTCAGTTGGTAAAAGAACAAGCATTTTTTTTAGCCCAAGATCATCCAAGTCTTCTCTCCCCTTGTCGTCTTTCGAGGCCATCTTGGGTGCATAAGATTAGGATCCAAAATCTTGTCTTAGCTTTTTAGGAGGCCTGCTTGGGGATTTCATCACCCCTTGGGACAACCTCAACTCCAGCATTCCGGCGGAGTATAAAGATCAAGAGGTGAATCCAAAGACACCTCTCTTGGGATCAAAATTTTGTCACTCAGGCTAAGCCTCAAGGAACTTTATACCCTTGAGAAGTGAAAGAGGAGAAGTGGGTTACCGCTCCTCTCGGCTGTGTGACATCTTTTTGGTTTCATCTACGGATTTGGGCCTCACGTACCTTGCGTATATCGAGGACTCCCTAGCTAAACCAAATTTCATCCTTGTAGAAAGCTTCCTAGGATGTTGGTGTGTTTGACGTGCTTGCTCAAAACTTTTGTCTGCTTATTTGTTCATAGCTTTTGAATGAATGTTTTCCAACTTTGGTCAAAATCCCAAAAAAGCAAAAATCTCCCAGCTCAAGGCATACTTAGCATAGTCACTGCCTCATCAGAAAATCATCCAAGCTCCCCCGCTGCAACCAAATCTATCTAGTTCCTTGCTTTAGAACAATCCCAAATCCAAACTCTCTCCAAATCATCCCCCCCTAGCTAGCTAGAAACCCAATCCAAAATCACACCCAAGCCTTTAGAGAGTTGTTGTCATTCTGCTAGAATTTGCTGTCAAATCAATCCAACCAATCCACCAACCTCACCAAGGTTCCCTTTGATAGAGCTTTGTCTAGGGTAATCTAGCTTTGTCACTTGTTATCCCTCATCACCTTGAGCTAAAGGTTGGGATCCACAAGTGGTCAATCTTGTGTCATGCCCATAGGATCATTAGTCTATTTTTAGGTTGACACAATCTCCACCAATCTAGTGCATAGGAAAGCAAAACTCTCATTTTTTGATAACATGCCCTTGAAGTCTTCCACCCACAAGAAAGCCAAAAATCTCCAGCCAATCCTCCTTAGGTTTGTCATGCAACTTTGACTCTCCCTAGGAAATCTTTCATCAGCCAATCCAAAATCTGTGCTTAACCCAAATCCAACCATGAGCTTCCATGTTCATCCATACACAAGACCCCATCCCCATCAAACTCATCATCAAAGCATGAAGTACCAATCCTATCATGATGTGTTTGGTCGCATTGTCCTTGCTCCTACCACCTCCTATTCCAATGATGATGAAAATCTTGTTGACTATGACGGGTATATTGAAAGCCTTAGAAACATTCCCCCAAGCATCCCCCAAAATCCAAGAGTTATTCCAAACTATCTAGTCATGCCATCTGATATTCCAGCTTCCCCTCCATCACCCCATCAACCAAGCTTCCAATCTTCCACCCACATCACACTAGCTATTCCTGTCAATCCACCTCCACCTTTGACACACGAGTCTCCAAGGAATCTCCTAGAGGAAATACAAGAAAAGTTTCCTCCAACAGTCGATAAGCCATGTCATCTAATCCAACCATATGAAGTAGTCAGTGATGAAGCTTCTCCATCTATAATATCACCTCCATCTCCCATAACTATCATCCCCATACCATCCATCAAATTGTTTAAAATCCTTCCACTTCTCGCAAGCATCAAAATCCCACCACCTGTCAAATCCCTCCAAATCCTATCCACATCGCCTCCAAGAATTTCCCAAATCTCTCGTAATGACCCTTATGCATCCATCTTCTACTTACCCATCTCCACTACTGAATCTCCCATCTATCCATCTGCTGCCTTTGAAGAATCCATCCCTTCACCTCCTATCGCACCATCCACTCCAAACCAATCCTATCAAGATCCTGCCCAAAATCATGTTGACATCCCCCAAAGCATAAATGAAGATATCATCGTACCATGTCTTCCATCCATAGTGCAGTCACCATCTCCTTCATCTCCAAAACCTCAAGCCATATCTCCTCCACTACAAGATATCTTGTCATCCCACCAGCTACATCAAGATCCTATCCTTCCATCTCCCCCGCTCCATGCTTCCATCTTACCACCTATCCAAGCTATTCCACCATCTATAATCTACCCTCTTAGTTTACTTACATTCATCCATGGTGGCCCTCTCTCAGCAGAAGAATTAAGAACAGTATCTCCCCATTGCAATACACCTAATAAATCACTTCTACCATTTTATGCAAGCAAAAAGTTTCCTCAGCTTGTTCAAATGCTTAATCGATGGCATTATCAAGGTCAAGGTTTAGGACCACAAGAGCAAGGAATCAGAGAGCCTATTATTGCACAAAAAAATCTAGGATTTCATGGTCTTGGATATGTATCCAAAGGCTCACCATCTAAAGGTGTTCATACACCACACCCCCAAACCAAGCCTATCTCCAAGCCCACCATGCCAGCCTCCCATCACTCCTTCAAGAAATCTTATGTCATCCCCCCTCCACCATCTTTGCAACCCAAAACAACCTACCATATCCCCCCTTCATCTGCTAAATCCATTTTGGGTCCCTATGTCCCAAAATCTACCATCCTCCATCCTCCTATCAGCCATCATAAAAATCCTATTCCATCCATTTCTATGCAAGATCAACAAAGTCACATATCAGGGCACATCATCCATCATCATCCCCCTACATGCTCTTTCATATCCTCTCCATCTCACAAAGCTTCTCCTAACCATCTTCCCAAAGCTTACCACAGCAATGTGAATGCCAACTTCAAAATGCATAAAGCTAAAAATCCACATCCTAGGCAATCATATGTCTATTCTAAAAGACATACTCCAAAAAGGCAAAATCCAATCAAAGAATGCAAAACAATGCAAAAGCCTATGAAAAGAAAATCCAAAACCATGTGGATCCCCAAGAAAAAAGTTGAAACCCAATGCATAATGGCATCCACCATTGCTAATCCCCCATCTAGTGACCAATGTCCCCCATCTCCTAACTCCATCTTGGGTGCCTATATCCCCAAGCACGCTTCCACAAATCCTCCATCACGCTCGCATCTACCATCTATCCCCCATATGCTCTTTTCACACCCATTCCAACATGTGCCAATGTTGCTCTTGCAAGCATCCCCATCTCATGCTCCTTTCCAGCACTTTCATCCCTCCATCTCCTACCATCAATCCCATCTAATCCGATCTATTGCATAAATCACACATCCGGTGTACCAACAGCTAGAAACAAAATTGAACATTCCAACAGCCAGTGAAAAATCCCAAAAAAGCCAAAATAGCTGAAGAAAGCCAAAATCATTCCAACTAAGTCCAAAGTCAAAAAGTCAAAAAAGAAAAGAAAAATAAAGCGTCCACTGGTGAAAACTTGGCAATTCAAGCGCCATGGACAAGTACCATGATGAAAACTTAGCAAACAAGCGTCATGTGTAATCCTGCCATCCCCAACTTAGCCTATCACCCTCATGCTTTTGGTCATCTCTTGACATCCAACTCCATCTTCCAATCTATCCACCTATCCTCCATCCTCCAACTTCCATCTCACACCATCCACTAATCTTATGCAGCTTCAGCCAATCATCTCAGCTATCATCCATCTCCCTAGCCCCTTCAGCTTTTTCCATCCTAGCTTCAATCCTATCACATCCATCATCAGACCTCCTTCCGCATGTTATCTTCTGATTGGGGGCACTATATTCCTTGGAGATCTTGTCTTGTCCATCCTCCCTTGTCATTGATATCTAGCTCTAGGCTATCCTCATGCAAACCCAATGTCATCTCTTTATATCCATCATAATCCTAGCTATCTACCATCCTATCTAGCCATCTCATCCTGCTCCTCTAGCTATCCTTGGTTGCACATCTCTCATCATCATTGGATGCATCCTGCCAAATCCATTACTTTCGCTATCACCCCACCCTTAGCTTTCGCATCTTGCACAACATCGAACCATCCTGCTATCCTATCATCCTGAGCTTTTTCCTGCTTGTAACTATCTTGGTCCGTTAACTTGTACCATATCTTGATTAGCTCACTTGTAAATATCTTGGTCTGTCAGCTTGTACATCCTCTTTAGCTTAGTACCATTGCATCTATCCAGCGTTCGTGTTAGTTCATCCTTGATCAACATCTTGCACCCATCGCACATCTTGGTTAGCTATTCCAATGCATCCTTTAGCTAGATTTCCTATCACCAAAGTGTTATCTTTCTTAGTTCAGCTTGCCAGACGCATCACTCATCCAAATCCACCAGCTTAGGTGCTCTCTGATAGGTCCTTGCAGGATATAGCTTTCCTCATGTCTGATCTTGGTCCGTTAGTACCTCATCCTACCCATCTCGTTGGCAAACGGTTCTCTTTTGGATTTTTGCTTTCTTTTGATTTGGACTCTTCCCTATTGGGTCTTGAAATATCTTTTCCAAGCAATCTCCTTGTTCCCTCCTCAAGGTTGCCACGATCTTCCATATCATGGTATACTGTGAATGGGGCAATCAGAGCGTAAGGTCTTGATCATGTCTTTTGCTTGTTTTCTTTTTTGCTTGTGGGTTACCCAGTGTTGTTTCTACACTGCTTCCTCTGGGATTCATGTGTGATACTGGGGAAATCCTTGCGTGTTTGTTTTGAGTCAGTTTGTTAGTCCTCTGGACAGTTGGTGAAAAGGCCTTGATGTTCTTGGTAACCTTGGCAATTAACCAACAGTCCTATAGCAAATCTAGTGCTCAACTACATGGTGGTACTTCTCTTTGAAGTATCCCCCCCGCTCAAAAAGCTTCAATGGTTTTCCTTCATCTCCATTATCCCCCATCCATATCCAGCATCCATCTCTCCTACCCTAGCTTATGCATCAATATCTCTTTGAATCACTCCTCACCTTTAGCTTTAGGGATCCACAATCCTAGTTTTAGGGATCCACCAATCCAAATCAATCCACCAAGCTCATCTTTCGAGATCCACAATCCTAGTCCTAGGGATCTCCGAGACCCATCTTCCACCAATCTGACTCTTTGAAATCTTGTTGCATCAGCTTTTTTAATCCCCTCATCCATCTCCCTATCTTGGATTCCTTTTTATAGTGCTCCGCTCCTTCATCCTCTGCAATCCCTGAGATCTTAAGCTTGCTTCCTCTTGTGCCTCTAATTCTCCCTTTATCATTCTCCCATAGTGAGAGTTTGAGCTAATTCAGCCCCTTCTCTTTGCCAATCTAAGTTTCCTTGCTCATCCGAGATTCTTGTACTTTTCAAGAAGCCATCAAGCCTCGCTTTCTCTCCCCATCGCCTTCTTGAGGGGGCATCTCACAGTAAATTCTCTCCTTTTCTGCTCTAGCCTTGGGCATCTTATTTTCTTATCTTTGATGTCATGCCACTTGCGGCATCACATCAAAGAGGGGAAAAATGTAGACACCTAAAAATCCTTTAGAAAATAAAGTATTTTTATTTTCTGAAAAAGTCCTGATGACATCATCATTTATTAATTAATTAATTTTTATGCCATTAAATCCCTTTATCTTAATTAAAAATGTTTAATTAAGGAATCCCTCCAAAAAATGTTTAAATCTTATTTAAACATTATTTCCTTATTTATTAATTATTTAATTAATAAATTGACCAAAAATCCTTTAGAAAATAAAGTATTTTTATTTTCTAAAAAAGTCCTGATGACATCATCATTTATTAATTAATTTATTTATTTATTTTTATGCCATTAAATCCCTTTATCTTAATTAAAAATATTTAATTAAGGAATCCCTCCCAAAAATGTTTAAATCTTATTTAAACATTATTTCCTTATTTATTAATTATTTAATTAATAAATTGACCAAAAATCCCAAAATAAATAATTAATTTATTTTTTTCCCAAAAGTTGGCCAATTTCCTTAAGACCAACAACCTCTTCCAAAATCTTCTAATCCTTCTTTAATTTCGATTAAAGGCTAATCTCATCATTTCCTACCCCTAATCCCAACTCAAAATATTTAATTAAGATTAAATATTAATCCTCATGTTTATTAAAAAAGTTTTAATAAATATCTCCTCAACCCAAACCCTTGAAATAAATAAAACTTTATTTATTTCATAAAATCTTATCCTAGGAAGTTCTAGACTCTTCTAGAAAATCTTCATCCTCATCCAAAGCCCAGACTCTTCTAGAAGATGTCTTTAACCCTAATCCTAATCCCCTCCTAACCTTGTCACATTCCCTAAACATGGGTTAAGACTTGCTAACTCAAGCCAAAGTTAACAAATATCTCCTCCTTCACCCACCCTCATTAATTGCAATCCACTTGCCTAGTCCTAAGCCATCTCTAACCCTTCCTCTAATCATTTTTACAACCCTAAGCAAGCTTAAAACCTCCCTAAACCCTCAAAATTCAAATTTCATGGTATCTTTCACAAATATCTTCAACCACAAAATTTTATAAAGCCCACAAAGTCATAAATGTTCTTACAAAGCACTTATGAAGGGTCTTTATGAAGATTTTATCCCTTGAGCCTCCTTTGTTGACTCATCCTTCCCCTTTCCTCCATCCTCTCACCATGTGACATGTGTCACTCCCTGATTGGTTGTAAGAAAGCACAATCCATGTGCTCTCCTCTCATGCAATCTGAGCCTTCTATAAGCTTTTTCACATCCTTGCATCCTAGCCCTTGATCCCTCAAGCCCTTTGCCTATTTAAGGAATCCTCTCCCAAGTCATTTTAACACAATCCATGAAGTAAAGTCATAATGCCATTTTGAGAAGCCATTTTACATCAAAACCATACATTCACACCCAAATTCCAACTCCATTTGAAGCCCTTTTTGAAGCATAAAGCTTGAGCATACATCCTATCTATTTAGACAAAGCTACTCAACAAGAGAGCTTCTCATTGAGAGAGCCCATTAATGGCTCATATTCTCAATTGAGAACTCATCTTAGTCTATCTTGAAGTTTATGAATTTTGTTTAGTTTGTAGAAGCTTTATTTAAATTTGGTTTGTATTAGCATACTAACATTGCTCATATACACCATTCAAGACATATTGTGTTCTTTTGTATCCCAATTGCCTTATCTACACAAAAGTAATACGCAAGGAGACAAGCCTTTCTTCTAGGGTAGTCAAGGTTTGTATGACAGGGGATGGTTTATTTTAGATAATGTTCCATGAAGCAACATGATCAAAAATTTTGCTTTCTACAATAGCATCTAGACAATATTTACAAATTAGTTCACCTACTGTAATTATCTTTGTAGCTAGTTGGAGAGAAAGCAAAGAGAAAGTATTGACAAATGCACGAGTGACTTTGTCTATGTGTTTGTTGAAGCATAACATTTTGCAAATTCTACATGGTTGAGTTGGTGTATTGTTGATTTTATGTAGATATTGTCTTATTGATTTATCAAGTGGTCTTTTTATTGTACTTTGATGTGGAAAGCTTGTAGCTTGGTGTGTCCTACATCACCTATAGAATATGTACTTTTCCTTAATAGTTGTAGATGTCACTTGTTCTTGCATGGTATTGCTAGTGTGAATTGATTGGTTGCTGCCCATGTTTGTTGGTGATTGTTCTCTATTGCGGATTGTTGCTTTCAAATGTCTAAGTGAACAATGACTTTTTGCCACAGTTCCAGGTATAGTTGCAATAACTAGGGTGCATAAGCTTTGGACAAGAGATAGACTTTTTTTCCTTGTTCTAGTTCTAATGTCTTCATCTTTGTACAAATTCTATCCACCTCTTCTAATTTCATTAAATATTTGTTCCTTTGGCTAGAGTAATTAATAATGGTAATGACCTATGCTATTCTTGAAACAAATCAAGTCAATTCTTGTTCTTGGTTCAATACAATTGTAGTAGACGTGAACTTTAGATAGTGGATTTGGTTGCCATATGTTTATAACAATATTGAAGATGTATGAAAGCCATAGAAAGCATGATGCACAACCTTCCAATTGCATTTTGCATATTGTATTCCAACCTTGCCAACTATTCTGTGTGCTTGCAAGAGGAATTCATTATTTGACATGGGTAATTGCTTGTCCATATGGAAGCAACGCAATGGAAATTTGTTAATTTCTTTAAAGGCATTGGCCAATGACTAAGCCATGAAAAATCACAAGGAAATTGCATCGAACTGGTTGTCTATGAAGTACGCTATAGCTGCAAACATGCTTTCACCATATGGAGAAGTAAAGGCAACAGATTATTCCATACCAATGTGAGCCAATTCATCTTCAGTTATGTTTGAAATATGTGGTGTTGAGGATGATAAAAGTCCCACTTGTTGTTGCATAACTTGAATTGTATTGTATGTACTTATTCTTTAGAAGATAGGTTCACAATGCCTAGCCAAAGGATTAACATCATGGAAAAGAATTGATATTGTAGGATGAGGTGTATCTTTATTAAAATGGAGGTATGGTTTTTTCCATGTCAACGACCAAATGCATATGGGCATGTCCAGCCAAAGGGACAACCAATGAATACAAAATGTGTCATCCCAAAGGCTTGATTCACCTAGTGAGTTGATTTCAGTCGCTGAGAGGAAGATTCTTCACAAGTGTGTCGTCGTGTCAATCAATCTATGCAAATCATACAACAATGAAGGGTGAAGCTCATTTTCAAAAGAGGTTGAAGCTACATCACGACCATGGTTGAGTGAGTGCAAGAAATGGTTGAGAAGTCCATTTCTAAGTTCAGTAGATGTATATCGAGATTGAAGCAATACTTGTATTGTATCAAACAAACAATTTCCAATATTGAAGTTGAACAAGTTGATGCGAAAGAAATGGACATCATCAACAACATCGTCAATTATTTAGTGTTGGATAATATTGTTTGATGTGTATGTGTCTCATATTCTGGGCTTCGGTAATGATTGGCCCACTATAGTTGGCTCATCTAAATTTGTGTCTATCATTTGAGGAATGGAACCAAAATGAAGTAGTAGTAGGTTCAACCTAGGTAGCAGATATGGTAATCCTCCTACACCAGGGCCTGCAATATAGTGGTGAAAACATGTTGTCAGCTCTTACACTAGCAAGACAACATGCATAGGTATGTAGAAAAAATATTGATAATGGTAATAGTCAATGAAAAGAATATAGAGAACTTAATTTAGCCATTGTATGAATTTTACATGGTGTGCAAGCATCAGATGAAGAAGGCTTATTGATACAAGAATAGTTGCATAAGTTGTCTACAAGGTATGATTCTTGATAGCCTATGTCAAAATAGGAGAAGAAGATTTGAGAGGGAATGAAATATGTTTACAATGTTATAGATGAAAAGTCAAGTGATGACATGCCTAGTTTGAGGTTCTGAGACAGTATAATGAGGAGGAACTACTTTGGAATATGTACAAATGTTGATTTTGGATGAAGATTTCAAATGTAGTAAGAAGAATTACATTGAATAGCCATTTAAAAATTATTGGTACTTAAATTCATTTCATGCTCTTGATGGGAGCTATTCAAGAGCTTTGATTTAAGGTATTTCTATTTATTATTAGAACATTGTCATGGTACACCAATTTTCTATTCTAGTCTTTTGTCAGTGGCCACTTGCAGTGAAATGAGAAAGAATAAACATCAATAAAATGCAGACTGGAAAAGCCTATCAATTTGGCAACAACTACAAAACTCTTGAATAACCAAATATGTTTAATTACTTTATATTGCATTGACAGATGAGAATAATTGACTCACCATTTTTTATATGCAAAAAATTTATTTATTTAGTATTTGGTTCTTTTTTTATCTGTAGAATAGAGGTAAATTCTAGCACAATGAAAGTTGCAGAGTAGAATCAACTAGCTTCTCCCGCAATACGTCTCCAAAACAAGGGGTCAGTTATAAATTTGGGATCTTTCAAAGAAACATATGGTTCATTCTAGAAGCTATTATCTAGTTGTTTTATTGTTGGCTTATTACTATATTGACACACAAGAAACAATATACCCATTTTCTCTTGTTCCAAACATTGTTTAGAAATGTAAATCATAAGAATAGGTCAACATTTGCTTCATAACGTTGTGCTAATCTTCCTTTGCTTACCAGTTTTAGGCAAACAGAGCTTATGTATTTGAATGCAAATTAATTTTGCAAGTAGTCAAAATTTGAACTTGGGTGGCTGTGAACACCAATTTTCTCTTACATGATGTCCCAAACAAATCAATGAAACCTAGGTGTGCAATTAGTGCTAGCTAAATGAAATGAACAATAATAGGTGGAGATTGATATGATGATCAAAATGGAGACCATGACAAGAATTTTAAGAGATAGAATCTTAATCCATACATCTTGAAGGGTCTCTCTACCACAACAAGATTCTAAAATCACTCGGATGTGTTGAGCACCTTGAAACAATAGAAAATATCAACCGACAATAATATTTGAATGAAATAAAGAGGGAAAAGGACAAAGTAGAATGACACAATAAGAGAGGAATGAAGATATAAAAATTAATCAATGATCATGTCAATCTTAACTAAACAAAAGTACTTCTAATAGCAAATAAAATAGGAAAGTAACAATAGGGGGATAAAATATTATAATAATGGATCATAAAAGCATAGTAATAAGAAATAACAAAACTATACCTTTTGATGACATCAGAAACTGTTATGGGATATAAAACAATCAATATAATTATGTTATGTCCCCTTTTCAAATAATTAAAAAAGAAAATCTTTGCTAAGGCAGGCAGGCCCAAGAAAGTGAAGTTTCAGAAAAAGGGGGTTAATCTTTGGAAACCGTTGGACTAATAAATGAAAATTATTATTAAAATAATTTTCATTAACCTCTCTTGGATGTGAGTTACAGTTATGCCCTCTTTTAACGGGTTTGGAGGCATTTTGGGCTCATTCCAGAACTTGATTTTTGCTCATTCTTTGTTATTCTTCAGAGGCTGCCAAACCTGTGGAGGAGACCCAAGAACGGGAGTTTGCAAGTTTCCAGGGAGACCCAAGAACGGGAGTTTGCAGGTTTCCAAGAAGGCTAAGGATGGGAGTTTGAAGCCATTCCATGTGCATGCTCATACAGAGTATGCCTTTGTGCTGAACAGTGCAGATTTGTGAGTTTTCGGGTGTGTTTTTGTATGAGTTTGGTGTTTACAGTTGAGTATTTCATATCAGTTTGGGTTGCTGCTGTATATCAGACTTTTAAATGTTAAAATAGAGCTGAATATATATATTGGGACGTGATTAAACTTCTGAGATAGATTATTAGTGTTTTTGTGGTGTTTCCGGGCATATTTTGTGCTATTTCAGGAGCCCGATGAGCATAGTTTTGGTCCTACATTTTCGAGCTGTTGTGTAAAGGCTATACGGATCTGGAAATGTCAATTTGTAGGCTGTTATGCTGCTGAAAGTTCTGTAAAAATTTCCATTTTCAGATTCATTAATAATTTGTGAAGTTGTGAAGCTTTTAGCACTATTTTCAGCATACCCGATTTAGGGTTTCTTGAGGAATTTGGTGGATCTTTGGGATATTAGCTGTTTAATTTTAAAGATCTGATTAGAGGTTGGAAATATCATGTAAAATCAGAAACGGGACATTGCAAATTATCATAATAATGAGTAAGTTGATGGTCATTTATAAAATAGACAAAGATTAAAGAATTGGTTGTTATTCAAATGATGGTCATAATCATTGGTACGAGTTGAATAAGTATTGAAGAACATTGCAGAGAGCAGTGGATAAGATTGTAAAATACCACAGATAGAATGAACTAAGTAGACTAAGTATCCTATGGTGTGTGTTTATCTATTTGTCTTGGTACTCTATTTCCCAATAAACTCTTCAAATTCTACTTATTTGTTGTTATTAATGTTATATAGTTTACTAATAAATCCTTTGATATAGTTCTAAATGATGCTCCATTGTTGCGCCTAAGTTTTGTCTTCTTACATGGATATACACTTTGGCATTCTTTCTAATAGATTTATATTGGTATAGGCATATGGCTAAATAATATTGGTGGAGGCATATGGATCACTTTTTTGTGACTTTAATCAAGAATTGACAGTGCAGATTTTAATAAGAGAGTTCTCAATACTAGATTTTAGGCCCTCTTTCCAAAGTAGAGAACCCTATCTGTGACATAAGTTTTGAGTGATCAATTTAGATACTTGTGAGCTATCTTTTAATTTTAATGGTCCTGCATGACCATTGTTTATTTTTTAAGAGAGTCAAGAAAAAATTTTATGAGAGAGTACTTCTTCATCAGTAACATTATTACTGGAAGAGTGCAGCCAAGGTTGATTGTGCAGGATTCAAATCTTAAGGATTAGTAAAGATGGTTGTTGACTTCAGCCATCAATCATAGCTAGAATAAGAGATGCCAAGCTCGTGACATCGGAAAACATTAAGCCTATTTCTATTTCTAGCTATATAATATTTATTTTTACTTTCTTATTAATCCTAATGGAATTATTATGGGATTTTGTGTCTCGAGTAGTGAGTTGTCTTTTCTAGATTATACACTTTTTGAGGATCTTTTCCTAGATATGAAAAGAGTATAAAGCCATTGGCAGAAGAAGCAAAAGATTAGAGACCACTGAGAAAAACCCATTCAATGGTGCTAGCCAAAATCAAACTATAGGGCTCATAGATCCTAATGTTAATGGCCCTAATTTAAAGGTCCTAAAACAACAGTAGATAGCTTTGACAATGATGCAATCCATGTAGACACAAAAGCTAGATAAAGACTAAGCCAATCCCACAACAACTGAACCCAACCAATAGGAGAAAAATCTTTACAGCAAGCAACTTGACCCAAAATTATGAAGAATTCTAAATGAGCCCTTTATTTCTAGCAACTCCTATATGACACCTCAGTAGCTTTTTGTTGACAGTAGTTTTAAATAGGTTTACTAAAGCACTAAACTTCAAAAGAAACAAAGAGAGAGTCATGTCATATCATGGTATTTTAATTATAGTGGTAGGGTGATTTTTTTTGAATAAATAGTCCTAGGTAAAACAATATTCTATTATGTAGCAGTATGTAGTTAATGCAGTAATAGTGTATTTTTATTTTAAGTTTGTTTGATCAACAATGTTGTTAGAGGAATGCTGCTTATGCATCTATATTGCCATCTGTATAAGAACCATTCTATCTCAGAACTCCAAGTTTAGTAGGCACTATTTTAAGCTTTTGGTGTAATTATTAGTATATCCCATCATTTATGTTTTGAGAAAAAAGTTCCACAACTTGGAAGTGGGTGTAATTTTCCAAACAAGAAAACCTTTATACCCATGATTCCTCACTCACCCCAAAATCAAGAGAAGCTTTAGGAAATCACTAATGAAAAAAAAAATTATTTAAAGATAGACTGCTGGACACCAAAGAAGCCAAAATCTTTACCACCTAGGAATTCCCAAAATACACTAGAAACAAAACCCTCCAATGCAATATTTTAGTTTAGATTATTACCATTAAATGATTTCACAAGCCAAAGACAATGGAGAGAAAGCATATAAGATAAGATATAAAAGACCAAAATAATGTCAAAGCAAACCCACACAAGATAGTTTAAAATTCAACTGACATAATAAACACTACCTCTAGTATTTCAATGAAATCTGCAATGTTTATAGCTTAAAAAGTATAATGAACATATCCAAAACAGGGCAATTGAGGCCTACCTTTTCTGACTTTAGACTAGGTAGATAGTTTAGCTGAAATTAATAATGCAAGTGCCAAATACCATTAAAGAAAATTGCTAAGAAAAATGTTGCCAATGGAAAACGTCTGGCTCTACCATCATATCTTGTAGAGAATATACATCCACAAATCCAACAGCTATAAACAAAATTTATGGTAAGGACAGAGGATACATTTTTACTATGCTCTATAAATTCATACACCTTATTTTTTGCATGAAGACAAAATTCATAATCTAGGATAAGAACAAATAGAGCGCATAAGACAAAGAATTCGAGACAAGAAAATACCTTGAAATCAATATTTGTAGATGGTGATCCATTTGAAAAACTTGATGCCTATCTTTCTATTGTCCAACACTCCCTTTGCCCTACTACCAAAATCTACAAGTTGAGGGTTTGAACAAAACAAAAGACAACCCAGTTATCCATATGATAACGAAATTTGCAGACAATATGGATATGTTGCAATCTCAAAATATGCTTTACAATTTATCACAACAAACTTGAAAAAAGATGGGGGTTGAAAATGTATGTGCTAAAAAAAAACTGTGTAAACCACCTTAGACATTTAAGTGAAAAGGGTGTAAAATTTCCTCTAAGATTAAAAAGTCAACGAAAACTTATTTATGAGAAATTTGAAACCCATGTTTAATGAAATCTTGAAATCTTACTGAAATTAAGATGCATCTAATGTGGTAAAATTACGTCAAAAATTAACCAGAACCTTGTTTCATTAAAGGCAAGCACAATACTATAATATTTCCTCCTATGGCTAAATAATCAAAAGACTACGGAAAACATCACTTCTCTACAGAAATTTGTAGTCGGCTAAATAGATGATTCTATGGTCAATATTAGAGAAAATAAGGAACCATAAATTAAACCTGCTGCCCTAAAAACCTGCATGCAATTTTCACTCAACTGAAAATGGCATAATCTAAAATTTGAAAACCTAGGTGTGAAAGAATTCTAGAGAAGACAATAGCAAGAGCTTCCAAAGTGGACAGATCTCTAGCCTCTGCTCTCCAATGTCCAATGCCCACTTAAACTCATTTGCACCATTTTATTCTCGCTCATGGAATCTTATTTCCGTGCAAGTTTCACTACAATAACATTAATATTAACATTAATAACATTAATAAACAGAATAAATGCCCTCGTTCGTAACCTGCCAGCTGCTCCCTAGCAATGCCATCACTCGTGTCCCTCTGCCGATTTATTTCCCCCTTTTTTAAACAATTAAACCACTAGAAAAATGGCACTCGACGAATAGGAGAGGAAAAATTTATATAAAATAGTATAAATGTAATTAAAATACTGTAAACCATACCATATCTTTATTTTCTCTATGCCCGAAGAAATTTGAAATCACAATTAATAGTTTATATTTCACATGAAAACAATAGTCTCCACCTTTTAAAAGGCAGGGACTAATAATTTATTCATTATTATTTTTAATTTAACTGTTTCTTTTTTAATATTTGCTTAATCACATAAAAGCACTATATCCTCATCTATCACAAGATCATCATCTAAATCAAAGATTATTCTTTATCGACTTCCCATCAACCCTTAATTCATAAGGGTAGTCCACTAAGTATTTTACATGTTCATCTAGAAATGGTAGATCCGAGGATATATAAAGGGTAACAATGGTTATGTAAATTTATATTTATAAGGTTAGAAGTTTAATCAGACGGCAAAGTTTCAAATTAATTGGCCTCTTTTGAGTGTTAAATTTGCTTCGTGTAATCCTAGTCAATTTTTGCTTTTAATTTTCTATTCCACGCAATTCACGTGGTATGGAATATCGGTGCTAACTACAATAATTTAATAATAATTAACTTTAAACAGATTAGGAGATGTGAACATCCATGATGTTTCTAAATTGTTTAAGAAAATTCAAGCTACAGACAAGTGAGATACCTACACTTGCAGATTGTACAGGTAGGAAAGCAACGTGGGAAGTGAGACATTAACAATATCTAATCTGATTGGATTGAATATTTCTCCATACCTAGGTAGTAGGTATCCAAATGAAAATGGAAACATCAACCTGTCGCTCATAGTTTCGCTACCTTCCAGCTGTAATGTCGCCACGTGCATAAAAGATGACATATTCCAAAAACATGGTTTTGATGGGTTTTAGTCTGACAGGCTTAGGAGAATAAAACATTTGGACACATATATAACAGCAAGCACAATGTCCATCATTGAGACGGCTCATCCAAATAATCGCTACCAAATTTTTCAAGCTGGCCAAGGTGAGGAGACAGATCCAAAATATATTTTTTGACGTGTTATTGTCTTAAAGGCCTAGGAGAATAATGAATTCAAAATGCGTTACATGTGTTTGACCTAAGCCCTCACAAGACAGGCCATGGCTAAATCATAAACTAAAAGGTGATATGTCCATTTGTATATCACTGACATAGCATCCCGTGCCTGCCAAGACCATTGTATTTACGTCTGCCATTGCCGTTAATATAGTGACATTGTAGGAGTAATTGCAACCCGTAAAATGGTTTCCATAAAAGAATTATAAAATATGAAATTTATTTATTTTTAGAAATAAATATTTAAGTATGATAACAATTTACTTTTATAAATATTTGTGTTATGTTTTATGTTAGTTGAGATGGGATTGAAATCATTCAATAATTCTAGATGAGTAGTATGTAAACAATCCCGTATTATGGAAAAATAAATTGAAATCTAATGTTTAACATTTAACTTGAGAAGAAAACTATAACAATACACAGTTAAATAATTTTGTTATTTTAGTTTAGATCTATTATATATTATTTAATATAATATTAAGATTAATTCAAATTAAATATTTGATGTATATAAAATCTAAATTGTATTTATTATTAAATTGTTTAATAATTAAAAGGCTAACTTGCGATAATTTTTATTATTATTATCATAAATAGAATACATGTCCTAGCTTGAAAGAGTTGGTAGGATAATCAAATTCAAAGGAGTTGGACCACCAAAGCATCTTCATAAAGTTCAAAGTTATAAAAGTTCAAAGTTATAAAAGTTCAAAAGTTTCATTTTCAAAACCTTCACAAACCACCTTCTATTTGTTAAAAATATTGTGCAAAAATAAAGAAAAGCCTAAATAATTACAATATGAGAGATTAGAACAAACCACCAACATTTAAATTAGATTTCAATATTTGAAAATAGATCATATAATTTTACAAATAGCTAACTAAGTTTCTGTAACTTTTGATATTCCAATTACGATGAATATATAATTTTATATATTTATACTTTTTACATAAAATAATAATTAGAAAATTAATATATTATATGTTGAAAAAATGTATTTATTGTTGAAGATTATGTAAAATTTATTAAATTATGATATATGTTGAATATTATATTAAATTTTTAAAAGTGTAATATAGAAATATAATTATTAATGTAATTATGACTATCTATATTATTATGAAATTTATAATTTAATTGAAAGAAAAGAATTCAAACTAAAATACTAAGCAAAGAAAGTATTCTCGTATTTGAAAATTGAATTGAATTTTAATAAAATATTTAAATTATTTTGATAGATTTTATTATCTCTCTTCAAAATTGATGATTTTAGTATAAATTATTATTAAAATTGTTTAAAAATATTACTGACTGAAAATAATTTAAAGTAAAAAATATTGAGAATTATTTAAAATAAAAAAAGTTATAAAAAATATATATTTAATTTTCTAATTGAAACAAATATAATTATTTAATATTTTATTTTATTATTATTATTTCATTTAAATTATAAATTTATTTCTATATTAATTCTAAAATAGTATTTAATTAAAAATAAAAATGTAATATAAAATTACTACTAAAAAGGACTAATATGCAAAAAAAAAAAAAAAGAGGGGTAAAAATTTATTAAGATAGAAAGGAATACAACAAGGAGAGCTCAACAAGGAGCTTGATCCTGAGCAACAAGATCATCAAATTCTTGCACCATCTCAAAGGACAGTTGCCTCCTATCCCTAATATTCCAACCCGGATCATGACTAGATGCCCATTTGGCTAAACAATCAGCAATTCTATTCTATTCACGAGGAATATACGTGAACCTAATGAACTGAAAAGAGGAAGAGAAGAAAAGAATCTGCTTAACAACAGTAGCCAGCTGCCAACTAACATCCTCAAGCTCTTGCAAAGAAAGCATGTTCACCACTACCTGGGAATCAGACTCACAGATAATCTTACTCCTTCCCCGCAAGCAACACTATTCCACAGCATATAAAATAGCCTGAGCTTCCATGAGATTGTTAGTATAATCACCCTTATGAACTGAGAAGAAAAATTTAACATCCCCAGAACTACAACGAGCTACTCCGCCAATACCATCCGGACCAGGATTCCCACGGGAAGAACCATCAGTGTTAATTTTTAGAACTCCACAAGGAGGAGGAGTCCAGTGCCCATCTCGGTTAACCTGACCCTTCCTCTGATGATGAAGCTGCCTGGACATAGAAGGAAACCTATGAGCTGCAACCCCATCCTGCAGATGAAAATTGAGGCGATTACAGATAGCAAGATCAACCGGATCCATACCCCCATCAAGCTCACACTTCACAAGAATAGTTTCCTGAAGAGAATGTGATATTTTCCATCAAAGATGCAAAACACCAAGTCGAACATCTTGGAATATGCGATGATTCCTCTCCAACCAGATATGCCAAAGCATGAAAAAAAAAAATATTTTACATATTTTTAAAAGCTTAACAAATTTATACACCATCTAAAATCTAATGTATTTATGTACTATTGCTCCTAACATTGATATTGATAAAGAATTTATATTTTTTGTTAATATTTGCACTGACATGATCTCCAATGTGTAGTTGGAATATGATGAATGTAAGCTCTATGACAAAGTAGTTGATTAAATGAAATTTATTCTTGTGCCTCATTCAATTTTTTTTTTTTTATATGCACTGAAATTGGTAACACTATTTGGCACTATGATTCATTCATTTTTTTTTTCTCAATTTTATGAATGGAAAACTTTTTTTTTGCTTGAGAGAAATTGTCTTGGCCAATAAAAATTTTAGATTTCAACATTTTCAGGGAAATTTTAATATTTATTTTCCAATAGACACTAGTAGATATTAGAATTTGTGCAAAATATTTAGAGGCACCATTTCTGAGGCAAACAAATGCTCAAATATGAAAGCAAAAACATTACTCTCACCTCTAGATAGGTGGGACTAATAAAAGTTTGTATTACTTTTGTAAATAATTATAAGTAAAAGCTGACTTTAAGATTAGATTTATTGTTATGATTATATAAATTAAGTTCAATTGTATTAAGTTAGAATATATAATTGATATTTAACTTTTTTATTTTAAAATACAATTGAAATTATAAAAATATTATCAAGATTATATAATCATATAATTTAAATAACCAATAATTATTTTAACACTAAAATCTCTATTATCTTTACAATAAAATATTATTTGTACTATATCATTTAAGTAATGTTTCCATGATATTAGTCCCCTATATTTTTCAAGATTCTAGGGTTTGAGTCAAGTCACATGAGATGTCATATCTATGTTTTATCTAGGTTGTCATTAGGATTTTTTCTCTCATCTTTCCCTTTGAGTTGCCTAGGTGGGAATAAGAGAACAATATAATGGATTCAATCAAGCTAGGCATCTAGGATTTAGGAGGATAAGTTTCTACATATCCTAGATGAGAGAGAGAAAAAGTCATATTCATAAAAAAACTCTAACTCTATGATCCAGTGCGAATGGAGGAGATCATACTCATATTAAGAACAAAAGGCAATAGAGAACATCAAGGACAAGGCCAAAAGATGATATGTAGATTATATAAACATCATGGAAACAAGATTAGTTGAATTCACATGCAGGAGAACCAGATAAATGTAGAAATAACAAAGAAACATAAAGGTGGTGAAGACCTAAGTGGAAATTGATTCAACGAATCAAACACATTTGATCATCCACACCACCAAATTGACAAGTCAAACAAGCGAAATAATGCACTTCATTGGTCAACCTCCACCCACATGTATAAGGGCAACCCAACATGCAAACTCATGCTCCTTGCACATTCCATTATAGTCATGTTCATGCGTTTAGCCACTCCATTTTCCTGTGGAGTCCTTGGAACAATTTTCCATCTACGAATACCATTAGTGGAGCAATAATCTTCAAATTTATAACTGCAATACTCACCACCATTATCAGATCTGAGACATTTTAGTTTCTTAAAAATCTCATTTTCAACCAAGCATTTCCATTTCTTAAAAATTTGAAATACATTAGATTTCTATCTAAGAAAATAAACCCATACTTTTCTAGTTACATCATCAATAAATGTAACAGAATAATGAGAGCCACCAAGGGAAGATACCTGAGCCAGTCACCATACATTGGTATGCACAAGCTCTAATTTCTTCCTTCTTTTTTCTTCCCAGTCTTCACAAAACTCACTCTCTTTTGTTTTTCATACACACAACTTTCAAAAAAATCCATATTAACACATTTTAGACCTAGTAAAACTTTCTTTGAATGAAGTACTTTCATACCTTTCTCACTCATGTGCCCAATTTTGTTGTGCCATAGCACTGTGTTAGAATTTACAGTATCTATTTGTTCTCCCTACTCAACTGCAGCAACTATTCTTGAATATTCATTTTTCTATGAAACAAGTAAAGTAGAAGGAACAATATGACCTGTACAAAGATATAAGGTAACTACTTTCACACTTTTTGCTACTACAAGGGAACCTTTTGAAACCTTCAAATTTTTACTATTAAAAGTAACTACACAACCCTCATCACTGAGTTGCTCTACTGAAATTAAATTCCTAATCAGCCTTGGAACATGTCTTACCTTATGTAGTAGCCAATGATTCCCATTCTACAACTTAATCTTAACTTTTTCTTTTCTAGCAATCTGAGAAGGTTCATTATCCACCAATAAAACAAATCCAAAATCCCCTTGGACATCATCAATGAAATAACCTCTATGAGGTGTAGCATGAAATGAAGCACTAGAATCTAAAACCAATGAATCATCAACACTTTCTAAAGATAGAAGCAAAGCATCCTCTTTGGATTTGTTACTTACCACATTTGCCTTCTTGTCTCCATCTGGTTTATCTCCTTCATTTTTATTTTTATTCCAACAATCTTTCTTTTTGTGCCCTAGTTTCCCACAATACCAACAGTCATTTGGTCCTCTTGATTGAGACCTCCTCCCCTTTGACTTTCCTCTTGATTTTCCACAATTTTTGGAATTACTTCCTCTCTTAGTTGTTCTACCCCTACTTTGTACATTCAAAAACACTTCCCAATGTAGATCCACCTGAGGTTTTCCTATGATTTTGCTCACTCAAAACAACACTGATCACATCATCATATTTTAGGGTACTAGATCTAAAAACAGAATTACTCACAGCCATTCTAGCTTTCACAAAAAGAACACAAAATCAAGAGAGCCATAATTTCTTCATCAAAATTGATACCCACGGAAGATAACTAACTAGTAATAGTATTAAACTCATTTAAATGATCTACAACAGATCCACCTTCTGCCATTTTCATATTAAATAAACACTTCATGAGAAATACCTCGTTTGAAGTAGAGGGCTTTTCATATAGTTTTGCTAGGGTTTGCATCAATTCTTCTATCATCTTTGCTTTTGTAATATTAAATGCCACTGATGGTGCCAAGCATAATCAAACTCTTCCAAGTGCCTTTCTCTCTAAAAGATCCCATTCATTATTTGACATAGATCCCTGATTCTTGGCTTTGCCTTCCAACAACTTCCATAAATCCTTCTAATAAAGATAGTCTTCCATTTGCATCTTCCATAACTAAAAGTTCTGCCCATTAAACCTGTCAACTGAAAAAAAAATTGAGGTATGTACAGTACTTTGCTAATCAGTCACCACAAACTAAAAACTATGCATGGGAAGATTCTTACCGTAGATAACCTAAGGAAAAGGGGATTGCAATTACCAAATAGATTTTAGTTGTGTAAAGATGAGGAAGAAAGTATCCCCCATCTATTTTAGGAGTGTAGCTTTATTGTTTAGCATCTGGAGCAACTTATTTTAGAAGATGGGAATGGTTTGGGTTTTCCATAAGGGGATTGATCAATTCATTGTGAATTGGCAATGCCTGTTCCTCCATCTACTCCTTATCCAAATGTGGAAGGTGATCTCCCCGCCCATGTCTATTGGGTCATTTGGAAGGAGAGAAATAATAGGGTCTTCAAAAATGAACAAAGATGTGAGAAGGTTGTACCTAAGTTGATCTTCAAGCTGATTGTGGAGAACATCCAGAACTGTAAGTGGTAGAAACTGTCTGTTCCTCCCAATATGATGGAGCAAAGGATTGCTAGATGGTGGAATCTGGAACAAGGTTTCTTGGAGGTTGATAATTCTAAACAACTTGCAAGATCAAGGATGAGATGACACTCCCATAAGGAGAGACGGATTAAACTTAACTTTGATGGTGTAGTGAGAAGGGAGGGTTTGGTAGGAGGGGGTATGGTTAGTGATTGCAATGGTAGAATGTTGTTGGCCTATGTTGGTAATCTAGGGAAAGTCTCAAATATTGTTGTAGAGGCTATGGACCTCCTTTGGGGCTTGAAAATGGTTATAAGGACAGGATGGGAGAATGTGGTGATTGAAGGGGACTCGAAGATTGTGATTGAAATGGTGAAAGACAACATGAAAGATGGTTAGCCGATCAAAAGGATGATAGAAGAAATTTGACATTTATTAACTATTCTAAAAAGGTATGATTTACAACATATTTATCAAGAGGGCAACATGATGATTGATGCAATGGTGATGCTCGGTCTAGGAGTGCATGAATTACATTGCTAGAGAGAAATTAGAGCATTACCAAATTTGGTAGGACTTTTAGTGAATAAGGAGAATATGCCATGATTGTTTACATGGAAAGATTTTATGACTTTCAATGACAACTTAGTGCTAATTCGACTGATGTGGCCAATTTGCTATGGACAGATGGCAAGGATGGAAGGAATAGGTACTTTCAATAATAAATTTGCATGGTTCGAAAGGGAAACCAAATCAAAGTATGGTTTGAGTCTATTGTTTATAATTTTCTTTATCATTACTTTTCTCTGGAAGCTGAGTAATAATTCAAATTTAAAATGGCTTTAGCATCTTGAAAATTATGAAAAAGATTGGTATTGGGATAGAGGCAGTTGACATGTGATAACAAATTAGAGAAGTGACATACATATTCATGACAATAAAGGCCTTTATGAGTAATTAGCGTAACTTGTTTTCTTTGCATAAATGTGATTGTGTTTTTTAAAATTTTCCTTTGGTTTAGAGATTTGAAAAGAGAAAGAATTGTGGAGAAGGTTACTATTATGGGGGGAGATCTATTGTGTATAGAGCCTTTGATGATCGAGGATAGTGCCTATAAACACCTAACCGGGTATATGCTTAAGGAAGGGGGATTGTTTTGTTCATGGAGGTGTTGAATGGGTTTGATGAGAACTGTTCCCAACAATTTGTGAATTCTTGGGATGAACAAAAGGTGACGATTAATGGCATTACATTTTAGGTGTCCAAGGAAATTATTTCTTTAGTGACAAGTCTTGTAATGAAATGGTGAAAATGGCCAAAGGCAACTAGGGTTGCAGACGAAGCTAGCCTGAATTGATTCTTCCAAGAGGGTGAAGAACCCATTCACCATCATAGAGGGTTTCTATGTGAAAAGCTCCCTAAGCCATGGAATGAATTGTGTTTGGTATTGATGAAATATTTGACTCTAGAAGGGAGGTATGGTGTTTTCTAAAACTACCATTTTCCCCTCTTAAATCACTTTGGCTATCGTGGTTATGTTTCTATTCCTTTGTTCTTGTTACATGAATTAGTTGCTAGAAATAATCAAGAATAGCTAGGTTACTAAGAGGGGAGGGGTGAATCAGCAACCTTAAAAATTTTGAAAAATTCAACACTTAACAACATAATCCATTTATCATTAATTGATCTAATATACTGCATGCATAAGAAACTGAAAGCACAAAACACTTTGACCACACTATTTGGTGACCTAGAAACCTTCCAAATAGAAAGTAAAACTAGGGTGTGGATGATACCCAAAAAATTTCAATACTGTAATATAAAGTTGGCTTATTGAGGCTTACAAGGACCACTTCTAATGATCTGCCCTGTTAGGAGCAATTAGGACTGCTAGGTCCACCTTGTTAGAGGTTTTACAAACATACAATGAAGTATGCACTGAGTAAAGAGATTTAAGAAAAGACTATTAAGTCTACTCTATTAAAGGATTTGAAGTTGATTCACTTGTTAGGATGAAATAGTAGATCTGACTTACAGCTGAATTGCTGATTTAGATTCTTGAAATGTTGATCACCTCTTTATGATAGATGAAAATTGACTACTCCTAATTTGACCTTGCTATACACTTTACTCTGCTACTGATTCACATTCACATGTTGATCATCACATTTGCTTTCACTCTTCTCAAAACATTACTACTTCATGCATGGCTATGATACAATACATTACATATATACCAACCCAATTCTCATAATTGCAAGGTCAGCCAAAACACAAGTTAACACCAATATTACTGAGTCGGCCCAAATGTAGAAACTCGAGTTCTGAAAGCTGACTTGGTGAATTTATGATACTCAGTATCTACTGCATTACTCGGAATCGTCATGCATTTGATAGAAGTAGAGGCTTGGTGCATACTAATCACTCAACATAGTTTCAAACTCAGTGAACATTGGAGACTCAGTAGATGCAGTGTCACTCGATAGAAATTGAATCCCATGTTTACCATGCTTGTACTTGATAAATACTACTCTTCCTATCACTCGGTTAACATGGGATTCACCTCACAAGAACTAATGACTTGGTAGACACTACGAAGCTCAATAGCCACTGAGCTACTCAGTAAGAACTAAACTGCTTGGTCTGAATTGCTGGACTTCCCACTGCCTGAATTCACTCGGTAACCATTGGAATGCTCAGTATGAACTGTGAAACTTGGTAAACACTGAATTGCTCAATAAACATCAGAGACTGAATGAAGAGCTCGATAATCATACAAAATTTGAATAAGTATTGTCACTAATAACAAACATGACTTAATGCCAACAATCTCCCCCTTTCACATTAGTGACAAAAAAACACTTATTAGCCAAAACTTATGTACAATGTCATGTTGATTTTGATTTTTGATTTTTCAAAATTTGTCTTTGTAATTTTTCTATATATACATTTGCACATATCTCCCCCATACAATGTACATATCATATCAGGCATAATATCATACTATATATACAAATATTTCTCCTCTTTATATACATGTCTCTCTCATGTCTCTCCCCCTTTTTGACAATTTAATGCCAAAGATTTATACACAACATACTTATATAAAGACACCAAAATGTGAGAGAAACTTAGAATGTACCTTAAGAATGATATTTAAGGTCTTGTCCCAGTCTTCTTGCAAAATTTTGTAGGTTTGAAGTGCACCTTGGACTTCTGTTGAGAGTTCAATCATATGATCTACAATTGAAAACTTGTTGTCATGGATCAATGTTTTTGAATAAGCAATATGCTTTTGCATTGTACCCATGATAGGAAGGATCATGTTCTAGATGTCTATACTTGTAGACCAAATCCTTGCTTCCTCTCTCAATAACTTTGCCTACATATCTAATAGGAATCTAACTCTGATGTGGTTTTCAAAGCTTGAACTGGAGTCAAGCTACAACTTCTGAGCACTGGCCTTTAGAATCTCATCAATCTTACTTAATTTGCCCTTTATTTCTTTTGTGTACTTGGTAACATCACATAGCTTAGCAAAAAGAGATGTTACATTTGTGAAAGAATTTTCAAGATTTACCAAAATTGAAGAAAGATCTACCTGATGGATGGAAATTTGCTAAGCAATGTGCTCAAGCACTTTATTGTCAAACTTTTTCTCTGCTTTCTCCATAAGCTTATCTTGGCCACTGGAATCCTCATTGAATTTATTTACTGCCTCTTCTAATTGTAACAAATTATGTTGAGAAGAATCTACATCAACACCTATAGCCTCAATCAAAATGTTCTTGGCACTCTCAATGATTTTGAATTCCCTATCTCTTTCTTCTCAAGAAGATGACTGACTAGTCTACAATAGCATTATCGAAATCTAACTTGGAAATTTTGATCTCTTTATCCAGATCAATGTCATCCTCAATTTCTTTTCCACTAATCAGAATTTTTAGTTGTTTCTTTGGTTCAACTTCTAACATTTATGCCTTAGATTTGGAAACAAAAAGAATAGTGGAAATAGTAGGGCTTGTAGTAAAAACTTGTATAATTCCTACTAATGGAATAATTATAGGAGTACTAAAAGAATCCAAAACTAATGTACTATGCAAAATTGACGTAATTACAACTGGAATGCTGATAGAAGTATTTACAATAGGAGCACTTACTAGAGCAAGCAAAACTAAAGTAGACAAAACTAAAGAGTCCAAAACTATAGAAATAGAAGCTACACTTACTACTAATGATCTTGACTCGGGAGCTGAAGAAGAGGAAGCTTGTAGCTCAGTAGATGAAGTGGTAGACACTTTCATTAGAGATACCTGGAGCTTAGAGGGAGTGAAGAGTGATTGGACAGATGATGCATCTATTGTGGTCACAATCACACTTGTTGAAGCTATCTCCATGCCTGATGATGTTGTTGTTTTTACTAGAGAGTGAGGAAGGGAGGCTATGACTTCTACAGCGATTTGAACTAGATCACTTTCTTCTTTTTCTTGCTTGTCTTCCTCCTCAGCTTCATCCTCTTTCTTTTCTTTACCATCCTTCATCAATTCTTGATATTCTTTAGCATCAATGGTGACACAAGGATTATTTTCTTCTTCATTATCTTCATCCTTGTCACTATCATCATCATCATTGATCTCAACTAGATCCTCACTTGGCTTGTGAAGATGTAACACATTCTTTGATAAGTTTGTTGCATTCTTCACAACATACTCAACATATTTTAGTAGAACAAGACAAGTATTGAATTTTAGAGTCATTTTGCTTTCATTATCTTTTAATGCTTTCTTCACTTCTGCATCTATCAAGTTGGGCATCAACTGCTTTAGAGTTTGAGAAAAAATATCCTTGGCAATCTGAATGGTGTTATCCCATCTAACCTTGACCTTATCTAACAACTGCAAGAATTTGAGATGCAAACTAATCAGGAGAGAATTTCCATCTACCTAACTTATCCATGATTAGATCTTCAACCTCTTTCTATTCTGCTAGAGTCCTAATTTCATATTTGAGTGCCTTGAAGTTGTTTATTCTAGCACCTTCTCTCAATTGTTTCAATCTTTCCTAGAATGTGGGAGGAGCTCGGTTAAAGACAACATCACTTTCATACTTTCCTACTTTCTTCTTAGATCTTCTTGTGAATACAACTGTAGAGGGCTTGGGTAGCTTGGTGATAATCACCTTGCCTTTCTTCCGTATAGGCTCTTGTTCCTTTTATAATTCTTCTTCTTCATTCTCAGATTCTTCTTCATCTTCACCTTTGCCCTCGGTAATCATAAGAGGGGTACTTAGTGTTTTTAGTTTGGATATCCTCCTCTTACCTTTATTTACTGCACGTGGAAGCTTAATTTCAAGTTCTATTCTGGGTTTTGCTTCATCATAGGTTCCAAAGATAGGTGCCTTTCAATCTATAGGCTCATTAACCAAGGCTTCTATTATTCCCTTTGTTTCATCAATATTAATCTCATAAGGAAGAGGTTTCACCCATACTATTCTAGGCCTTACTGCCTCAATGTATACTTTGTCACAATCAACCATAAAATAGACATCATCCTTATAGTCTTCAACCATTTTTTTTGGAATCCAAAATCTGTTATTCATCTTTTCTTTAAATGCTTCTATGTAATTTTCTATGATGCTATAAAAATTCTCACTCATTTTTTCAATAAAATCATTTATCTGATACAAAAATGGTGTGTCCTTTCTCCATACCACTGTGCCTTTTGAAGGGAAAAACTTTTGAACATAAAAGAACAAACATGTCAACAGAGAACCAAATTTGCATGGGTTATTCTTCAAGGTTCTAATGCTTTCCATGTTCTTATTTAGCTATTTCAACATTAAGTTTGCTAAGTCATATTCCAAATTCTTCTTAACAACCTTATATGCTAGGTCAACTGCTTCACACAACACAGTATTCAATCGACTAGAGCTATAAATCTTCTGAGCAATAATATGAATGCCAAATCTGAGTTCCACATCAGATACATTACTAATTTTTAATCCTCTGGCATCCCACTCAGCTAGGGTTTTCTTTTGAAGCTCATCCTAACTTAGGGTTTTCATGACTTTAACCTTGTTAAGCATAGGGAGTCTAGTAATATGATGAATCATCTTCTTTGTAATCAGAACTGGATGCTCTAACCACAATTGACAATTATGAACTTGGCTCAAGATATACCTAATCTGTTTAATCTGAAAGTTTCATGGAAAGTGTGAAATATGGGTTAAGCCTTTCTCCTCTAGGTGTTTATGGTCAAGCTTAAGAGTTCCATCCACATAGCGTTCACTTAGGGCACTATCCATTTCTAGGATTCCTATCTCTTGTACAACACATTTGAAATGAGTTCTAATATCATTGATAAGAATTACCTTTGGTGGAATCTGCAACTAAGCTCCATTTGGGTCAAGGGTTTTTGCAATGGTTGGCACCAATTTGAAATTTGGAGCTTTCCACTCAACACCTCACACCAACATCTCTGATCCTTTCTTTTCCTTGCTACTGCTGCTACTAGATGCCACGATCACTCAATAGTTTGAGAAAATTCTTTGAAAAACTTCACTGCAAATTATGCTCAATATTGTTGGAGTGTTTTTCAAATCGCTCCGCTCTAAATATGTTGAAATTACGGTGGAAATGAAGTCAAATTCTTGCCTTTTTGATGAAAATTTCCCATTAATACTCAGTATGATGAGAACCATAATGATTTAGTGTGTGATAGGCTATCATCCACTATTTGCATAGATTACTTGGTAGAGGCTTGTAACTCAGCAACCAAACAAAACTTCTTTACTCCTGATGTCACTCGGTATGACCTAACCTTGCTCGGTGATTATTGATGCTAAACTTTGTGATCCCTTTGTATCTGAAATACTAATTTGGATCTTTTGCTTTCTTTCAATTGTAACTATTTAAGATGTGACCTTGAGAATACAGTTCCAGTTCTTTCTGAAGAACTTAATTGGAAATGGTGGAGTCACTCACTTTATGAGTGACATGATTATCATCACTTGAACTGGCTTGCTCAGTAGATTTGGGAACCCACTACTGTCTCATTTGCTTCTTGATGTTATTAACTTTTTCTTTCTTTTCATCTTCAACTCTACCTATATTCATGCAATTCTTAGCTATATGACCAAGTTTAGTACATGTGTAATATCTTATTGTAGTATCCTTTCTTCTCAAGTGATGCCTAGCATAGTTTATGCCAATGTGTCCATATTCTCCATAGTAATGACATCTACACCAAGTATTGTAGTCCCAACCAAATATTGCCTTTACAAATTGTTCAGCTAGATTGAATGGTTTAGATATGCATTCAGATGCCTTGTGACCTTGTTTTTTGCATTTATGACATTTTCCTTGAAACTTTGGTTTCTCCTTGCATTCATTAGCTTTATGACTATGCTGATTGCAATTGTAGCATTTTCCATTGAATTTTGCCTCTCCATTACTCCAGCATTTATTTGATGTATGACCTATCTTACCACAATGATTACAAGTAGGTATTTGATTCCTTTGATCACCTTGTTTGGAGGATTCACCTTCTTCTTTGTATCAAAGTCCTACTATGCCCTTTTGCCTATAAAGATTTTGCTCATTTTGTTGATTCAATTAATCCATGTCTGCTTGGGATTTCATTATTGTTTCATTGAGTTGCTTCTTAGAATTTAGATCAACTTGCAACCTTTCATTGATTTGCCTTTTAGTGCTTAAATCATTCCTTAACCTTTCATTTTTAGATCTCAAACTCATGATATCCTCATTTGCAATAGAAAGCTGATTGATAAGACTTTCTTGTTGAAGGGATTTCTTTTGAGTTTCATTGTTCCTTGCCTCCAAGTCTTCTTTTGTCATATTTCCCTATTCCAAAATTTCACACAATCTTATTTTCTAAATTTCCTATTCTCTTTTCAATTTTCTTACCTCTTCTTGTAGGGAGCCATTATTTTCTAGAAGCTCTTTGATTGCATCATTTGCTTCATCTAAACTGCTTGAAGGGAAAATATCTTCAATATTTTCTTCAACATATTGGTGGTCATTCATCTATTTTGCAAGTTCCTTCTTATTTTTAGGGATTGGGAAAGATGCTCTTTTGCCTTCTTGAGTTGAGCTATGGCAATCTCCAAATCTAGCTTCTCATTGTCAATAGCTATATCAAGTCTGAATATCTCCATTGTCCTTCATCTTTGCTCAAGCTGTCAAACTTTATCCTGAGAACCACAAAGCTCTGATACTAATTTTTGAAAATAATCAAGACTAGCTAGGTTACTAGGAGGGGAGGGGTGAATCAGTAACCTTAAAACTTTTGACAAATTTAGCACTTAAAAACATAATCCATTTATCATTAATTGATCTAATCTACTGCATGCATGAGAAACTTAAAGCACAAAACACTTTGAACACAATATTTAGTGACCCAAAAACCTTCCAAATAGAAAGTAAAACTGGGGTGGGGATGATACCCACAAAACTTCAATACTACAATATAAAGTTGGCCTGTTAAGACTTACAATGATCACTTCTGATGATCTGCCCTATTAGGAGCAATTAGGACTGCTAGGTCCACCTTTTTAGAGGTTTTACAAACATACAATGAAGTGTGCACTCAGTAAAGAGATTTAAGAAAAGATTGTTAAGTCTACCCTATTAAAGGATTTGAAGTTGATTCACTTGTTAGGGTGAAACAATAGATCTGACATACAACTAAATTCTTGATTTAGATCCTTGAAATTCTAATCACCTCTTTGTGATAGATGAAACTTGATTGCTCCTAATTTGACCTTTCTATACACTTTATTCTGCTACTGATTCACATTTGCATGTTGATCATTACATTCACTTTTACTCTTTTGAAAACATTACTACTTCATGCTTAGGTATGATACAATACATTACATATATACTAACCCAATTCTCATAATTACATGGTCAGCCAAAACACAAGTTAACACCAATATTGCTAAGTCGGCCCAAATATAGAAAGTCAAGTTCTAAAAGCTGACTTGGTGAATTTCTGATACTCGGCATCTACTGCATTACTCAACATCATCATGCATTTGGTAGAAGTAGATGCTCGGTCCATACTAATCACTCAACATAGTTTCAAACTTGGTGAACATTGGAGACTCGTAGATATAGTGTCATTTGGTAGAAAATGAATTCCATGTTTACCATGCCTATACTCAATAAACATTACTCTTCCCATCACTCGGTTAACATAGGCTTCACATCACAAGAACTGATGACTCAGTAGACACTGCGAAGCTTAGTAAACATTGAACTACTCAATAAGAATTAAACTACTTGGTCTAAATTGCTAGACTTTGCACTGCCTGAATTCACTGGGTAACCACTAGAATGCTTGATATGAACTGTGAAACTTGGTAACCACTAAATTGATTGGTAAACACTGGAGACTGAATGAAGAGCTCGGTAATCATACAAAATCTAAATAAGTGTTGTCACTAATAACAAACATGACTTAATGCCAACATTAGTTGATACTATTTTTTATGTTAAGGAAAAGATGAAAAAAGGGGTTAATTATACAATTCTCCACTAGGGGTTGATGTTTTGTCTTTACCAATTCCATCTGACCCTATTACCCCCTAGAATTATGGAGGTTGTTATCCTGGCTCTACATAACCCTCACTCCCATGATATCCCCCTGATAATTCTTGACCCTAGTGCCCCTACCTAGCAACCTTCACCTAGTGGATCCCTTCAGGAGAGGAATATTTCCCCCTTAGTAATAAAGAAAAATCAAAGATAGGAAAGGAGAAGGAGCTGGAGAAATCAGAAGATGAGGTTAGAGGTGGGAGATGAAGGTTTGGTAGAATTGCAAAATCTAATATGGAAAGGAAGATGAGGTCCAATGCTTTGCCAGAGGAGGGTTTAGATTTTGAAGAGATGACTCATCCCAAATAGAGAGTTAAACAATAGACTTTGAACTATGGTGTGTGCAATTAGGAGGAGAATGAGGTGAAAATTTTGGACTCTTCTATTTTTGGCTTGGGCGAGGTTAAAGGTAGCAAAGAGAAGACCCATGTCTCCACTTCTATTTCCATGGGTAGAGTGCACCTTATGTAGGAACAACTTCTTGAAACTGTGGACGAAGCCCTTTCCCCCGTGATGGTGTCTTCTTTAGCTAGGGTTATACCTAAAGATAAGATTGTTGCTAACCCCCTAGTTTTGCAGGATAATGATAGAGACACGGTGGATGGTAATCTGGGTGGTATGCTAGAGGGTTAAGGGGAGACCCATAAATTGTTGTTTGAAGATCTGAGAGAGAGGATGCATGCTTTGGATGAAAGGTCAGACTTTTGTCTAAGTTCACCATTAAGGTGACACACACAGCAACCACTTCAATGCACCTATTGAAGAATAACTAGGAGGAGGACTTGACCTATGAGGACTCTAGAATGTAGTTTGATTTCCTAGCAAAAGATTGGGCCAACATCCTCCTCAAAGGGAAGGATGAGAAAAGTCCAATTAGGGATTGCTACTCTCTCATTTTATGTTTAATGGTTTGCTAGTTTTTGTACTTAGTCATTTTTAAGGTTGTTATGCATTTGTTTAAGAACTTTGTTACTTATGCTACTATTTTAGGCAATCTTAGTAGGATGCCCATAGACTTTATTATTGTAATCCTTCATATGATTTTTTTGTTTTGATAAGTAGTTATAGGGGGTAATTTTGTTTTGTTGATAATCTGGTGGTTGTAGGTTAGTTTTTCTTTTGTATGGGTCAACCCACTTATTTTGACTACTTTATAATAAAAAACACACAATTAAAATCAACAAATAAATTTTACAATTATATTTAAATTAATATTATTTTTTAACTATCAAATTTTTTATTTTTTTTCATTTTAATAAAAAATAATAATAATTCATTTTAATATCAAAATAATAATAATTTATTCATTGTTATTTTTAAATTAACTCTTTCTTTAATAATTGCTTAATCACATACAAGCAAATATATCCTCATCTAGCAAAAGATCATCATCTAAATCAAAGATTATTAGCCTCTGTCTTATTAAAAGGCAGGTAACTAATGTTTTCTTTTACACCCCCCCTCCAATTAATTCGAATGAAAAAATTACAAAGCTTTTTCAACTAAACAAGCATATTTCTAAAGTTTTTGAGTTGTATATTTTTTAATTAATTTATGAAGACCAAAATCCTTTATTCTAATTGGTCCAAGACTATTTTCTTGGGTATAAATCTTATTTTTCCTTTTGAAAATATCTAGAAAAATAGATAGGATAAGAATGTAATTAATGTGCATGTCAGAATTTATTTTATACTTTAGAAACTTCTATGACGCCCAACTTGCAACACCACGACATATACCAGTAACTGTCATTGCAATACATAGAAATTTATGAGAAGGGGTTGCATCACTATCATTTGTCCACATGGAGTCGCATGATTGTTAACTGATCGAAACCCCTGGAATTTGAGTTCAACACATATTAGTGATAGATGAGGTTTTATAAGCTTGCGAGTATGTAAACTTTTTTTTTCCCTAGCATATATTCTAGTAAAAGTAATTTGAGCACCATGTGTATAAAGCCTTTCCTTCAGTCTTTTAACAATATGAGGACTTTATTGTGTATATGTTAAATTTTTTTTTTTTGGCATTGTTGACAAAGTAAATGGAACAATGTAACCTAAATAATTAATGTATTTTTGATAAAATCTCCGTTTTTCCATTCCATATTCTTTGTAGTACAAATTAAAATATAAGCTGAATTTTGTTTTTCTAATTTTAAAATAAATATCTTAGTTTAGTCAAATTAAAAACTAATAGTTTAATAGAATTTTAATTTTTAATATTATTTATCCATAATTTCTTGTTACATAATGTAGTTATTTTAATAAATAAGTTGCAAGCTTAGTTTAAGGTTTAGAAAATAATGTTTTAATAAAATTAGATTATATATTTGTAAACTTTATGATAAATTACATTTTCATTTTAAAACTAAAGATTTTAGCTCTTGTTCTTTATCGACTTCCCATCAACCCTTACGAATAATTCATAAGCGTAATCCACTAAGTACATGTTCATCTAGAAATGGTAGATCCAAGAATATATAAAGGGTAACAATGGTTATAAGGTTAGAAGTTTAATCAGACGACAAAGTTACAAATAAATTGGTCTCCTTTCAGTGTTAAATTTGCGTCGTGTAATCCTGGTCAATTTTTGCTTTTAATTTTCTATTCCACGCAATTCACGTGGTATAGAATATCGGTGCTAACTACAATAATTTAATAATAATTAACTTTAAACAGATTAGGAGATGTGAACATCCATGATATTTCTAAATTGTTTAAGAAAATTCAAGCTACAGACAAGTGACATAGCTACAAATTGCCATGTGAACTTGCAGATTGTATTGAATATTTTTCAATAGCTAGGTAGTGTAGTAGGTACCCAAATGAAAATGGAAACGTCAACCTGTCGCTGATAGTTTCACCTACTTTGCAGCTGGAATCCATTGACGAAGTTTGGATTTAATATTTTTGTTTTTAGACAAGGTCGCCTTTCCAAACTTAATTACCAATTTATTTCATTGTCACCAGAAAATGTCGCACTAGACAATTCCAAAAGAACTTAATTACATGTTTTTGTCTGACTGGCTCAAGAGAATAATAATTACCTAGGGAATAAGAGAAACCTTCAAATGGAAGACACTGTGATATGAACAGGCATAATGACTCACAACAGTCCAATAAAATTCAAACCTAGAGGCCGGTGACATAATGAGACGTAAAGAAATTGCCATATAAACAACCAAGTTGTACTTATCAAAACAAGGAAAGTGACATCTTAGCAAAGTTTTCTCAGAAAATTCTGAGTTGAACTTGTTCAATGGTTATTCAAATCGAAATGAAAGCGATATCGACGTCTTAGTTTATTGTTTAGTGATGTGTGCGTTTTCTAACTGTCCAGCTGTAATCAATTGATTGTTTTTGAAATTAAAAGCGGCCAAAACAAGGGGTTGGCCCATACAAGTAAATAGCTGGTAACCAGTGCATTACTAGCAGGAGCACCAACAAAGAAAAGACTAATTAAACATCAAGAACCAGCAGTCTGCAAGAACCAATAGAGAAATAGAACAACTAAGCTAACACCAACTAGAGAAAACTAGAAAGCTACAAGAGTTTAACGTAACTAAAATTGGCAACATCGGCCAACCCGAGTCCTAATAACAGTTGTAAACCAGCAAAACCTTAGCCAACAGTAAAACATAAAAAGTCTTGGATCCAAGGATCCCAATAAACTTAAACAGCTTAATTTTCTTTTTTCTCCTTCCCCTTCGCATCCAGCAGGATCCGTGCCCAGCCATCTACAAGGAACTTGAAGAGCAACTTGTGATCTTCCATGTCCATACCCATGTCCTCCTTTTCCTATGCTAGCAACTAGAGGGTGGTGGCAGCAACATGTGTAACTTTGAGGCCAAATTTGGAGAAGGTAAAAAACCCTTCCTGCAAAGTTTTAACCCTCCTTTCCAGTTTGGTATATCGTTCTTGCAGCCTCTCAATCCCTTCTTTAGTCTTCGCTTCCACCTTTGCAGGTTCCTCCTTAGCATTCTACTCTTGGAAATCCTCCTGCAAAACCCTTGGGTTAGAGGAAACTTTATAATTATCTTTAATAGGGGAGGAAATAGTTATGGGGGACGTGTCCATTCTATTGCTCTCTTCACAAAAGGTAATGGGTTTAAGGGAGAAGCTAGTAGTCGCATGGGTGATCTTCATATTCACAACATTACCAGCAAATGCCTGGGTCTGGGCATTATCCACCGAGTTGTCCCTTGAGTTAAAACTTTTCTCCCCCTCTTCCTTGCCATCCTCCTTCTTGGAGTTGAAAATATCTTCCTCCTCCCTCCCTTCATTATTATTTTTTGAACTATCTTCCTCAACCTCCTCAACCAGGACTCTAATGGATTTCTATTTGCACCTAGCCTGAGATTGTGCAAGCCTACAAGATCTCCTCCTAGCCTTACCCCCTGTCTCCTCCTCTGAATCCTCTCCATCAACCTCAATCAATTTTTCAATTTTTAACTTCTTGTTTCCTTTTTATTCCACTGTTATATTAGGTTTTTTCTTTTTCTTGATTTCCCTACCAAGGGAGGGTCAGGGGGTGTGGATTTTGGTGCCCGCGCTGGAGCTTGGGGGTGAATTCTGGTGATGGCACTGGTTATCAACCACCATCACCCTTGGGGGCCACAGGGTAAGGTGAAATTGATAGAGGCAAAAAATTAAACCTTGATGAATTATGGTAAAATTTAAACCTTTAGTCCTTTTTTCCCTAACATCAGCTACCATATCCTCAAGAGAATGCAGGAGGTAAAAAGGGATAGAAATGAAATCCATATTCCTTAAATGATTTAACAAAGGGAAATAATAGTAATAGAAGACACCGAACCTGCCCTCCAGCATCAGATACCTCATTAGGACCAACTGCACATCATCCCATGGGGTTGGCAGCTTGTTTCTTTTAAACCCTCCTCTATAACGAATCAGCTCCTCACCATCCGCAAAGAAGCTATTCATACTGGCCTCATCAGTGACTTTGGTTACCTTTCTCCATTTTTTTCCCTTCATTGAGCACCAATCACCATGGAAATCACTTCCTCAGTGACTTGGAATGTGATTCCATTAACGGTGACCTTTCTATCATTCCAACCATTAACAAACTAGAGCGCATAGTTCTTGTCGTACCTCGCCATCGATTGTATGTAGGGCAAAAAACCCCCTTCCTTCAAAAGAAACTAGGTGGCCATCCTATCTTTAAAATTCTCAATTTTTTTGGGGTCCAGCCTATTCAAGTCCCCCCCCCCCCCCATCTCAATTTCACTAGTTTCTGGTTCCCCTTCTTCAGTAATACGCATTTGAACTTTCTTAATTGCAATTTTTCTGCAACTACTCTCTGCCTTAAACCCTCTAACAACAAGATATAATTTGCAAACCCATGCTTGATGCACTCCCAAATCCCATGTGAGATTATGATGGGATTTTTGAATTTATAAAATCATAATTTTCACCCCTCGACGTTTTCTGACAACTTGATTAATGATATCTTTCGTACTTCCAATTAGGAAGTAATTTAAAACTCGCCATGGGTTACCATAATTATGAAATGACATCTTTCTTGATTTGTAATCACTCCTATTACTATTTGTATGACCACGTCTTTCCATTATTCCCAAAAAGCCATTTTTAAATTTAGCAAACATAATTACCATGTTGCCAATTTTAGCCCTACTTTTAGAATTTATAGTCGACATCATATACTATTCCTGCCTCTTTCCTTAATTATCAATGACTTAATATCTTTGTTGAGATCAACTCAATTCCTCTAGCACATGAGTGTCATTGCATTGAAACCCATGGCTGCCACTACATCTGCCACCTTATTGCCTTCCCTGTAAGTGTGTTGCAGGTGGGCACTTTACATTCTGTTCAAGACTTGCTTGATATCCATAATGGTATTTCGAATATTCCAGCCTAGTCTAGCCACTCCCTTAACCAAGTCAATGAATAATTTGGAGTCCCCCTCAATTGTTAGCTGACATATTCCAGCCTAGTCTAGCCACTCCCTTAACCAAATGATTGTTACCACACATAAAAAGATGGCATATTCCAAAAACATGATTTTGATGGGTTTTTGTCTGATAGGCTTAGGAGAATAAAAAATTTGGACATGTATATAACAACAAGCACAATGTCCATCATTGAGATGGCTCAACCAAATAATCGCTACCACGTGTTTCAATGCTGGCCAAGGTGAGAAGAAAGATCCAAAATATTATATTTTGACGTGTTATTGTCTTGTAGGCCTGGGAGAATAATAAATTCAAAATTTGTAACATGTGTTTGACCTAAGCCCTCACAAGACGGCAACGGCTATATCATAAACTAAAAGCTAATATGTCCATTTGTATATCACTGACATACCATCCTATGCCTGCCAAGACCATTCTATTTAACATCTATTGTTGCCATTAATTTAGTGACATTGTAGAAGTAATTGCAATCCGTAAAATGGTTTCCATTAGCCCATTTGGCTGCGGGAATAGGAATAGGGGAATAGGAATATGTATTCTGGAATAGAGAATGGGGCTACATATTCCTATTCTCTATTTGGTTCAGCCAATATTTGATGGGAATTTGAGGACCCCAAAATTTATGTTTTCTAAAATTAAAAAAAAGTGGAATAGGAACACATATTCCAATAACACCTATTTGGGTGGAATTGCAAAACCCCATTTTTGGGCCAAAATTGGCATGCGTATTCCTATTTTACTTTGTATTCCAATTCCATTTTGGTGCATCCAAATGAGGAATTCAAAAATTTTGGAATTTACATATGCCTATTCTTCTTGTATTCCCATTGCCATACAGGCCCTAAAAGAATTATAAAATATGATTTTTTTTTACTTTTAGAAATAAATATTTAAGTGTAATAACAATTTGCTTTTATAAACTTTTGTTTTATGTTTTATGTTTGTTTAGATGTGATAAGTAGTATATAAACAAGAGTTGTGTAACAACAATAGTCCCGTCTTATGAAAAAGTAAGAGACTTGCAATTTTGCAAAGGTATTTTGACAAAAAAAAATTGTGCTTGAGAACAATATATTGAAATCTAATGTTTAATATTTAACTAGAGAAGAAAACTATAACAATACATAGTTAAATAATTTTGTTATTTTCTATAGATAATATTAAATTTTAATTATACATGATTTATAGTTTAGATCTATTATATATTATTTCATATAATATTAAGATTAATTCAAATTAAATATTTAGTGTATATAAAATTTTAATTTTATTTATTATTAGATTGTTTAATAATTAAAAGGCTAACTCGTGATAGTTATTATTATTATTATTATCATAAATATAATACATATCCTAGTTCAAAAGATTTGGCAGGATAATCAAATTCAGAGGAGTTGGACCACCAAAGCATCTTCATAAAGCTCAAAGTCATAAAAGTTCAAAAGTTTCCTTTTCAAAACCTTCACAAACCACCTTCTATTTGTTTAAAATATTGTGCAAAAATAAAGAAAAGCCTATATAATTAGAACAAACTCCCAACATTTAAATTAGATCTCAATATTTGAAATAGATTATATAATTTTACAAATAGCTAACTAAGTTTCTATAACTTTTGATATTCTAATTACAATGAATATATAATTATATATATTTATACTTTTTACATAAAATAATAATTAGAAAATTAATATATTATATGTTGAAAAAATGTATTTATTGTTGAAGATTATGTCAAATTCATTAAATTATAATATATGTTGAAGATTATATTAAATTTTTAAAAGTGTAATATAGAAATATAATTATTAATGTAATAATGACTATCTATATTATTATCAAATTTATAATTTTATTGAAAGAAAAGAATTCAAACTAAAATACTAAGCAAAGAAAGTACTCTTGTATTTGAAAATTGACTTCAATTTCAATAAAATATTTAAATTATTTTGATTATTTTGATTATCTTTCTTCAAATTTGATGATTTTAGCATAAATAATTATTAAAATTGTTTAAAAATATTACTTAGTTAAAATAATTTAAAGTAAAAAATATTGATAATTATTTAAAATAAAAAATTATAAAACAAATATATTTATTTTTTAATTGAAACAAATATAATTATTTAATAATATTTTTGTTTAATAATTATTATTTTATTTAATTTGATAAATTTTATATAAACTATAAATTCATTTCTAAATTAATTCTAAAATATTATTTAATTGAAAATTAACATATAATATAAAATTGCTAATAAAAAAGACTAATATAAATAAAATATATATTGTACATATTTTTAAAAAGCTTAACAAATTTATACACCATCCAAAATCTAATACTTTTATGTACTATTTGCTCCTAACAATGAGATTGATAAATAATTTATATTTTTTGTTAATATTTGCACTAACACGATCGCAATGTGCAACTAGAAAATGATGAATGTAAGCTCTCTAACAAACCAGTTGACTAAATGAAATTTATTGTTGTGCCTCATTCAATTTTTTTATTTATATGCACCGAAATTGGTAACGTTATTTGGCACTGCGACTCATTCATTTTTTCCCCTCAATTTTGTGAATGGAAAATGATTTTTTTTCCTTGGAGAAATTGTCTTGCCCAATGAAAATTTTAGATTTCAACATTTTCGGGGAAAATTTAATCTTTATTTTCTAGTAGACACTAGCAAACATTAGAATTTGTGCATTGAAACATTTTTCAAGGCACTGTTTCCAAGGCAAGCAAATGCTCAAATGTAAAGGAGAAAACATTAGTCTTACATATAGATAGGCATGACTAATAAAAGTCTGTATTATTATTGTAAATAATTATAAGTAAAAGATAAATTTAAGATTAGATTCATTGTTATGATTATATAAATTAAGTTCAATTGTATTAAATTAGAAAATATGTAATTGATATTTAACATTTTAATTTTAAAATACAATTAAAACTATAAAAATATTATTAAGATTACATAATCATATAATTTAAATAACCAATAATTATTTTAACATTAAAATCTCTATTATATTTACAATAAAATATTATTTGTACTATATCATTTAGGTAATGTTTCCATGATATTAGCCCCCTATATTTTTCAAGATTCTAGGGTTTGAGCCAAGTAGCATGAGATGTCACATTTGTGTTTTACCTAGGTTTCCATTAGGGTTTCCTCTCTCATCTTTCCTTCTGAGTTGACTAGGTGGGAATAAGAGAACAATGTAATGGATTCAATCAAGCTAGGCATCTAGGATTTGGGAGGGTAAGTTTCTACATATCCTAGATTAGAGAGAGAAAGTCATATTCATAAAAAAAAAAAACTCTAACTCTATGATCTAGTGTTCCATTGAAGACATAATTCAAGTTGAATGGAGGAGATCATACTCATATTTAGAACAAAAGATGAAAGAGAACATCGAGGATGAGGCCAAAAGACTATATGCAGAACATATAAACATCATGGAAACAAGATTAGTTGAATTCGCATGCAGGAGAACCAGATAAATGTAAAAATAGCAAAGAAACATGGCCAAAGGTGGTGAAGACTTGAGTGGAAATTGATTTGATGGACGAAATGCATCTAATCATCCACACCACCAAATTGACAAGTCAAACGAGAAAAATAATGCATTTCGTTGGTTAGTTGAAAAGTTAAAGTCTTACATGTTAGTTGGGCCCCTTTTTTTAACATAAGCCTATGCATGTTCCAAGCTATCATATCTTGAAAGATCAATGCACGATGCTTACTTGCATTCTGGAAGTTCTTGAGAAATAAACAATGCAGGGAAGTGATAATGAGAAACACATCTAGTGGGTCATCACTTTTCACAAAGCACAGCCAAAAACTAGTCAAGTGGTGTGACAGAGTAAAGAGGTTCAATGTCAAAGTTTTGAAGCAATAAAGTAATGTCGTTTGTTTCTCACATAAATGCCATGGTGTACCTAGCTAGAAAAAGGGACTCATGCCACAAAAGAGAGACTTAACAATGATTTATTCCACTGTTAGATCTTGGAAGATCTACAACATGCACTTTCCTATTTTCCAAAGTTGTACAAAGTGTGTGTGTGTGTGTGTATGTGTGTGTGTGTGTGTGTGTGTGTGTGCGTGTGTGTGCATGCGCGCATGCATATGTATATATATGTAGATATGTATACATATACATATATACATATATATGTATGTATGTATATGCATGTATACACACACACACACACACACACACACACAATTTTTTGACTTGCATATTTAACATTATGAATAGGATAAATATGAATGCATAAGATAATCGATGGAGTTTTCTAATAGTATTATTAAACATGGTAGAATAAATTCTATAAATTGAACTAACTATATATAAAATTAAATTTTCAACCAATTTATAAATCAATACTAATTTAATTTATATAACTACATTTAATATATATAGATTTAAACTTAAGAACTATTCAAATTTTTAATTGTAATATAAACTTAAATATGTTTAATTTAATCTTTAAACTTAAGAACTATTTAAAAAAATAAAAATAAAAAATTAGATAGATTTGAACACCTTTCCCATAATCTCTTATCATTATCATTCTTCCCTCATCTTTGAATTTCTCTGTGATCATTGTTCGAAGAACTGAAAGATTATATTATTGAATTTTTTTAAAAAAAATTAATCATTCAATAATAAATTATTACCTTAATTTGGTGACAACAAAACTCCATTCAACTCATGGCAATATCAAATTTGAATTGTATAAAACCTTATAAGTTAATAACATTATTTCTATTTCATCATAATAACATAAATATTTTTTGACTATTAAATTAAGAGTTATACATCAAAACTATTATATTCTCTTAATTAGAATAATTATATTTATTTAATTTCAAAATAAAATAGATAAAATAATAAGAATTTTGTGTATAATAAATCATACTTACAATTATTATAAGTTCAACATTTTAATAAAGTATTTTTAAAAATAATTTTATATTTTTTAACTCTAAAAATTAATTAAAATATTAGAATTTGTACTTAATATTATTAATATATAATTATTCTTTGGTCTATACTTTTCACCCCAATAGTCAAGGGTATGTGCAGGATCATGGTCAACCAAACTATGCTCTTAAGTGGCAATAAAAAATTAGAAAATCGGGGTTATGTTAACTTGACGTGCAATTTTCTACTTGTTATTAACTTTATATCAAAAAGTTGAGAGAAAATAATCTCTACCAAACCGAATCTAGTTTCTAAACTACTAGGACTTATCTCAAAAAAATAAAAATTGATTGATAAAAATTTTGAATTTTAATGCAATATTACAAAAATTTCAGAACAAAAATAAGTAGACGTATGTCTAACCACCTTAATCAAAATCAAATCATAATAATTTTAAATAATTTTCTAGATAATATGAGTAGTAGACTCATGCCTAGATGTGAGACATATTTTTGGGTATTTTTATTCTAAATAAATAATAATTAATTAATTTTTGACCTTAGTATTCTTGGAATAAAAAAACTCTCATGTGTAACCACCTTAACTAATTCAAAACTCTGCAAAATTCAAATTTTCATTTTTTCCTCTTATAGTAGAACAAACATAGAATGTGATGCATCTTTTGGATTTAAAAAATGTTGTACTATTTGAAAGTTATAGTTGTTTTTCAAGTAGTGTGTCAATCAACACCTTATATGTAACTCCATTAGAATATAAGTAATAATTACTCACTTAACTCATAATTTGACAAACCTTACATTTATGGAAAGATAAGAACATTCTTAAGAAACCCTTTTCATTTCATCAAATTTTGGTGAAAAAAGTCCTAAGCTATATGTTTGAAGTAAAAATCACATAAAAATAGGCCAAAAGCACATTTTTAGGATGTTTTTAAAGTTGAGCATATAGGTTTGGTATCAAAAGATATAGTAGACCTTATAAAGATATTAATTTTTTTCATTGAGTATTAGGGTCGGTGGGAAAAATGTTGGAATAGATTTTGAAATGATTTGAGATATTTCAGAACTACAGATTTTTCAGATCGTCACTTTTTGGCACACCATGATCCTACACATACCCTCAAAACCAACTTGATGACACAATGTTTATTAATAAAATTTCTACCTTTAAAAATAATTTAATATTTTAAATTTCTACCTTTCATAGTTGCATATATATTTAAGTTGAAGATACAAGCAAGGGGAATGTATGAGCATTTTTTACTGTTGGTAGAGTAGAAGTGTTGAAATGGTAGTTGCATGTATGAAGCATGTATGGATGATATGGCAATAACACATCCCCTTATGTTTTAGTTTAGCATTTAGCCATTACCATGAGGGACAATTGTTGTATGTGCAAAATTTTATACTTAATTATTATATGACCCATTATAAGTCAGTGAAATCAAGAAATATTTTAGAAAATGCATAAATATAAGTTTTCATTTGTTTAGATTATTACTTCTTGTCATATGGTAGAATAGAAATTGTGTAAATGTAAGTTTTCATTTGTTATGTGTTTATTATAAGTTCCTATTGTATACTATAGCATCCAAATATATTTTATTTCTCAAATATTTCTTTTCAATGAGAGATCTGTATTTATTTTGTGGCATTGTATTCTACAATTTTTTTAATTTATCTTATAATTTATTAATTTTGAAATAACTATATTCTGAACTTCAAAAGTAGGGTTTTCAATTTTTATTGAGCTCTTAAGAAAGTCGGGAAACAACTTAGCAGTTGCCTAGGCTAACTTCGTACACCTATAGTTCCTAATCCATATATCCAAATTTGCCAATTTTTTGTGTGAACCTCCATAGGTTAGTGAAGAGCTTTAAGTTAACCTTTCACTTTCCTACATTTACAGAGCTTTTTGTAGAACTCATAGAGTGTGAGGTGGTTTAAAAGTGTCATTTTAAAATATTTATACCTGGGATTAAGACCCCCAAATAGTCATTATAGTAATTTTTGGACAAGTGAACCAATTAGTGATCAAGAAAACAAAACAGCAAAAAAATTGAATGACTATTGATGTTCATGGTGATTTGTGTTGGCATGTTTGTGTGCAGGTACTGGAGCTTTTTTGGGTAGTACTTGGAGGGGTATGGTTGGTGGTGGCATTACATACATGGGTAGCAACTGGCTCATTTCCCCTATATATGTATATGTATATGTATATTTATATTTGTATCTATAGATATACATATACATATAATGTTTTACCCCCTTGAAAATAGGAGCCATGTCAGTAATTTCTATAAAAAGTGGAAAAGTCAACAGAAGTCAAGGTCAATATACACATTGACTAGTCAAAATTTATTTCATCCAATTTAATTTAAAGGAAAAAATGAAAGACAAGTAATATGTTCAAATGCAAATATTGATTAACCAATATACCCAAGAGATCATTTCTCAGTTAGAAGAATACCAAAATGTCTTAGACTTGATGACCTTTTTGATAAGAGATCTAGAATCTTATCAAGAAACACAAGTGTGAGAATATCGTAGGAGTGCTTTACCACCCTACCATGAAGTTGGTAAGCTTCCCTAGTATCTTTCTTGACATGAAAGATACCCAACCCAACAATGAGGAAGTATAAACAAGTAAAATTAAGAGGAGTAATTGAATTGTGCTACTTAATGCATCCAAGTCCAAATTTTCAAATATAACATCATCAGGGACATATCCACCCTATATATCCATTTGATTATATTTCATACACATGAAAAACCTAAAATGGATAACCTTCAGGTATATTCACAAGGAAAATAATGATTACGCTACCACAAGTAACCACAATAGAGACATCCTCATTATTTTTAACAAGGACATAAGTCACAACCATCGCCCAACAAGGATAATAAATAAAGTAAAGAAAGGTTTCATAATATTATCTTTGGCCAATCATGTTTCAAGTGAAGTAGAGCCCTTAGCATCATACAATATCTAGTACTTTGATAGCCACAAGAATCTAAATAAATAAATAAAAGTTCATTATTAGTTTAAAAATGAAGATACAAACTTACATTCAAAGTAAATACCAAAATTTCATTAAAATCATTCCCCATTTCATGCCCAGCCTAGATATTCTATTCCCAAAAGTATATCAAATAGATATTATCAGCAATAATTAGTTTTTCAATCCCTAAACATTTTCAAAGATCAATTTATACCAACTTCAAGCTACCCACTTCCCAAACTAGACTACTTAACTAGCTCATCACAGCAACCATTTAATAAAAGTTAGAGCACCCAACCATTTTCTTCTGGGATGCATCTTATAATTTCTTAACCAAAGAAATCCTTAACTGCATTAGTTAATGCTATGTCTGATTTCATACAAGGTACAAGTCATTTTGAATCTCAACTTTTCTGTACTCATTCTATAAAATCTATATCTCAAAATAGATTGAGGAAGTAGTTTAGAATATTAAATAAAATTTTAATAATGCTAAAAATATCCAAATAACATCCTAGCTCAAGAGATAAATCTATATAAGAATACTCCTTATAAATAACTAGGATGAAGACAATTTAACAAGTTGCATTTATTTTGCAAGTAGTTATTTCTTTAACTTTTTATTGGTGTTAAAATAAAACTAGTGGATCACCCACAAAGTAAAAATAGCTAGTTTTACTAACCATAAAATGAACTAATATTTATCTAGAAATAATTAATTAATTAAAATCATAATTAGACTAGCCTATCTACAAAGTCAGCTTTCAAAATAGAAGTCACATTAATTTTCAAATTACTATATTTTCAATCTCCTATCTATTTATATAAGATAGTACCAATTTAATCATTAGATTAAAACAAGTAACATTTCCATTAATTTTATAAAATAAATAAGCTCATGGTTTTTTTTTGGTGTTATGAAACTATCTTCACCATCTAGTTCCTTTTAATTTCTACAAATTTAGTTTCTAATTTAATAAATTAAAATAAATACTTGATAATTCCAATTTCACCTTCACACTATTCTTACATCCTTGTAAAACTATTCTATCCTCAAATATATGACATAAAATTCACATATGGAAGAAAGGTAAATAAACGAATCAACATATAAGATAGGTTTCTAAAAATGACCAAGTTAGTGGTGAGCTAAAATAGTCCCATGCCAAAAAGTTTCCCCTATTAATAGTTGCTAGCCAAAGGATTTATAGAATAGTAATTGTAGAACAAGATTTAGTATGCAAAGAACATTAACAAATAAAGTAAACATTCACAAACCAAAAACTAAATTCACATATATGCTTAGACAAAGAAAGCAAACAAGAAGTGCAAACTTCACAAGAGAAAACACTCCATGCTTTCTTGATTCTGTAGATGTGTCCTTTTGCTGTGGATGTATGCTCAAGATGCTCAAAAGCTGCTTCAATGGAGATGGGTAATGGAAAATTGGTAGCTTTGTGAGCTCTCAATTTGGCATTATAAGGGTAAGATTGATGGCTTTGGTTCTCAAAATAGCATGGTAACTTTAGCTCAAAGATTTTTGATGAAATGGCTTGGTATGGGATTCAATTTATAGGCTAAGGGGTAGAGGGATGGAGGGCTTAGATGCAAGGATGGATGAAGGCTTAAGGAGGGCTAGGATGCACTCAAAGGAGAGCACATGGATTGTGCTTGTTTAGCACCAATGGGAAGGTGACACTTGTCACAAGGAGGATGAGTGTGAGAGGGTAGGGTAAAGGGTTGGTTAAAGGCATGATGAGTCGGGTTGAGTATGTAAGAGGGACGTAAGAGGAATGAGTGTGGAAGAGGGAAGAGTGTGGAAGATGGGTGTAAGAGTCATGAGTGGGCTTGTAAGAGTCTTTTATGTTTTGTAAGAGCACTCATGACTTAGTGGTTGGGTTTTTTGAGGGGAGACTTTGGTTTGGATTAGGAAAGTCTTAAACTTGTTTAAGGAATGTGACAACATTAGGGGGTGGATTAGGCTTGGGTTTAGGATTAGATTAGGGATGTTAGAGATGTGCAAGTGGATAGCATTAATGAGGGTGGGTGAGTTAGTGGCTAAGCTTGGTTAGTATGGGTGGATGGGGTGGATTAGGCTAAATGGAGGATTAGAGATAGGTTAGGGGTTTTTTAATTTGAGGATTTCATTTATCAAATAGATTTATTTAATAAATGGGGATTTTTGGAATTAGATAGGAGAAAAGGATTTAATTGATAAATAATAGATTATTTGATTTATCAATTAGGACTATAGATGATTAATTAAATTAATCAACTAGGGATGGCAAAGGATTAATTAAATAAGAATTTAATTAATGATGCCTTTAGAGATGGCTAAATTAGATTACCAAAGCAGTGTAATCAAATTTAGGTGTCTACATTTTGCCCCTCTTTGACATAGTGTTGAGACAACACTATTTCAAAGAAGTTTGAATGAAGACGACACGAGGAAGATGTTTTAGCAACAAGGTTGCCCCAGTCTCGGATAAGAAGAGGAGAGACTAGACTTAAATGATGCCCCCTCAAGAAGGTGACGGGGAGAGAAATGCGGCTCGACGACTTCTTGAAAAGTACAAGAAATTGAGACGAACTGAGACGCAAGTTGGCAAAGAGAAGGGGCTGAATTAGCTCAAACTCTCACTATGGGAGAATGATAAAGGGAAATCAGAGGCACAATAGTAAAGCAAGCTTAAGACTTTCCAGGATTGGGGGGGGGGGGGAGATGGAGGAGCGGAGCGCTATAAAAGGAATCCATGGTAGGGAGATGGATGATAGAATGATAAAGCTGATGCAACAGGATTTCAAACAGTCAGACTAGCGGAAGATGGGTTTCGGAGATCCCTAGGACTAGGATTGTAGATCTCGAAAGATGAGGCTTGGTGGATTGATTTGATTGGTGGATCCCTAAGACTAGGATTGTGGATCCCTAAAGCTAAGCGTGAGGAGTGATTCAAAGAGATACTGATGCATAAGCTGGGGTAGGAGTGATAGATGTAGGATATGGATGGGGGATAATGGAGATGAAGGGAATCCATTGAAGCTTTTTGAGTGGGGGGATACTTCAAAGAGAAGTACCACCATGTAGTTGAGCACTAGATTTGCTATAGGACTATTGGTTAATTGCCAGGGTTACCAAGAACATCAAGGCCTTTTTACCAACCGTCCAAAGGACTGACAAACTGACTCAAAACAAACACACAAGGATTTCCCCAGTATCACACATGAATCCCAGAGGAAGCAGCGTGGAAATGACACTAGGTAACCCACAAGAAGAAAAAGAAAACAAGCAAAAGACCTGATCAAGACCTTACGCTCTAATTGCCCCATTCGCAGCATACCATGATATGGAAGATCGTGGCAACCTTGAGGAGGGAACAAGGAGATTGCTTGGAAAAGATATTTCAAGACCCAAAAGGGAAGATCCCAAATCAAAAGAAAGCGAAAATCCAAAAGAGAACTGTTTGCCAACGAGATGGGTAGGACGAGGTACTAACGGACCAAGATCAGACATGAGGAAAGCTATATCCTGCAAGGATCTATCAGAGAGCACCTAAGCTGATGGATCTGGATGAGTGATGCGTCTAGCAAGCTGAACTAAGAAGGATAACACTTTGGTGATGGGAGATCTAGCTAAAGGATGCATTGGAATAGCTAACCAAGGTGTGCGATGTGTACAAGATGTTGATCAAGGACAAACTGACACGAACGTTGGATAGATACAATGGTACTAAGCTAAAGAGGATGTACAAGCTGACGGACCAAGATATGTTACAAATGTACAAGTTTGTTCATGTTTTGATTTTTTTGTGAGATGGAAATGTTTGTGAAGGATGGGATGTCTATAATAGTTGATAGGTGGATAGGTAGATGGTTTGTGAAAAGCTTAAGGAAAATGGGATTCTGTGTGTGCATGTGATAGGATACAGGCTAGGATACAAGATTATTTACAAGCTGGAATATGGTACAAGCTTTGGACAAGATTTGGATATATACAAGGTATGGTACAAGATTTACAAGGTATAATACAAGCTTTGGTACAAGATTTACAAGCTGTACAGGAGGTATTGACAAGCTCCATCAGATTTTGGATATTTGATTGGAACACCAAGGGAACAAGCAGGTGTTTTATGGGATGGTGGGTGGATGGATGAGGGATAGGATAGTGATAGATAATGGATTAGTCTTTAGCACACAAGGCACCTGAATTACTAGGTTTTCACCAAGGTACCTATCCAAGGCGCTTGAATTGCCAAGTTTTCACCATTGGACGCTTATTTCTCTTTACTATTTTTTTTTTTGTATTTTTCATAAGCTGGGTATACCAAGGATCTTCAAGCATAGAACTTCTTGAGATGAATGATGTTAGTGGAATCATTCAAGAGTTCTCCTTCTGGTGTAGATAATTGATAGGCTCCGAAGCCAAAGGAGGCAGTAACCACATAGGGACCAAGCCATGTAGGTTCAAACTTGCCTTTCTTTTCTCGATCTGCTTGGACTTTCATATTTTCTTTGAGGACCATGTCACCTGGCTGAAAGTGTCGTGGGAGCACCTTCTTGTTGAATTCCTTTTGAGACGAGCTTGGTAGACTGTGAGATGGTCATAGGCTTGTTGTCTCTTCTCGTCTAAGAGATCTAGCTGGGTGAGTCAAGCTACTCTGTATTCTTCATCTGAGATTTTCCCTCGCAAAGATATGCGTAGTGAGAGAAGTTCAACTTCTATAGGTAATACCACTTTGGCACCATAGACTAGGGAGTATGGAGTTGTGCCTGTGGATGTACGAAAGGAAGTTCGATAGGCCCATAGAGCTGGATTTATTTGGAGGTGCCAATCACGGTCGGAATCATTGACAACTTTCTTTAGGATTTTGAGGAGGGTTTTATTAGTTGCCTCTGCCTGGACGTTACCTTGTGGGAAATATGGGCTAGAAAAGCGGTGATGGATGCGGAGGGAAGTGCATAATTCTTCCATGTTGAGATTTTCAAAGTTACCTCCGTGGTCAGTGAAGATGGTGGATGGGATGCCGAAGTGGCAAACAATGTGGTACAAGATGAACTTGGAGACTTGAACTCCTGTAGCTGAGACTAGGGGGACTGTTTCCACCCACTTAGTGAAATAGTCTGTAGCTGTTATTATCCATTTATGTCCATTAGATGAGAGAGGGGTGATAGTTCCAACTAGATCAAGGCCCCAACAAGCGAAAGGCCAAGGTGGTGCAATAGGCTGTAGATCTTGTGCTGGAGCGTGCACAAGATTTGCATGCTACTGACATGGGAGACACTTTCTGACAAAGTCACAAGAGTCTTCTTCAATGGTAGGTCAATAGTAGCCTGCTCTAAGGATCTGTCATGCTAGGACAATACCACTCGTGTGGGCACTACAAAGTCTAGAATGTACTTCTTTTAATGCCATCACGACCTCATTTTCATCTAAACATCGAGAGAGAGTATCGTGATAACCCCGACGATATAGGGTATTGGCTATGATAACATAGCTGGATGATTTTCAAATAAGGTTCTAGTGTTGGGTGCATGTGAGGTGAGGGGATATGATACCATCATTAAGGTAAGCGTGAATTTCATGGTACTAAGGGGATTGGGGACCAACCAAGATACAAACACGGTTTGAATCCTCATTCGCATAAGCGGGTGTGAGGAGCTGCTCAACTAAAAATTCATACTACGTAGCATCTTGGGGAATTTCCAAGAGCGAGCCGATAGTGGCCATGGCATCTGCTGCCTTGTTTTGCATTCGAGGCACTTGTGTAAACTAAAGCTTTGTAAAATGTTGGGTCAGCTGATCAACTAGCTCTTTGTAGGGTAATAGCTTTTCATCTTTGGTTTGATATTCATTTAAGACTTGTTTGATGATGAGTTGGGAATCACCAAAGACTTGTAACTCAGTGATATTCCATTCTGCACCTATCTTTAATCCTGCTACAAGAGCTTCATATTCTGCTATATTGTTGGTGCTAGGGAGTTGTAGCTTGAAGGCTTTTGGAATGTAATCTCCTTGAGGTGTAACTAATAATATTCCTACCCTTGATCCATGAGAGGTGTATGAGCCATCAAAATAAAGCTTCCATGGGAGCTGTTCTTCAATTAGGCAGATATGCTCATCTAGAAATTTTGTGAGCAAAGGATATGCATCTACTAGAGGTGCATCAGCTAGGTGATCTGCTATAGCTTGCCCTTTGATTGCCTTTCTATCCACATACTGGATGTCAAACTCACTTAGTAGCATAACCCATTTGGCCAAACGGCCTGTAAGTGTTGTTTTGGAGAGCATATACTTGAGAGGGTCAATCTTGGAGACTAGTTGGATGGTATGACTTAGCATGTAGTGGCGAAGCTTTTGAGTTGAGAAAACAACTGCCAAACAGGCTTTTTCCATAGGAGTGTAATTGGGTTCATAACCAACTAGGGTTCTACTGATATAGTAGATGGCTCTCTCTCTGCTATAATCATCATGTTGTGCTAGAAGTGCCCCTAGAGCTGTAGGTGTTGTTGATATATACAAGATCAAGGGACGACCAGGAACTGGTGGAACCAAGATAGGGGGATTGGTGAGATACTGCTTGAGCTGATCGAAGCTGCGCTGACATAAAAGATCCCACTTGAAGTTCTCATTCTTCTTTAGCAAGTGTGAAAATGGTGTACACTTATCTGCAAGTTGGGAGATGAAGCGCCAGACAGATTGAAATTTTCCCTGAAGAGAGCGAAGCTATCGTAATGTCTGGGGAGGAGGCATTTCTAAGATAGCCTTGACCTTTTTGGGGTCGATCTCTATACCTTGTTTAGAAACTATGAAGCCTAGAAGCTTGCCAGATGTGACCCCAAAGACACACTTCTTGGGATTTAGCATGAGATGATATTGGGCCAACCTATCAAAGACTTTTTCCAGGTTAGCAAGATGATCCATGAAGGTGTGAGATTTGACTAGGATATCATCCACATAATCTTCCAAAATGCTATGGATAAGATCATGGAAAATGGCTGTCATAGCTCTTTGATAGGTAGCCCCAGCATTCTTTAGGCCAAAAGGCATCATGGTGTAGCAAAAGGTTCCCCAAGGGGTAGTGAATGCTGTCTTATGCTGGTCCTCTTTTGCAATCTTGATCTGAGTATACCCAAAAAATCCATCCATAAGGGACAGAATTTCATGTCCAGCTGTAAGATCTACAATCATATCTATGTTAGGCAAGGGAAAATCATCCTTTGGACAAGCTTTGTTAAGATCTCTAAAATCAGTGCAGATTCTGATGTCACCGGAAGGCTTGGTGATAGGGACCATGTTGGAGATCCATTCTGAGTAGTCGATAGGTCAGATAACCTTAGCAGCTAACATTCTTTCTAGTTCAGCTTTGACTAGTAAGGCCACCTTGGGGTGCATTTTTCAAAGCTTTTGTCTTACGAGCTTGATCTTTGGATCGACTGCAAGATGATGAACTACAAGCTTTGGATCAAGTCCTAGCATGTCCTGATATGACCATGCAAATTGGCCAATGTTCTCTCGTAAAACCTCAAAGAGGAGGTCAGCTTGGTCTTGTGATAGGGATGCAGCAATGTGAACAATTCTAGGGATCTCTGAAGAACCAATGTTGACTTCTCTAGTATCCTTTATTAGAATAGAAGACACCTCTGGTTGATTATCTTGAGGAGGCAATACTAAATCCTCATGTTCTGCTTGTGGCTCTAGATTTTCTTGTTGAGGGGTTCTCTTCGCTGCCTTAGCTAGTCCCAGATTTACATTAGTTCCAGTTTTGGGTGTATCGAAACTAGGTTGGGGATTTTCTCCAAAATACCCCTTGGGATCTAGCTTGTAGATGTAGGCAGAATCTGGCTTTGTCTTCTTATGAGGAGTTTCGGCTCCCATGAATCTTAGAAGTGCTTCCTCTGATGCGAACTCATCAATATGTATGACACTTGGTTGGTCCCAATCTATGAGTTGTGGATGAGCAAGTGGTAGGTCAATGAGATGGATGGATAGTTCTCGAAGAACAAAGTCTCCTAGGAAGATTTGGTCTGGGATATCGTCGTAGGCTCTCTTTTCAACTTCCTCAAGAATGTCTTCGATTTCGACAAGGTTGCGGTGGATGTTCGAAAAAGCATGACCGTTCTCGTTGGTGCCCCCAGTTGTGGGTATGCCAAAGCCAAGTCCTGACTTCGTTTCCTAATTATGTGCTTCGATGGGACATTGCATGCCCCTTTCTTCTGGTCCTAGTCCACCTCCTTGATAGTTCCATTTTTCAGTGATGAGCTTATGTTATTGGGGATACTTTTGGCTGAAGTGATCAAGGCGTGCTTGATTTTTTGGAGGTGCATCCTTATGTAACCAATTGTTGATATCTGGAGTGAGCTCTTCATGAAGAGGGGTTTTTGAGGACACAAAGGTGGTTGGGCCAAACTGTTTGTATCGAGGAGGTGGAATCTCCCTAGCTTTGTGATATGTCGGTCATCCATGGGTATCTGGATCAAGTGAGATTGCTCTGACAACAAATTCATCTGACAGACTATATTCTCCACAACCTTTGTTGTTGATCTTTACGGTAGATAGGGTGGAGGTGAGGATGGTTTCTGCGTCATTACAAGTGTGGGATGAGCTGGCGATGGATGTGCCGATGTCTATTCCAGGGCAATGGTTTGTATATGAAGATTCAACCGCATTGCAGTAAGCAAAGGGTTCTGGAAATGCATGGATGGTTACCTCAGTGCCCTGATGCAGAAATTTGATGCACTGATGGTAGGTGGATGGAATGGCCTTCATAGCATGAATCCATGGGCGACAGAGGAGGATGTTAAATGGTAGGTTTAGATCAAAAACATGGCAAACTGTCTCCTGGATGACTGGCCCAACCTTCATTGGTAGCAAAATAGTCCCTTCTGTGGTTCTTTCCAAGTTGTCATAAGCTTTGATGGTGACAACTTCACTGATCATATCTACCTCGGTATACCCTGCTTGTTTTATGAATTTCAGGGTGCAAATGTTCAAGGCTGATCCATTATCTATCATTACTCTTTTCACGGTGAAATTGGATACCATGATGGCTATGCAAAGCGGAAGGGTGTGATCTGGCTCAACCGCGGGTATGTCGGTGGGTTTGAAAGATAGGGCACATGAGGATGAAAGGTGTCCAACAAGATTATGAAAATTAGTAGTATTGATATCAGAATGGACACGAGATTCTATGAGAGCACTGTCAAGGATGTCTTTGTACACAAGACTAGTGCGGAGAAGGTCTAAAATGGAGATTTGGGCTGGCATGTTCCCAAGGTGTTCCAAGATATTGTACCGGCTTTTTGATGGAGCTAATGGTGCTGATGAAACTAGTGGGCCTGCGATGTTATATCGCGCTCTTCGAGTGGTGATCGCACACTCATTGTCTGGTCCTCGGATATTGATAACATTGACAGAAGGCTCTTTCTCAGATATACAACCTATAAGGCTACCATAGTCTATATAGGATGAAGTGTGGTCATTCTTCTTCCCATGCTGTTGGTTTGGCTGGCGGTTGTTGGTGTTGTTTTGGATAGGTGCTTTTCCAGGATTTTGGTTGTTGTGTGGAGGAAAAGCATTTTGATAAATCTGTAAGCCTGCATTGGGAGAGGTTTGGGCACCAACAGTGATTTCCTTCCGATCAATAAGGTCCTGTACATAGTCTTTCAGTTTCATGCATCTGAGGGTGGTGTGACCGTTTACCCTATGGAACTTGCAATACTCATTGTCCTTGTACCATGAAGCTTTGGATTGGCTTGGATCAATTTGTTGGGCAGGAGGAAATTTGATGAGGTTTTCCTTAGCCAATTTCTCAAAAATAACATCCAATGGCTCACCAAGGGGTGTATAGTTTCTAGGTGCAGGTTGGAATCTGGGCTTTTTCCCTGCAGCTACATTGATGGCATTAGCTTGATTGTTAGACCCTTGAAAGTTGGGTCTTGTATTGTGGTTTTGATAGCTTTGGTTATTTCGTTTTTGGTAATTGATAGCTTGTTGGTTGTTTGTTTGATATGGTGGGTTAGACTAGTTTTGAGAAGGACCAACAATATTCACATGTCTGGTGTCAGTAACCCCATCTATTGCAACATGCTTGTTTTTGTTCCAATACCTAGACCTATCATTGGAATGTGATTGATTTTGGTTGGCCTCTCTGTAAATCTTTACCACACCATCTTTGATGAGTCCTTGCTCAAGGATCATTCCTTTCTCTTTGATATCCTTATAGGTCTGCAAACAGTTCATGGTCATGTGGTGAGCCAAGCTGGGATGTGCATTATCAATAAATATTTTCACCACATGGTGTTCTGGGAAGGTGCAGGATATGCGGTTGGTAAGGGTTTTCCATCTTTGCAGGTATTCGGCAAGGCTTTCTCCACCTTTTTGCTTGGTGTGGACAAGATCAACTATTGATAGCTCTGTTTCAACAAGATGGGCATATTGGGCTACAAATGCCTCAGATAATTCAGCAAAGTTTTTAATTGTGCCATAGGGGATTCTATAAAACCATTCAAGAGCTGGTCCAGCCAAGCTTTTGGGAAAAAGGTGGAAGAGGAAGACATCATTGTATGCCACGTCCTGGCAATGCATGTAAAATTCTTTGATATGTGTGACAGGGTCTCCTTTTCCTCTGAATTTGTCAAATTTAAGTACCTCAAAGTGTTTGGGAAATGGTGTCATGGTAATGGCTCTGTCAAATGGGTAAGGACACACTTTCTCAAACTTGAATGTCTTTGGATCATTCCCTTCTTGGATGGCTTTCAGAGCTATCTTCATTTGCTCCCACTCTGAATTGATAGATGATGGTTGGGGTGCCCCCAATGTAGGAGTGCCTTGAGGTAGGTATGTGCTGGATGGGGCCACTGAATATGGATGGCTGTGAGGGATTTGCTAATAGGGATTGTACATTGTTTGGGCAGCTGCATGGTGGATGACGGGTTGTTGAGGGGGAGGTGGCGCATATTGCTCCATGTGCTGCGAGGCTTGCTGTTGATATGGGATTTGAGGTTGGGATTGAGGAACATAAGCTAGCTGTGGGATAAATGGATTGCTTTGTGGAGGTAAGGTATAAGATGGTTGTGAGGCTTGAGAAAAGGATCGGGGGGCTTGTGGGGTTTGACCAATATAGGTGGGTTGTGCCCCCATTTGGGATGGTATTTGCAAATAATTGGTGGTTGGCTGGGGTGGTGGATTACCTCCTAGAAGTGGCATTGAAAAGTAGTTGGTAATAGGAGGTAATGGATTAGTTGGTGGTGGAGGTGGTGGGAATTGAAAGCTTGGGAATGGAATTGATGGGGTTTGATCGCTTGGTGGCTGGATTTGGAAGCTTGGTAGAGTGGTGGCGAGAGCTAGGGTCACTTGGGAGCTTGGTAGAAGATTGGCAGTAGCTTGTGGGATTTGATAGCTTTGTGGAGTGAAGGTAGTAGCTTGTGGATTTTTGGTTGGTGGTATTGAGCTCCCAAGACCTAATGGAAATGATGGGATTGTGCTTTGGGCTGTGGTGAACAAGCTGGGGGCGATGAAAGGTTGATTACTTGGCCCCATGGGTGGCATCCCTATTGTATATTGCTGAGGTTGGCCAAAGATGCTAGCACTGATTTGGGAGATGGGTGGATTTGGAAGGCTGGGTTGGGGAGCAGCAGCAATAGTGAAGGGGGTGAACAGTGAGGTGTTTTGAGTAAAGGGGGTTTGGAGCGAAGAGGTATGAACCAAGGATGGAGTGGTGGTGGCTGGGTTGGCTTGCGGCATGGAGATTTCAACTTGGGTGGATGATGGTATGTTTGGGTCTGTTGGGTCATATGGATTGGCTGGAGGCTCTTCTTTTGGAATATATTGAGGATAATTTGGATCATAAGAGCCTATGGGTGGTGGCAGCTGCCCAAACAATGGGTGAGATGGATCTGATAATGGAGGGGGTCTTCCAAAGTCAAAGGTTCCTACATTGTCCCTTCGAAAATTAGCCATGATTGTCTCTTTGTTTTTGTCTATAATGGCGTTTACCAATACTGCATTTCCTAGTTGGTTCATGAAAGCTTCAATGTCAGTAGGTGGAGGCATAGCTTTCTTTGGGCTGAAGGATGGCTAAGTGCTCAAGGGGGGTGAGGCTATTCGATCCAAATGATAGGGCTCCATTGTTTCTTTCTTCTTGGCTAAGCGAGTGACGGGTGGCATGAAAAATGCTCCTAGGGATGAGATGCAATAATGCTGATGGATGCAAAAGGGGGAAGGCTTTTCTATGCAAATGATTTCCTAGGTTGAGGCAAAGCTATATGACAAAACCTAAGGAGGATTGGGTTTTGGATTCTAACTTAAAAGATATGTTGTCAAAGCACAAAAGGTCTGCTTTCCTATGTGCAAGCTTGGTGGTGATTGTGTCAACTTAAGGATAGACTGATGATCCTTTAGGAAGAACACGAGATTGACCACTTGCAAATCCCAACCTTTAGCTCAAGGTGATGAGGGATAACAAGTGACAAAGCTAGATTACCCTAGACAAAGCTCTGTCAAAGGGATAACCTTGGTGAGATTGGTGGATTTGGAAGATTTTAGGAATGGCAAACTTTTAGCAAGGTGACAACAATTTTGAAAGCTTAGATGTGCAGATTTTCGATTGCTGGCTAGATGGTTTGATTCTAAATGAGATGGATGAGCTAATAATGCTTAAGGGGATAACCTAAGATGGTTGGCTTTTCTACAAAGATGATTCTAAAGTGAAGCTTATCCAAGAAGATGTGGAGAAACAAGGGTGTCTAATCATAGAAATCATGCCTAGTTGGTAAGGCATAAGCAGTATTAACTCCTAGATGTTGGCTAAATTTGATGGTGCGCTCTAACCAGGCTTCTTGAAGTGCTTCGTCGATAGCTTTGTCTTCTGCTTTGTGGAGTTTGGCAATTCGTGGGCTTGGTGTTATTTCTTTTCTCTTGGCTGAAAGTTCTTGGTATGCTAGAGATGGCTTGAGTTTGACTTTGTGAAACTTCTGTTTGGGTTTGGGTTGTTCTGACATAAATTCCTGAATTTGCTTGGCTTTGGGAGATTCTGGTTGTTTTGCTTCAACCTGTTCAACTTCCAAAATAGGTAGTGACTACACTAAGTGTGCCCTAAGCTAGGATTGACCAAGTTTGGCAAACATTCATTCAATAAATAAAAACAAGCAATAGATAGGAACACCCAGATAGAAGTTTGTGGTTCTCAGAATGTGATACCTACGCCGAGGAGTGTGTATGTTCTACAAATGTTTCGATCAGTCACTCCAAACACATTAACATCCTAGATGGTTTTCTGCAAGGCTGACAATTGGTTTAGCTAGGGAGTCCTCGATATACGCAAGGTACGTGAGGCCCAAATCCGTAGATGAGACCAAAAGGATGTCACACAGTCGAGAGGAGCGGTAACCCACTTCTCCTCTTTCACTTCTCAAGGGTATAAAGTTCCTTGAGGCTTAGCCCAAATGACAAAATCTTGATCCCAAGAGAGGTGTCTTTCGATTCACCTCCCGATTCTTATACTCCGTCAAAACGCTGGAGTTGAGGTCGTCCAAGGGGTGATGAAATCGCCGAGCAGACCTCCTAAAAAGAAACAAGGTTTTGGATCCTAATCTTATGCACCCAAGATGGCCTCGAAAGATGACAAGGGGAGAGAAGACTTGGATGACCTTGGGCTAAAAAACACGATTGTTCTTTTACCAACTGACTCTTATGTGTGCTAATCTAGACTTTGCAAGCACTCATGTTTAAGAGACAATGTTCAATTCTAACTTGAAGCGCCAACAAAAGTAAATCGATCGAAGAATGCAAACAATAAGAAGAGTTAGGGTCAACAAAAGCAAACTCGCACGCCCGGAGGCCCTCCACGTCAAGTATCGATTAATTTTCTTTAAGGCATTCAAGATTGAGTGTAAGTTTGTTTTAAGCCCAAAACAAAAGTGTGTGAGATTCGATTTCAAGCACATGCCCGGAGGCTCTCCACGTCAGTTGTTGTTCAATTTTAGTGCCCAAACTTGAAGTGTGATCAATTTAATCTAGAGTTTTGGCCATTTAAGAATTTTGATAAAGTTAAAGCAAACGTTCAAAGACCAAGTGAGTGAGTTAGATTGTGGAACATTTAACACCTTTTTCAAGTAGACCCATCCCCATAAATGGCGCTGAGATTGCAACCAATGGTTAATATTTGATGGGTGATTAGAAAAGAGGTGAGTCCAAGGAACTACTCAAATTAATTTTTTTAAATTTGTATTTTAACTTAACAAAGTTTCTTAAATGTCCAAAAATCAAACTTTACCTAGATTGCATGTGGAAAAGAGATTTGTTTTGTTCAATTTTAGAAGCTCCAAATGAAGTGTTTGATATTGCAATGGTTAATTGATCCTTGGCATTCAAGATTGGATTTGTTGTTTTAAGCATGCATTCCAAGGAAAGTTGATTTTAATCCATGACATTCAAGAGTGTGTTTTGAGTAACATTCATTCAATGGAAAATGTGTTTAACCATTCAAGTTCATTTTTTTAGCAACATGCATTCAAAGACAAATGTATGCTCAAGATGCTCAAAAGTTGCTTCAATGGAGATGGGTAATGGCAAATTGGTAGCTTTGTGAGCTCTCAATTTGGCATTATAAGGGTAAGATTGATGGCTTTGGTTCTCAAAATAGCATGGTAACTTTAGCTCAAAGATTGTTGATGAAATGGCTTGGGATGGGATTCAATTTATAGGCTAAGGGGTAGAGGGATGGAGGGCTTAGATGAAAGGATGGATGAAGGCTTAAGGAGGGCTAGGATGCACTCAAAGGAGAGCACATGGATTGTGCTTGTTTAGCACCAATGGGAAGGTGACACTTGTCACAAGGAGGATGAGTGTGAGAGGGTAGGGTAAAGGGTTGGTTAAAGGCATGATGAGTGGGGTTGAGTATGTAAGAGGGATGTAAGAGGAATGAGTGTGGAAGAGGGAAGAGTGTGGAAGATGGGTGTAAGAGTCATGAGTGGGCTTGTAAGAGTCTTTTATGTTTTTTAAGAGCACTCATGACTTAGTGGTTGGGTTTTTTGAGGGGAGACTTTGGTTTGAATTAGGAAAGTCTTAAACTTGTTTAAGGAATGTGACAACATTAGGGGGTGGATTAGGCTTGGGTTTAGGATTAGATTAGGGATGTTAGAGATGTGCAAGTGGATGGCATTAATGAGGGTGGGTGAGTTAGTGGCTAAGCTTGGTTAGTATGGGTGGATGGGGTGGATTAGGCTAAATGGAGGATTAGAGATAGGTTAGGGGTTTTTGAATTTGAGGATTTCATTTATCAAATAGATTTATTTAATAAATGGGGATTGAAAACTTACAATCAAGTTAGGACTCCGTTAGGAGATTTACATAGATATATTAGGATCATTCAAGAGATTTATTGTGATTCAATCCTATTAATAGCTGATTTAGTACTTGAACCTTAGTTTCCTTTATAAGATGATTTTGGATCTCCTCTATACAATGTCTTCATTTGATCTCTTAATTCGATAACTTCATTCAATCCTTCACTACTTGGATTACCCTTTTCTAATTTCCTTTCAGACTTAGCCTTTCTTTCTATGTTCTATCCTTGTTTGCTTCTTCACTTTTGCATTCACACATGCATACATTCCTCTCTCTTCTCTCTTTTCTTTATTGATCCTAGGGTTAGAATCCTCTTTAAATAGAAAATCTTTGAAAGCTCTAGATCTTAATCAATGGTTCATAGTTCATCTTCTTTCATTGTTTCCTTCTAATTTTTTGATTGGTTGATTTTCTTTCCTCAGGATCATTACCTTATGTAATGATACATAATATCTATCTTAAATATCTCTACAAATGTTAAATATTGTATAGAAGTTGGCCAAAATGATTTAGATAAGTGTTGGTGGAATTACAAACTCATATGACAAAATTGGTCTGCTCAGCATCTAAATGTTCTAACACTCAGTTGTAAATAGAATTCTATCTAACACTTGACTTCTGCATACTCATTTCTTAACATTTTCTTATAAAAATATGTCCTTTCAATTTACTTAGCCTCCTTTGTGTTAGCTTGGCTTATATGTGCTCAGTCTCAAATGGGGTGCTCAACAATCTCTAACTTTCTCGACATGTAATACAAAATAAACAAGTCCTTGGCCTTTACTAGATGACTCAATCACAGTGATGATTTTTCATCCTTTGCTAGTAAATGACTAAGAGTTTGGACACTAATAGGAAACATAGGTGTAGAGATCAACAATCTCCTTCTTTGACAGTAGTGGAAAAAAGACTTTTTCATGAAAAAACTTTCTATGCAAATAATGATGCTTTCCCTGAGACTATAATTTGATCTCAAATATGAAAAATTCTGATGCCATGACATTTAATCACTCCTTTTATTTGTTGTCCTTGAATTTTTCTATATTTCCCCTTTTCTACTCCTTGACTTGACTTATATTTCCCCATTTTTTTGTCATTGATGGCTTGGGGCTATTGGGGTTAGCTTGCACTTATCAAAAAATTGTTTGTGGTTCACCAAAATTTATGCATAGCCTTTATTCCATCACTCATTTACTTTCTCCAAAACTTGAAATTTAATTTCTAGCTCAATAGCTAGATCAATTAGACCTTCAATATGTGGAAAATGAGTGTCTTTCTTTAAAATATTTTGTGCTATAGACACTTCTTTTTGAATTATCTCTAAATGAGGTAACAATTGGAGTTGAATTAATATAAACTTATTATGTATTCTACTATCTCTAGACACAAGCTTGGCTAACCTCTACTGACCAAATGTCAACTTATTGTATGAGAGTGAGCTTGAACTTGCATCCTTTCCCAAGGAAATAACACTTTCCCACATATTAACTTGTAATAAATCAATATAATATTGATTTTCTAGTGTGAATGACTCAACATCATGCAACTTCATGTAGAATGAATGAATAGTCTTTTTCTTCTAATTCTATGACTAAATTGGAAGGTTGTGCTTTTCTATTTACATGTTCACGAGAGACTTTCTCCAATGCTTAATGCTCAAATCTTCTCTCAGACAAATGCACCAATTTATCATTGGTCTCAATATCTTCTGATTGAACTTCATCAACTATATATACTAACTAATCCAAAATTTGACATTGATTGGTTAAGTCAGTTATGCCAAATGCATCCACAAAAATGTCCTTAACAATATATAATATCTATTTCTCTTTGTTCTCTCTTTTTAGCTAAACTTGCTTTTTCTTATGGTCAACAAATTTTGTAATTCCTACATTTGCTCCTGTGTTTGAATTGTTCAAGTCATACATGGGTGAAGTAATTACCTCATCTAGACTTACTAACTCTTTAGCCATCTCTCTTGAGTGAATCATAATCTAAGATTGTGGGATTGTATCGCTGGGTAGTGATATTTGCAATTGTTTCTCCTTCTCAATTGATCTCAATATCTATTGTTGCTTCCATTGAGTAGGTGTCCCCTACTATTTAGGTGCCCCACTCAATGGTTTTAATTTCTTTGCACTCAACAACTATATAAGATCCTGAGAGGCTTCTTGCTCTTTTGGTGTCATCTCCTCTTCTGTCAACTCTATACCCTTGCTATCTTCACCGTTGTCTAATGAATAGGAATAAATAAAATTGCAAAAGCACAATTATAGCCTTGCCCTATTTCTTGACACTCGTATCCTACTTAATTGATGTAACCTCAAACTTATGAATTTTTGTACTCTCAATCTTTATACAATCTAAAATTTGTAACACAATTGGATTTGTACAAGGTAGAGTTGTGTCTAACATTAAACTCTTCACATCTTCCTCAATTAGTATATTTTGATTCAGTGGAAGTGTATAAGATACATCATTAATGGTAATAACCTCTTGTTGTCCACACTAACCTACTAGTTTCTAATTTTCTTCTGTTAGTTTAGCAACTTCTTCCTTATATGCATCTTCAAATTCTATTGCATCTCTTCCATCTCTAACTTCTACTTTTGGATTAAGCAATCCAAATGCTTCTTTCCATAGATGAATATTGTCTTGCACAACTTCATGAGCTTTATTTTTAATAATTTCATATTCCTTATCCCTTGGCATGAATTTCTCTACAAAATCTTTGAGGGCTATAAACATATGTGTCTTCCCTAAATCTGGCATAGCCTGTGCCAATGCAATTTCTCTTATTAGCTTCTCTATAGATAATGCCCACTTCCATTTAGCATCAATTTGTTTATACAAGCCATCTAGAAATCCATCTCCTAATTCCAAGGTGTACATTTAAATATGATCGACATATCAATAATATCTCCTTCAAGCTTAGCTTGATCATCCTTATTTAAAGAATCATAAGTAATATCCTTGAATCCTGCAAAATTTGTTAACTTTCTAATCCTTTCACATACCCAATCCATTTTCATTAGAGGGAGTCTCTTCATGATTGGTAGATTTCTTAGTTCATTAGCCTTAGTTTCTTCATCATCTTCTTCCTCTTGTTCTACGATCAATTTTCTCCTTAGCCTCTCTTGTATACTTTTCTTTGGTGAGTTGGTCAATTTCCTCTTAGATGGGCATCCTTTAGTTTTCACATCCGGGGGCTGAGCTATATTTGATCTTTTTATTACCTTTACTTTTGGCTTATGAGGTTTGATGACATTTTGTACACCTTTAGTAAGATCAAATTTTACCTTTGGATCAACAATTACTACTTTCTTCTATTTGGTTTCCTTGGTCTTAGCAATAGCAAGTTCTTTTCCTTTTCCTTCATTAGCCTTAGCAAGTTGTCCTAATTCTTCACCTTCTTTTCTATCCTTGCCCTCAAGAATTTTCCTCTTACTTTTTTTTGGGCAGAGTGCTTTTTTCTACAATTAGTTCAGCCATTATTGTCTTATATGTACCAAATTTCTTAACATTTGCATCTATATCTTCAATCAAAAGATTAGTCACTACTGTAGTAACCTTGTCAACATTGATTGCATAAGGCATTGGTCTTAGCCATGCAATCCTTGGTAATAATGCATAAGTATGTACAAAATCTATATCTACTACAAAGTATATCTCATCATAATATTTGTCTATGTCTAATTTGGGGATTCTCATTTGATTTCTCATTTTGATTTTGAATCCTTCAAAATAATTATCTATTATGGCTTCAAAATTTCTCCCAACCTATTATTTAAGTCATTTATCTTCTCCATAGTAGGTTGGCTTCTGTCCCATGCTACTATGCCAACCATAGGGAATGAATTATGTAAATAGAAAAATATACACAATAGAAAATATCCAAACTTACATGTTCTTTTATTTCCTTACTAACAATTTTTTTGTCAATTGTTGTAGTTGTAGCTCAACAAGGTCATAAGCATGATTCTTTTTTACAATTTTGTGGCCTAGGTCTATTATAACACATGCCACATTGTTCAATCTGTTGGATTGGTAAAATTTGTGTGCTACAACACAAAATGAAAACTTAATTAGAGGATCTTGAATTCCATTAATTGACATCCTATGACCATTCCATTTCACTTTGGTTAATTTATCAATTTCATTTCATGTAGTGCTCCTTATACTCTTTGGCCAATCCAAGGTAGGGTATCCAGTAACTCAACATATTATGGCCTATTTAATTTTGATTGGACTTCCTTTTAACCATATATTCATGTCATGGATGTGAAGGAGCAAGAATTTTATCTATTCAACTTTAAAAACTTTTTGAAAAACCAAGGAATGGGTAAGCCCTTTCTCAACAATGGATTTTTTTCATCTTTCAGTACTCTATTGTTGCATAGCTTCTCATAACCTACCCTTATCTTGAAATTTCCAATCTCCCCTACTTTGCACAGATTGTAGGATCTTACATCATGAATAGTTAAAACTCTAGGTGGAACTAAAGCAGGGTGCCAATATCATCTTCAATCTTTTTGACATTTACATTGTTCCTAAAATTTGGTGGAGGATACTAGTCATTCCTCACAATTTGAGCATTTCTATCTTTCAACATTTTGCTTGTTGATGCCATTTCAATCTAGGGTGTTGAAAGTAAGCTCTTCTAATATATCTTCAAAAAATAATTAACTTGGCACCAAACGTAACACTTACTATTGTTATTTTCCTTAATAACCTTTAAATCACTTGTAGATTTTGAAATTGCTTGGTGAATAAGAATGAGTGCTCAAATTTGATAAATAACTTCAAATTTCCATTTTAGGTTTGCAATAAATTTCTTCATACTTGGTAGGTGTATGACAACTGGCTTGCTCTTCATACTTAGTCTAGGTTAGGCTACCTGGCCAAAACCAATTCATTTAGTCAGCACATCACTTTGGTCATTCACTTGGTCCATATTGCAATACTTGATCAATATAGACTATACCATTAATGCTCAGTACTTCATGTTGCAAATGATTCTCTTTTACTTTTCACTTTATAGATCTATTCTTGATGCATCTTTACTTATGAAAGTATGAAATTTTAGCACATTTTTTAATCTCATTTTGGTTTTGACAAGGTAGTGAGAAAAAACTTAAGTCATATTCTAGCAAAAACATAGTGTATGCCGAGTGATCAAAGCCTATCAAGCATAAGTTGCCAGAAAAGAAATATACTTAGTGTCAAGCAGATAGTATCTGTGGAGTCACTCAAGTGACAAGCAAGTCTATACATGCCAAGTGATTTAGGTGCTGAGTAAAAAATTGATGCTAAGTCATTAAGAAGCCAAATTACAACATTGAAGATACAATGAGTGCCAAGCATTAGAGCCTTTAGACGTTGATTAAATAGTTTTTGACATAATTATTTGTTGAGGCACAAAATTCTATTTGAACCATTTTTGGGCTGACCTTTAAAGGATAATTTTACGATTTTAGAAGGTAAGTACAGATGTATATTGTGAATCCCTATTCAGTGCATGCAACCAATTAGAAAAAGGGATCAAATTAGTGACAATAGGGATTAATCATAGTCATTGATTCTAACCTAACCCTAGTCCACCAATGCTTTTATAAGGAGGAAAAACCCTAAAAAGTTTGTGAGCCTAGTATTGTTAAGGGAGACAAATGCTAAGAAGCAAGAGGGCATTCATGGTGACTAAGGAGGTTGAGAAATAGGAATGAATTGTAGAATTAGCTAGAGAGAATTAAACAGAGTAGAGAGAGGACAAAGGAGACATATTTGATTAGAAAGATCAAGGATACATCAAGAAAGAGAAGATCTGGCATCTAGCAGAAAGGTGCTAACCAATGGATCATGGTGTTGATTCATCTTAACAAGTGATGTAGAGTATATCTCATAATAGAGTAGCCTTAATAGGTTTTGAGTTTTGACAGGCTCTTGTAAATCTCTTAATAGGGTGCTTACTTCATTATGAGTTAAAATCCTCTAACAAGATGAGACCTAACAACCTTTGTAGCCTTTGACAGGGAAGATCCCTCATAGGATAGATCATAGTTTATGATCAAACACATTTTAACCATAATTGAGTACACTTTACAACTACACTAGTGAAGGTTTGTGGGTACCATCCCCACCCCATTTTTACCTTTTCTTTGGAGGGTTTCTAGGTAACCAATATCTTGTGTCAAGTATTTTCTTTTTATGTTATGAATGGCATGCATGGATAGTTATTTCAATTTACATATTAGATTATGAGATGAATGTATGATATGGATGTGTGGTGAATATATTTTGGTTAAAGTTTTGAAGTGTTGTTTCACCTCCCCCCCTTAGAATTTCCTTTCCCATTAAGTAATTCAAACAATATATTAGGAATCGATGTAAAATAAATCATTGAATATATAGTTCCTACATACCTTCTTCATTTAGTTAGTTGTAGTGTGATCACTTGATCTATTGGATTAGGCAATCTCAACTTTTCTTGCTCCACTCCTTCCATCTTTCACTATTTCTTTCCATGTTTTCTTTACCTCAACTTTCTCTTTTCCTTTATCATTTACATTGTTTGGTTCTGGTTCTCTAGTTCTGTAGTTTCTATTGATATGTCCAACTTTGGGACAACTAAAACATACTAGTTCTCCATTCAACCACTTATTTTAATTTCCTTTGACATGTGTCTTAATGCAATTCTCTGGAATGTCTCCATATTCTCCACAATAGAAACAAGTATACTATGTTTTGTAATCCCAATTTTAGGAATTTCCTTTTCTGGGCCATGTACTTGTTTCTTAGGTGTCTAGTTAGATTTTATCTTTAATCTATACTAATGAGCTCTATGTCCATATTTCTGACAGTTATAGCAATATCCTTTAAATGTACATAGTGATTGAATCACTTTTCTTTGATCTACATTCATGTGCTTAATGTCCTACCTTCTTGCACTTAGAACAATTACCAATAGACTTAGGTTTAGAAGTTTGCATGCCATTTTTGTTCTTCATATGTTGGTTGTGTGTCCAAATTTTCCACAAAGATGACATGTAGGTTTTCCTTTAGGTTTTACATTTCTTTTTTCTCTACTCTTTGATGATTCACCTTCTTTAGTAGATGAAAATTGCTTCTTGTATCCCAGTCTAGAAGTGTCTCTTATTGATCTTGGTGATCTCATTAGTCTAACGATGCAAAATTGGTCAAACACCTAAATGTAGAATTACATCCTATGGTGAAGATTCATGAATTAATTAAATTCAAAAAATTAAAGAAATCAATTAATATGAACCCATTCAAAAATAAACGCATGAATATCAATTTCAGGATAAAAGGAAATAGATAATTATCTACAAATCAATTTTATATTTAAAAGGGACCCCCTATCTATAAATGAATAATATATTCATTATGAAGTCCAAGGCTATTATTTGTTTAACCATAATGGGATCTCCACCATGAGTTATTTATTCTAGTGGGATCTCCACTATGAGTTGTTTATTCTAGTGGGATCTCCACTATGGATTGTTTATTCAAATTCTACCCTAGGCTGTTGTGGAAACTTATAAATATAAGGCCCTCTGAGGGGAAAATAGGAGGAATAAGTATTGAAATGCTATTGAAATGGTTCAAACATCCACATTCAAATATGCATTACACCCATATGTTCACCATCTAGGTTATTTGCATATATCTTAGCATATTTTGATTACCTCATTCTTAGGGGTATGTGTAGGATCATGGTGTGTCAAAAAGTGGCAATCAGAAAAATTTGTAGTTCTGAAATATCTCAAACCATTTCAAAATCTATTCCAACTTTTTTCCCACCCACCCTAATACTAAATGAAAACAATTAATGTCTTTATAAGGTCTACTATATCTTTTGATACCAAACCTATATGGTCAACTTTAGAAACATCCTAAAAATGTGCTTTTGGCCTATTTTTATGTGAGTTTTACTTCAAACATGTAGCTGACGACTTTTTTTTTCACCAAAATTTGATGAAATGAAAAGGGTTTCTTAAGAATGTTCTTATCTTTCCATAAATATAAAGTTTGTCAAATTATGAGTTTATTAAATAATTATTAGTTATTTTCTAATGGAGTTACGTATAAAGTGTTGACTAACACAATACTTGGAAAAGAACTATAACTTTCAAATGATACAAAAAATTTTAAATCCAAAAGATGCATCACATTCTATGTTTCTTCTACTATAAGGGGAAAAAAAATGAAAATTCAAATTTCACTAATTAATTAAGTTTTATTTTTTTGAGATAAGTCATAGTATTTTAGAAACTAGATTCAATTTTCTAGAGATTCTTTTCCCTCAAATTTTTCATATAAAGTTAATAACAAGTAGAAAATTGCATGTCAAGTTGACATAACCTTAATTTTCTAATTTTTTATTGCCACTTAAGAGCATAGTTTAGTCAACCATGATCCTGCACATACCCTTAGATCAATATGTATATTAGCTATATCAATACATGCCCATATATTCATTTAAATCCTTCATAATAGCTTGGTCTAGTTGCTAGACACTCGATCCTAAAAGCACATAGTGAACCTCGTCTAGTTAGAAGGAAACATATCACCTTGTGCCTACATGTCGAATGAACAACCTCATCTTCATTCTGATGTGTTATTCATGAATAATGATCATGTTAATGTGTGTATGGATCTAGAGGCCCATATTTAACTCTCACATATTTGGCACCCACCATGGGGCTCAAAAAATTGATTTTTTTAGCCTCATTTTTACATATTTCTAGGTTGTTGCCTGCACAAATACAACATTTCTTCACACAAGAAGTCCTTTCTTCATGTGAAGAAATAGTTTTCTTGTGCAACTCTATCACTTCCTTGCATAAGATCTTACATGATCATGCAAAGAATTCATTTCCTCAAGTAGCTCAAGGAGAATCCTCACACAGTCTAGTGCAAAATCTCATGCATGACATAATGTCATAAAATGAAAAATACTGCATTTTGAAGTCTTCTTTTGTAAAATTCTTCATGCTAACCACTATTTCTGAATATTTATTTTGATTTATAATTTCTAGAAATAGTATAACAATGATTGCAAGACACTTTTTGAACACTTTGAAACAAACAACACTAATGATTTGATTGTAGGATGATTGTCAAAGATCTTGAAATAGATAACACTATTGATTTGATTGCAAGATGCATGTTAAAGAATATACAAACATGATCAAACAAACATGTCTATTTTAATTCCTTCAACATTTAGTCTAATAGGGCTTGTGAACTTCATATGGATCTAGAGAAAGGAATAGTCTTTACTACTTGGAAGTGATGCCCAAGAGTAAATTAGAAACATAGACACCTTTGGAAGATGATACTTGAGGAAGACAAATTTGGTCTTATTCAGTTTACCCTAAGTCTTTAATAAATTTCATGTTACATCTTTCTAAGATTTTAAGTCATGAACTCACAACTACCCTTCATCATCTAGTCACACACATTTATGGCATAACCATTAGCTTCACTACAAAGGCACAAAATAGCTAAAGTCTAGTTTTAGCACCACTTCGCAACATTTTCTATCTACATATAGTTTCTAGTTGTGACCCCACAAAAAGCCATAACATTCATCTCCAATGCTTGCATAGTCACATGAGTTAATAAAGAACTCAAGGTTAGAGTCACGATTTCATGAATGGAAAATAAAAATAGTTATTCTAATGGTTTCGCTTGGTCTCAAAGAGTTAGGGTTTGACTAGAGTTGAAGCCACAATTGTGCCAATGAATATCATATGCAATCAAGTTCACATTAATCATGTGATTGCAAACATTTTATTCTAAGTTAGGTTTTAGCTATGATGATGCAGAAGAGTTTGATTCCTAAGGTCACTGGGTCATGATAGTTAGGAGAATAATGTGATGCTAAGATGTGAAATGGAGATTGGAAGTTAGTTTGATGGTGTTGCAACTTCACATGATTAAAACAGTTAATAAAGATAAAGGTGGTGAAGATACAAATAAAGATAAGCATAGGTCAGCATAAAGTTTTAAGATTGGCAAGGTGCTGAGATGTTTAAATTATATTTGGCCATGTGGCACACATTGAGGGGTTGACTTTAGTTGATCGATGACTTGGTTGACTTGGCATACTAATAACAGAGGAAGTAATTCTTTGATGATGAATCTAGTCTTTTTGATCTCTTTTGGTCACTTTCATCATTCCCTAGGTCTAATAAATGTAAAGGAGCACTCCATCATTGTCTATTGATCCATCTACCTAGTTAGAAGTTAATAACCATCATTTCTATCTTCTTAGAGCTTTGTTTGGTGAGCAAGTGGATTTCCTACATCTAGTTTTCAGTACTATGATCAAATATTTTCCAAATTTGTAGTAATGGTTGGGTGTCCTGGTTGTAGAGTAAATTTTAGTCAAAAATATCTTAGTTATGCTTTAGCTATAAAGGCAAATTTTGTAATTTTTGTTAGGGTCAACTCTTCTTTATTTCTCTAATTTTCCCTTGTGGGTTCACTATAAATTCCCCTTTCCTTTGGACCTAATGAGATTCTTCTTTATCTCTTTCAGCTATTGATGCATTGTGCAAGATTGTTTGCCTCTATTTAATGTTTTGTAGCTATCCACAAATTTCTTGATTGTATCTCTTTAACCCATGATTGATATAAAAGTGAACTCTATTCTTGGTTTTCTTATCTGCATGTGATTGTTGGATTAAAACAAGTCTAAATCTATTTATCTTTAATGTCATAATAGTTCAAGTGTGCATGTATGGGTAGAGATTTGTTTGAACACTCTATTTTTGTGCATCACCTCCTTAGGATAGTTTAGCTTAGTGTTTTATGCATGCATTCTCCCCTTTTCCTCTCCAAGAGTGGTTAAGTGCATCTTGATAGTAAAGGAAGTTGGCCTTCTCCTAAGACTCAACCTCATAGTTCAAGTCCCACATCTAGAGGTTGTTTCCACAAGGTTGTCCTTAGGTAAAAACTTTGGACAAGGGTGCAAGCTTTTGTGACAACATTTTTTGGCACACGCTGTGGGACTATATTCAAGAAGATCCTAAGTTCACTGGTGTCAAAGAAAGAATTTCAAGATTGATGCTAACAAAAAAATGTTTCTCTTAGTATTTCAGGCCTTTCAGAGGCTTGTTCTACATGCACTTGGTGACTCTACTCCAATCTCATTTCTAGTTTTAAACCATAGTTACTGTGATTCATGCCCAAAGCTGAAATAAGGGCATCTTCTAGAGGTAAGTTTCAATACAAGGAGTTTTCAATTTCCAACCCTGGAAGAAAAAGGACTAAAGTATCTTTATCATGAGTTAGGAGTGCAATAGTAACACATACCCCTGCAAGATCCATCTCGACTCCTCTTGTTGTTAGATCTCAACTTAGAGTACTATCCACTCATATTAATAGATCACTTACCTATATGGCTAGAGCTCATGATTTTTCCACCTTTAATGGTGGAAGTCCTCTCATATTGTCTCAAAGATATGACATACCAGTATCAACTCTTAAAAATATACCTAAGTTTACTCGTGAAAATTCCATCTCTCCCTTAGAACACATCCAAGAAGTTGCAAATGTTTGTAATATACATGGAATGTCTAAAGATGACATAGCAGTCAAAATTTTAGCCTCATCCTTGAAAGGAAAAGCATTGCAATAGTATTAAGGGTTGCCTCATAACTCTATAATAGATTGGGATGGGTTAGGAATAACCCTATGCAAATATTTTGAGGATAAAAGTGACCACCTTTCACTTTTAGAAAATTTGACTACCATAAAGAGAGCCCCTCATGAATACATGATTGATATTAATTATAGATTTCAAAAGACATGGGATAGAATACCTATTGTGGTGAAGGCTACCCCTAGTAATGCTTTCTTACATTACCTCAAAGCCTTTAATAGTGATATTGCCACCACAATCCAAACCATGGGAGTAGATAAACTACCTAATGCTTATGAGATAGCTATAAAGACAATGAACATCTTTATATCAGGAGGTAAGTTAGCTTTGAGGCCTCCTATGCCTTTCTTCCCTGATATCCAAAATTACCAACCAACAGTAGCCTCTATTCCCAAATCTTCCACATTACAACCTCTTACCATTTCCCCTCAAGCTTCTACATCTTCAAATGGAATGGATGAAATTAAGGAGATGATACAGTCTATGATGCTAAATATAGACAAGAGGTTGTAGGATCAAGAGAAGAAGTTAGACGATGGCCTCTTAGTGATGCAAAAAGTGGGTAATAAGGTGGTGACCTTGGAGAGGTAGCAAGCTCAAAATTATAAACCTCCCCAACTTCAATATTAGGGTCCCATGCATAATAGATACCCAAACTACAGTCATGTCCCCTACAATCAGAGTAGATCTATTGACAGTTCTCATGATATGAAAACCAACCTAAATAGGGCTTTGGTCCCTTAGAATAACATTGCTCAATATCAAGATTTCTACCCTTCTTGTAATTATTCCTATGCATATTGCATGTGCTAGTGGGAAATGTCTTACTTGGAACTAACTACACAAGATAAAGTGTCAAGCCAGCAATACAATTCTAATCAACCTACTTATGCTTCTCATATATGATAGCAAGGTGAGCATTCTTTCATGAATCATCAAGTGAAAGAGCATTTTAATGTACCCTAGGATTCCACTGCTCAAAATACTAGGAGCAAAAGAAGAGCCATTGAAGATGCTTCCCCTCATCCTAATTAGGCCTCAACATCAAATGCAGCACCTCATGTACAAGTAGTAAATGATCAATCAAATACTCCTCAACAACAAAGGAAAAATAATGGTAGAAGAGATGTGAATGGTCCTCAAGTTATTCCATCTCAACCTTCTATACATGCAGCTCCCAAAGTTTCTACCAAAGAACCTAATGCATCATTCAGTGTGGTACAATAGATGAAGAAAACAAATGTGGACATTTCTATGTAGGATGTTGTTTCTACTATACCTATGCAAAAGAGTTTGTTGTAGCAAGAATTAGAGAGTATTAAACCAAAGGATCAACCATCAAGAGATGAAAATGCCACAATTTTAGTAAAACCATCAAGGGAGATAGAAATAGGTAAGAAGGTTAGGCCTTCTCCATTTTATGTTTCTTTGATTATAGGAAATAATCTAGTCCATAATTGCATATTGATTCAGGGGCTAGTATTTCAATAATGCCTAAGTGTGTTGTTGATGTGTTAGAAATGAAATATGAGCTCATTGTTTGATATGTTTTGTAGATGGATGGTAGTATCATAAAGACTATAGGAATCCTTAGGAATGTTGAGATGGCCCTACATGTGTGCCCTAGTTTTATTATAATCCAAGATATATTAGTTGCCAAAGTAAAGCCCCATTTCACTATTTTTCTCTCAAGGTATTTTGCTGCCCAAATAGGTGGCTATATATCTTTTGATTGGTCATATATATTTTTTAGAACCAAATATTGAACTAAAGCTTTGATCAAAGTAGAGCCCTTAGCCCTCCATCATATTAAGCCCTACACTCCTAGTCTCATTAATATGAATTGTACTATCCATGAAATAGAAGAGAAAGACATAGCAAGGGAGCCTAATATTTCATTGGTAGAGATTCCTAATTTTCTTTTGGATGAGTGTGCTAATACATACTAGTTTGATACTATATTAGAAGCCCTAGAGATAGGCCTTGGTACATATTGTATATTAGAAAAGGATACTCTTGTCCCTGACCTTGTGAAGACTAAAGAAGATACAATTGGAATATGGAGTATGTATTTTGATGGGTCAAGGAATAAAAATGGATCAAGGGCTTGTGTGATGTTGATTTCTCTTGCACTAAAAAGGTACTACTTCCCATTTAGGCTTCAATTTAGTTGTACTAGTAACATAGCAGAGTATGAGGCATTGATTCTATCAGTGTTTGAAAATGTTGTAGGTTTCTAATTACCCTGATGAGAATATGACACACCTAGGGGCAGCTAACTCCCATCTTCAACATATCACTTCAAACACTGGGCCAACTATAAGGCTAGACCCTTCTTCTACTTTCGGCTCTGCAAGATTGAAGTGAGTGGACCTCAGATTCAATCGATATGGTACTAGTGTAAAAACATATTCATGAATATAACAAAGTAGATAAAAGCCCTTATATCTCCTAATCACTTATGAAATGACATAAATTTGTAGTAGCTAAATGCAAAACCATGGAGTTCATAAGCTGAGTGAGGGCATCACATTTAGGTTCTTCAACATGAAAGGGAAATACAAATGATTAATGATGTTGATTCAATAAAACCTCAGATATGTAGAAACATAAACAAGTGATCTTATAACTAATTAGTACGTTAACCATTGGGCAATTCCATGAATCAAATACATACATATGGATACCTAATACTTATTTATATATTTAGATATCTGATCTATCCATTCACCTTATGAACAGACATCCATGTTCAATTTAAATCCAAATTCTTACATGATATCTCCATTAGTAAACTTGCAACCCTGTTGATTTCCTTGAAGCATTTACATAACCCCTTGAGTTATAAGCAAAAATGAAATAACATACAATCTTAAGGGACTACAACTACGACCTAGGCTCTTTGTTCAAAGATCATAGAACACTAAAGATTACTGATAAAGGAGACAAGATTCAAGATGAAACTCAACCTATTGTTCTTTGTATTAATTTCCTTGAAACAATACATTCATATGCATGAAAATGAAAACATAAAACACCTAATAGATCTAAACTTATACTATAATCTATACTATTTCTATTCATATAAGAGAATTATGTTAAGGATGGTGTCTTAGTACTATTTCTATTCATATGTCTTAGTAATGGGAATACATCAAGACTGGAACCAAAACCTAGTATCATAGCCATGAGCAATTTTTCTCCAACAAACTAGAACTTGTATAATTAGAAAGAATGAGAAAGATATAGGAAGAAGGAATTCGTAGATCTACTCTACATCTGACATGTGTCCACTTGAAATTCCCTCTCTTTTCCATGAAAATACTCTCTCTAATCTCTCTCTTCAATGGGTGAATCAAATCCTTGATCATTTTACCTCTCAAAGGCATCAAATTTCTCGAAAACTTGATAAGAATTGTAATTGATTTTGATATCAAAGTGAACTCAAAATAAAAGTGAAAAATTACTTGAATAACACCTTTAGAAACCAAGAAAACCTCTTAAAATCAGTTTTCTTCACATTCAAACCTCAAAAAGTCGTTATACATGTCTCCTAACCAATTCTGATGATCAATGATTAAAAACACCCATTCTACTGAGAATGCCTTGGAAATCACAAATTGGCTTATAGTGTAAACTAGTGAGCACCTGTGCAAAAACTGACCTTAGAAATGGAAAATTCAAATCATCTTGGTTTTGACGATATATCGGAGTGCCTATTTTGGATAAAAAATCACCCTAGTTATGCCCCTCTGAAGTTTCAAGCCTCTGCTCATGGCTTCCATAGCATTATTGCAAAAATTAAATCCTTTTATATAATTTGAACTATATTAAAAGTTTCAAACTTTATTTAAAAATTTGATGACTACACATGCATTTGAGAAAAATCAAATTTTTAATGAAATTTGAAATTCCTTCACAATCCCCATCTGAGTCAAACCTTGTTGACCAACATTAACACGTGGCAAGTTTCAATTGGTTCCTTTCCTACATAGCTATTAGATCCCTCCAACTAGGCGACACATGTCATCATTAGATTTCTCCATCTCACCACCATGTCACTACGACAACTAGATGACACATCATATTTGCTATATTAACTAGCGTGCAACTTTGCCTTAGTGACATAACGACATCTATCAAATCTTCTACATGGCATGATTTGGTGTGTATGCTAGATCTTCTTGCCACATCATCACCATCCTTGGAATTCATGCCACATGGAAACTTGCAATTAGTCTAAAGCTCAACATCATCGCTGAGTCATTCTATTCCCATTGGCCAACTGTCACTTGTCATTATCTCAATTGCTAACTGCATCATCAAGTGGGATCCACATGCTCATTTTACCTTTGCCATATTTCTAAGTTTTTCAAAAGGTTGCCAGCCAAAATCTCCACTTTTAGGTAGGTCACTATGTCGCATGCTAGGAAGTCTCATAGATTCCCAGTGGTGACATAGTGACCTCCTAGATTCCTAACTTTTTCGGCAACATTTCAAATTTTCTTGGCAACCTTTTCTGGCAATGCACTTCATCAAAATTTATCACTTTTATCCGTTCGGTCAGCCAACCATGGGCCCCACAATGCATGGTTTGCCTTATAAAAAGGCCACTGTCTTAAGACAACTTGCTATAAGTGTGCAAGATTATTTAAAAAGTTAAAAACTTTAAACCACATACAATGTGGGATAAAAGTCATTTGATGGCTTTACTCTTCACTCACCAGTCTGCAAGTTCTTCAGAACTTTGTGGTTTTTCTTTCTTGTGTGGACATCTCCCCTTTCATTGGAAACTTCTCCTCTTCAGATGGTTCCCTTTATCTCGTGCATGCAGTCATTCTCTGGTGAGTTAAAATTCAATTTATTTGGGTATACTATTTCTTGATCTTCTTTGCAAAGCCAAGGAACAAGAAAAGTAACATTTTGTTTTACATTTTAAGCCAAATATGTAGCATGAAAAAAAAATGATTAATAGTCGTGCCGATCATCCAAGGTAAACTTGTAGTTGTAATTATTGCTACATTGCACTTTCCTTCTTCCAAATTAGGTTTCATGTTATCATTCCATGGGCCTACTTGATAGTGATACCATGTGCTTTGTAACACACTGGATATCCTATTATCAAGCTCATCAATGCTTGAATTTCTCTCCCTTGTGGCTATGTCAAGCTGATCCCTCATCCTATAGTTACATAGCAAATCCATAGCTTTCATTCTCACCATTTCCTTCACTTCCTGGGTATCAATGTCATCAAGTGTGCTTTGAAGGCCATTGCTCCCCTACTCTAAATGCTTCAGACTCTCCTCATTTTTTATTGGCTACCTCTTTTATAGTGTAGGCTCCTTTCAATGCATGTGTTCTTGTTTTTTTTTTCTTAATGTTGATTCCATTCTTTATATGTGTTGAGAGTTAGATTCTTTGGTTGCTGCGGCTTTATTCCTCTCAGTGTGCTTTCATATGTAGGAGCTTCCTTCATTGCTCTGCCCCTGCTACTCATGTGGCCAGGGTCCTCTTTTTAACTTACTTGCATCTTCTTTATGCATGCGTGTGGCTCCTCTGTTATGCGTGGACCCCTACTCTTGACATCTTTTCCTTTTTTCTAACCTACAACTTGTCTCTTTCCACCTATGCATAGGTAGCTTAAAGGTTGTGTTGGTCTCCATTCTTCAAATGATTTTCTTGCCTTAAGTCTCTTTTCTCACCATAGTATAAACCTCGAGATTCTATTTCTATGGCCTGCACATTTCCTGCTTCTTTGAGTCCATCAAATAAGTTTTCCTCACTTGGGCTCCCCTACCTCCTTTCAACACTCTAAAATCAAACTGAGAAGCTCTCTGCCTATGCAAGTATCCTCCTTTAAACTGCATGTATTCTTATCTTGCCATTGCCTAGGTTTTTATGCCTTTGAATTTTCAACTTCCACTACTGCACATTATCTTCTTGTTTATGGCATGGAAAACCTTTTTTATTCAACCAAATGCCCTTCACGTGGGCTTCCAAGGTGGGTCTTTTTAAATAAAACTTTGAAACTACATGTGGCTTCATTCTTCATGCCAATTGTCCTACTGCTCACATACTTTTCCACTATCCAACATTAAAAGAAGACAAATTTTGTTACATGTTCAATAGGAAATGGCATGGGAAAATGATCACTAGTTAATGTGCAAGCTGAGGTCTCATCTTAATTGCATGGATCTCCCTTAGCAATTTGAATTCAAATTTTTTTAATTGGTGTCCCTCATTAACAACTAGATATTTCCACTTACAGTGGGCAAGTGCCTTTATATCATTCGTGGAAACCTTATAAAATGTGACAATAAAAGGAAAATCTAGACCGACTTCTCTTGGCATGTGCTTTCTAATTAGCTCATCACGCTCAATTTGTGACCTATGCTATAGGAGAGCTTTCATGCTTGGAGTAAATCTAGCAATTTCATTCACCCAATTTGATAGAATGGTGAGGGGGTCAATAACTAGAAAGGGACCGTGCAAGTCCTTTCCTTTCAAGTGAGCAAGTAAACCAATAGTCTACATAAGTTTTCCTAGACCCATTTGATCTGTGAGTATTCCATTGAGACCATTTTGCCATAGATAAATTAACCACTTTACTCCCTTGATCTGATAAGACTTTGCCCTTCCTCCCGTCAATAGAGGAACAAGATTCTTTTATTCTATCCAATTTCTTTCCTCCTCTATTAAATCATCAAAATCATTATCTCGGGCATCTTCTTTGCAATTTTTTAACATGACCTTAACTGCTTCTTTTTCCTTTTCTTTTGTTTCTTAGAACCATTTTTGTTAGCATTATCTCCAGGGCCCTCAACCTTAGTGTACTCCTTCCAAACTTGGCTATTAAGGGAAAGTTCATGTAGCCAATCCCCACTTTCCTTGTGAATGCTACTTCTTTATAAATCAATATCACTTTAAAGCTCATGGGATCTATAGGATCGAGGGATATTTCATTAATTTTAATGGAATCAGTCAGGCCCTAGATGGGTCCAGCTAATTTTTTTTTTTGTTTTCAAACAACTAAATCCTCAAATTGATCTACTGAGATCTTAAAACTAACTAAAATCAAAGTTGAGCATTGAATTATCCTTAAAAACTCAATTTTACCATTTACTACCAACTATTGACTTTGTGCCTAGAGGTCCTTTGACTAGCCTAAAAAATTGACCAAAACACCTGATCGGGCTCTGAAATCAAATATATTGAATCTATGTTCCACATTCTATTACCCACCAAATCTCATCTCATGAAAAATTCTCAGTCAAAAGATATTTGTTGTTGAAGTTACCTTCTCAAAATCACTTGCAGATAAACATGTTAGAAAACACTAAATTGGATTCGGATTTGGCTTTGAAAGTTGGGTAAACAGACATTTGGGAAAATGAAAATTGGGGCATTCATTCATTGTCATGAGGAGAGTATAAGTCTATGATTTGGGCTCATGATGAATAACTAGGCACAAATGGTGAGCAGTCAAAGTGGGCTACTTGGATTTTGCAAATTGAAAACAATGTCAGAAATTGGTTTTTGCAAATGGAATTGACTTGGAAAAGTGTGCAAATGGATTCATCAAGATGTGAAAATTGGTATACTTGAAGTATTTTTAGAATAAAACACAGTGGTACAATCCATTTTGTCTCACCTATCATGGATTTTGAGAACTAAGATGACGAACAGGGGTACTAGTAAATTTGCATGTGCTGACACCAGTGAAAAGTTAGAAGTTGCAAACAAAATCGCATTTAAAAATTGATTATACAGATTTGTTATAAGCTCAAACTTGAAACATAGAGAGTCTCTGACCACTAGAATCCAACACAAAAGGAATTTCATCATTTTAGTCAACTAGGTCAAAATTATAACACATTAAACAAGGCCTTCCAGAATTCAGAACTAAGTGCATCAACATAATAACAGTAAATGACCAATTTTGAGGGATCCAAAACCTAGTCAAATGGACTCAAAATGATTCAAAATCTGAAACATAGGCTCCCTGGTATGGACACTAGACACTCCCAAAGTAGCAAGTGATGAAACATTTTTGGATACGAGATATTCACTTGCAAACACGACCTCCTTCCACTATTAACATTGGTGAAAATGCAAATTTGACAAATGCTCAAAACGAGACTTCACAAAATGATTCAAAATGGCAATTTAACTTCATGAAACAAGTAGACACACTAAGTGAAAGGTGCTAAAAGCATTGAACACCTGTTAGGCCTCAAATGAATAGTTGAGTGCATATGCATCAAAAAGCATTTGTAGGACTCAATTTCTTCAATGGTACTCAAAATCGGGGCTACAATTTTGAGTCCCAATAGTGGCTCTGTCTGGGGATGCATGTCCCTTGGGGGTATGGAAAGGATTCAGATCTCTAGAGGAAGAAAACCATTCCCAAAAACTTCTCTCAATTAGCTTTATTGAAAGCAAAAACAACTACCTCCACTATGTACAAACGATGACCCTAGGCTACTGAAAAGTTTTCAAAACTTCTCACCTCTATCATAAATCTGATTTTCATTCCTTTCATCATTAGGTAAAATAAAAATTTCATCTATATTTGCTTCACCACACACATCAACATTCGCAATCAGCTCATTAGGCAAAACAAAACTATCATCATCACTCTCATAGTGTGTATGAACACTCAACAAAACTTCAAACTCTTGCTCACTATGAAAGATAAAACCAACATGCTTATCAATGCCAACATCAAACTAAAACTCCTCTCTACTAACTAATTCATGCATGTCGACTACTAGAAACACAAAGTTCTCATATTCAACTTCATTCAACGAGTTACATGAATTAGATGGTAACTCACCATGTGCATCTGGATATGAAGAAAATGTAAAATCTAATTTCTCCTCATTTGCAATATCAGTACTCCATAAATTAGATTGAACATACACTGCATTTTTTTCACATTCCAACAAATAATTAGATACCAAATTACAAGAATCATCATGAAATTGCTTTCTCACAATATGTTAATCCATATCAATTTCTTCCTCAAATAACTCACTAGAATGAACTAATTCGTTACTATTTCTTTCCTCATCACATGAACAATCTGAATATATCTCATCCTCATGAAAACAAGAAAACCATGAATCAACAACAGACCTTATCCCTATACCTTTCTTTTCAACATAGAAGTTGTCATGTGTATTAATGTATGGATTACCATCACATACACCTCCCAAACTCGACATAGCATATTCTGAAACTATATCCTCTTTAGCATCAAATTTAGGGGAAATGACTGCATCATATGGAAATGCAAAAAAATGGAAAAACACAAGCATCCTTAGATATATTAGCATACCTTTGAAAATTGTGAGCCAACAAATCAAAAATCTCATCAGCACTTAACAAGACTTTATCACTAGTTTCTTCTCTTTGGCTGTGATTATTATCTGGATAGCTTGACACATTTATAACAGCAGAATTGTTAGTAATACTTTGTGAAAAATTAGAATTCTGATCATCCCATAGATCTTCTTCTTTAGACAATACCTCAACAACCAGTATCGTAACAAATTCACATTCATCACTAGAAGAAAAATTCTTACTACTATTACATCTTTCCTCTTCTTTATACTCATCATCATAAAAAGATAAATCCACATTATGCGTGTCATCAAATTGTTGATCTCTATCCTTTGATTCATAAAACTGAGACTATTCATACTCCATATCACTTTCAACAAATTCATTGCGTTCACTATCATTTAACTCCTTAGCATTCAAAGTGCTTTCAACTTCTATGATAAAATCTTGGATTTCAATAATCTTATCTAATCTTGATTTGGCTGACCAATCAACTGAATGTGGCATAAAAACCTCTAAGAGTACCACTGGCCATGAAGACTCCTCAAGTCTGAAAAACTCTTCAAAATTCATAACTACTAGCTTAAACTTCATGTACATTTGAAATTAAATAAGACCCTTAATATCACCAATTGTATTTCTTATCATTATGATTATCTTATTATGAATATTTCTTTTCAACCTAGCAATATTTTCACATACACTTTCAAGAGTTGGCACATCATTTTTAGACCTAGGCTTAGAATCCATCTCTTGAAATTTTAAAACTCCTACCTCTATTTTGTTAGTGCTGAAACCATTAGATAGAGTTCATAAGCTAAGTGAGGGCATCACATTTAGGTTCTTCAACATGAAAGGGAAATACAAATGATTAATGATGTTGATTCAAAAAAACCTTAGATATGCAGCAACATAAACAAGTGATCATATAACTGATCAGTGCCTTAACTATTGGGCAATTCCATGAATCAAATACATACATTTGGATATCAGATACCTATTTATATATTTAGATATCTGATCTATCCATTCACCTTATGAACAAACATCCATGTTCAATTTAAATCCCATTCTTACATGATATCTCCATCAGTAAACTTGCAACATTGTTGATTTTCCTGAAGCATTTACATAACCCCTCTAGTTATAAGAAACAATGGAATAACATATAGCCTTAAGGGACTACAACTACAACCTAGGCTCTTTGTTCAAAGATCATAGAACACTGAAGATTACTGATAAAGGAGACTAGATTCAAGATGGAACTCAACCTATTGTTCTTTGTGTTAATTTCCTTGAAACAATGCATTCATATGCATGAAAATGAAAACATAAAATACCTAATAGATCTAGACTTATACTATAATCTACACTACTGTTGTTCATATAAGAGAATTATGCTAAAAAATGGTGTCTCTGTATTGGGAATACATCAAGATTGGAACCAAAACCTAGTATGACATCTATGAGCAATTTTTCTCCAACAAACTGCCACGTATACAATGAGAAAGATATAGGAAGAAGGAATTCCTAGATCTGCTTTGCATCTGACATGTGTCCAGTTGAAATTCCCTCTCTTTGCCATGAAAAGACTCTCTCTAATTTCTCTCTTTAATGGGTGAATCAAATCCTTGATAATTTTACCTCTCAAAGGCATCAAATATTTCAAAAACTTGATGAGAATCATAACTGATTTTGATATCAAAGTGAAAAATCAATTGAATAAGACCTTTAGAAACACAAAAAACCTCTTAAAATTGGTTTTCTTCACATTCACACCTCAACAAGGCTTTATACCTATCTCCTAACCAATTCTGATGATCAATGATGAAAAACACCCATTCTGCTGAGAATGCCTTAGAAATCAAAAATTGGCTTATAGCACAAACCGGTGAGCACCTGTGTAAAAACTAACCTTAGAAATGGAAAATTTAGATTGTCCCAGTTTCGATGGTATATTGGAGCATCTATTTTGGATAAAAATCACCCCAATTATGCCCCTCTGAAGTTTCAGGCTTTGTTTATGGATTCCATAGCATTATTACAAAAATCAAATCCTTTTATATAGTTTGAACTATATTAAAAGTTTTAGAGTTTATTTAAAAATTGGATGACTACATGCGCATTTGAGAAAAATCAAAATTTTAATGAAATTTGAAATTCCTTCATGATCCCCATCCAGGTCAAACCTTGTTGATTGACCTTGACATGTGGCAAGTTCTGATTGGTTCCTTTCCTATACAGCTATCAGATCCCTCCAGCTAGGTGCCATGTATCATTGTTAGATTCGTCCATCTCACCACCATGTCATTACACCACCTAGATGCCACATCATACTCGCTATGTCACTATATTAATTGGCATGCAACTTCGCCTTAGTGAGATAGCAACATCTCTAAGATCTACCACATGGTACAATCTAGTGCATATGCTAGATCTACTTGCCACATCATTTCCATCCTTGGAATTTGTTCCATTTGGTAGCTTACGATTGGTCTGGAGCTCCACATTATCGCTGAGTCATTCTATTCCCACTGGCTAGCTACCACTTGTCATTATCTCATTCGCTGACTGCATCATTAGGCAGGACCCACATGCTCATTTTACCCTTGCCAGATTTTTGAGTTTTTTGATGGGTTGCTAGCCAAAATCTCCACTTTTAGGTAAGTTTCTATGTCGCATGTTGGAAAATCTCACTGTTTCTTGGTGGTGAAATACCGACCTCCCAAATTCCTAACTTTTCTGGTGAAATTTCAAATTTTCCCCGCAACCTTTTCCAATGGTGCACTTTGTCAAAATTTATCACTAAATTATCTATTTGGCTGACCAACCACAGGCCCCACAATGCGTGTTTTGCCTAATAAAAGGTCATTGTCTTAAGACAGTGTTAGGATAAAACCATAGACAGAAATAAAAACTACATGCAAATATAACCAATAACAGAAAAATAATAGATCACACAGAAATGAACACAAGGCACCAAGATTTAATGTGGTTCACCCAATCCCTGGGCTATGTCCACCAAACAGCAAGTCCAATCTTATTACAATCCATAATCCCTTACAGCTCAATATCGCTGCAAGAAGCAATTTTACATCACAACATTATAAAAAATACCTAACCCTAAACCCTTTTATACAAGTATGTTATGCTATTTTAGGGTTACAACATGTCATCCATATGTCAGCCATATGTCAGCCATGAAGTATGTATAATACTTTCCTGATCAGTCACCATAATCTAACAATCTCCCACTTGGGGACTGATTAGGCTCCACACTAAATAAAAATCTCCCACTTGGAGATTGAGCCTATAGCAATACCACTACCACATGGGGCTCCCACTGGATCAAACCACCCTGGACTATGTTGTTCTTTTATGCATGTTCAGTCTAAAAGACCAATAGAAGCTGAAGAGGAGTTCAGCTTCTTCCTTGTTACAACCTTTGTCAACATATCTGTTGGATTGTAATTTGTATGGATCTTTTCCATCTTTAACTATCCATCCTCCAAAACTCATCGAATGAAATGGCACCTCAACTGTATGTGTTTGGTCTTAGAATGTAGAGCTGAATTCTTTACAAGATGAATGGCACTCTGACTATCTATGAACAAATAATTATCCATGTGAGGATGCCCCAATTCATCCAAGAAGAATTGAAGCCATATCATCTCCTTGGCTACCTCTATAGTAGCAACATACTCTTCCTCTGTAGTGGATAGAGCATTAATCTTCTGTAACCTAGAAACCCAGCTCACAGCTGCCCCACCAATAGTAAAGACATAACCTGTAGTACTCTACCTGGTATCAATATCCCCTACCAAATCTGAGTCAACATAGCCCTATAAATTAGTAGTAGAGCCCCCAAAGTGTAAACACTTATTGGATGTTCCTCTCAAATATCTAAAAATCCACTTGATAGCATTCCAATGCTCAAATCCTAGATGACTCATATACCTGCTAACGAGTCCCACTACATGGGCAATATCTAGCCTAGTGCATACCATATCATACATCAAGCTTCCTATAGTTGAAGCATAGGGTACCTTGGATATCTTATCCTCCTCTTCCTGTGTCTTGGGACACATCTCCTTAGTCAATTTCAAATGACCAGGTAAAGGTGTGCTGGCATCTTTAGCATTCTCCATAGAGAAATGTTGCAACACCTTCTCAATATAATCAGTCTGAGATAGCGTCAAGGTTCTATTATTCCTATCTCTACAAATCTTCATACCAAGGATTTGTTTTGCTGCCCCCAAATCTTTCATAGCAAATGCATGTGCTAACTGGCATTTCAACCCCTTAATATGATCCATGTTAGACCCAGCTACAAGCATATCATCAACATATAAACATAAAATAATGTAGCTATCATCATCCAACTTCTTAAAATAAACACAATAATCTGAATGACATCTATTATAGCCATGCTCATGCATAAACTTGTCAAATTTCAGATACCATTGCCAAGGTGCTTGCTTCAAGCCATATAAACTTTTCTTCAATTTTCACTTTAAGTTCTCCTTACTGTTGACCTCAAATCCTCGTGGTTGAGCCATATATATTTCTTCATCCAAATCACCATGAAGGAAGTTTGTTTTAACATCCAGCTACTCTAAATGTAAATCTTCAGTAGCCACAAGACTTAAAACAATACGGATAGAAGTCATTTTAACAACCGGAGAAAATATCTCATCAAAATCAATTCCCTTTTTCTATGCAAATCCTTTCACAACTAACCTGGCCTTAAATCTTTTCTTACTTCCTTCCTCTTCTTTCAACCTGTAAACCCACTTATTCTATAAAGCCTTTTTACCTGCAGGCAACTTGCACAAATCCCATGTCTTATTCTTTAGCAAAGAGTCCATTTCATCTTTCATTGCAGACTCCCACTGAATCTTAGTATCCACCTGGACAGCTTCATCATAACTTTCAGGTTCACCAACATCAGTAAGTAAAATAGAATACAAAGAGGGAGAAAATCTTTGTGGAGGTCTAATTTTCCTCGTTGACCATCTAAAATTCATTGGTGTGTGTGGTATTTTTTGTTGCGGTTGTTGCACATCATGAGGAATGGCTAGAACATCAGCTTTTGGAGTATCATTCAACACTACATAATCATCTTATTTCTTCTCATGTTGCTGCAATAGATCTTTGTACAACACTTTCTCATTGAATATGACATCCCAGCTTCTTATAATTTTATGATTTTCAAAATCCCAAAGCCTATAACCAAATTCATTAAATCCATATCCAACAAAGACACATTTTTTGATTTAGCTTCTAGCTTGGTTCTATTTTCAGCATCTATATGAGAAAAAGCTTCACAACCGAAGGTCTTGAGAAAAGAATAACTCACCTTCTTACCAATCCATGCCTCCTCTAGAATACCACAAGCAAAAGGAGTAGAGGGACCTCTATTAATCAAATATACTGTAGTATTGACAGCCTCTACCCACATGTGTAAGGGCAACCCAGCATGCAACCTCATGCTCCTTGCGCGCTCCATTATAGTCATGTTCATGCATTTAGCCACTCCATTTTCTTGTGGAGTCCTTGGAATAGTTTTCTATCTATGAATACCATTAGTGGAGAAATAATCTTCAAATTCATGATTGCAATACTCACCACCATTATCATATCTGAGACATTTTAATATCTTACCAGTCTCATTTTCAATCAAGCATTTCAATTTCATAAAAGTTTGAAATACATCAAATTTTTGTCTAAGGAAATAAACCCATACTTTTCTAGTTGCATCATCAATAAATTTAACATAATAATGAGAGCCACCAAGGGAAGATACCTGAGCTAGTCCCCATACATCTGTATGCACAAGTTCTAATTTCTCCTTTTTGTTTTCCTTCCCAGTCTTTACAAAACTCACTCTCTTTTGTTTTCCATACACACAAATTTCAAAGAAATCCATATTCACACATTTTAGACCTGGTAAAACTTTCTTTGAATGAAGTACTTTCATACCTTTCTCACTCATGTGCCCAAGTCTGTTGTGCCACAACGCTATATCAAAATCTACAACAGCTATCTGTTCTCCCTACTCAACTACAGCAATTGTTCCTGAATATTCATTTTTCTTTGAAACAATCAAAGTAGAAGGAACAATATGACCTGTACAAATATATAAGGTGCCTACTCTCATACCTTTTGCTACTACAAGGGAACCTTTTGAAACCTTCCAATTTTTATCATTAAAAGTAACTACACAACCCTCATCACTGAGTTGCCCTGCTGAAATTAAATTCCTACTTAGCCTTGAAACATGTCTTACCTTATGTAGTAGCCAATGATTCCCATTCTGCAACTTAATCTTAATTTTTCCCTTTCCAACAATCTGACAAGGTTCATTATCCCCCAAATAAACAAGCCCAAAATCCCCTTGGACATAATCAATGAAATAACCTCTATGAGGTGTAGCATGAAATGAAGCACCAGAATCTAAAACCCATGAATCATCAACACTTTCTAAAGACAAAAGGAAAGCATCCTTATTGGATTTTTTACTTACCACATTTGCCTCCTTATCTCCATCTAATTTATCTCCTTCATTTTTCTTATGATTCTAGCAATCTTTCTTTTTATGACCTAGTTTCCCACAGTACCAACAGTCGTTCGGTCCTCTTGATTGAGACCTCTTCCCCTTTGACTTCCCTCTTGATTTCCTACGATTTCTAGAGTTACTTCCTCTCTCAGTCATTCTGCCCCTGCTTTGTGCATTCAAAGCACTTCCTGATGTAGATCCACCTGAGGATTTCCTATGAGTTTCCTCACTCAAAAATACACTGATCACATCATCATATTTTAGGGTACTAGATCTAGGAATAGAATTACTCACCACCATTACCAAGCCATTCCAGCTTTCAGGCAAAGAACACAAAATCAAGAGAGCCCTAATTTCTTCATCAAAATTGATACCCACAGAATATAACTGACTAGTAATAGTATTAAACTCATTTAAATGATCTGCAACAGATCCACCTTCTGCCATTTTCATATTAAATAAACGCTTCATGAGAAATACCTTGTTTGAAGGGAGGGCTTTTCATACAGTGTTGCTAGGGTTTTCATCAAGTCTTTTGTTGTCTTTGCTTTTGTAATATTAAATGCCACTGATGCTACCAGGCATAACTGAATGCTTCCAAGTGCCTTTTTTTCCAAAAGATCCCATTCAGCATCTGACATAGTTACCTGATTATTGGCTTTTCCTTCCAACGGCTTCCATAAATCCTTCTGATATAGATAGTCTTCCATTTGCATCTTCTATAACTAGAAGTTTTTCCCATTAAAACTATCAACCCTCAGCTTACCCTCATCTGCCATCGCTGCCACTCAACCGTGAGACTCCCACTTAACCATGAGACTTTCCTGCAAAGGATAACTGAAAGACAACCTTGCTCTGATACCACTTGTTAGGATAAAACCACAGACAAAAATAAAAACTAGATGCAAATATAACCAATAATAGAAAAATAATAGATCACACAGAAATGAACACAAGGCACCAAGATTTAACGTGGTTCACCCAATCCCTGGGCTACGCCCACCAAATAGTAAGTCCAATCTTATTAAAATCCAGTGATTACAACCTGATTAGAATCTGTAATCCCTTACAGCTCAATACCGCCGCAAGAAGCAATTTTGCATCACAACATTATAAAAAATACCTAACCCTAAACCCTTTTATACAAGTATTTTATGCCATTTTAGGGTTACAACATGTCGGCCATATGTTGGCCATATGTCAGCTACAATGTCGGCCATGGCCCAAAATTTTTTGAAGTATGTACAGTACTTTCCTAATCAGTCACCATAATCTGATAGACAACATGATAATAGTGTGCAAGAGTATTTAAAAAGTTAAAAACTTTAAACCACATACAATGTTTGATAAAAGTCATTTGATGGCTTTGCTCTATACTCATCGACCTGCGGGTTCTTTAGAACTTCGTAGTTTTTCTTTCTCGCATGGACATCTCCCCTTTCATCAGTGGCTTCTCCTCCTCAGATGGTTCCTTTTATCTCATGCATGTAGTCCTTCTCTGGTGAGTCAAAAGTCAATTTATTTTGGTATACTATTTCTTGATCTTCTTTACAAAGCCAAGGAACAAGAAAAGTAACATTTTGTTTTGCATTTTTAGCCAAATATGTAGCACGAAAAAAAAGGATTGATAGCCATGCTAGTCATCCAAGGTAAACTTGCAATTGTAATTATTGCTACATTATGCTTTCCTTCTTCTAGATTAGGTTTCATGTTATCATTCCATGGGCCTACTTGATAGCGATACAATGTGCTTTGTAACACACTTGCTATCCTATTATCAAGCTCATCAATGCTTGAATTGCTCTCCGTTGTAGCTATGTCAAGCTGATCCCTCCTCCTATTGTTACATAGAAAATCCATAGCTTTCATTCTCACCGTTTCCTTCACTTCTTGTGTATCAATGTCATCAAGCATGCTTTGAAGGCCACCGCTCTTCTGCTCTAAATGATTTAGACTCTCCTTATTTTTTATTGGCTACCTCTTTTATAGCATAGACTCCTTTCAATGCATGTGTTCTTGCTTTTTTTGTCTTCATGCCAATTCCATTCTTTATATGCATTGAGAGTTAGATTATTTGGTTGTTGTGGCTTTATTCCTCTTGGCATGCTTTCATATGTAGGAGCTTCCTTCATTGCTCTGCCCCTGCTACTCCTATGGCCTGGGTCCTCTTTTTAACTTACCTACATCTTCTTTATGCATGCGTGTGGCTCCTCTATTATGCATGGACTCCTGCTCTTGACGTCTTTGTCTTTTTTTCTAACTTGCAACTTGTCTCTTTCACTAATGCATAGGTGGCTTAAATGCTATGTTGGTATCCATTCTTCAAATGGTTTTCTTGCCTTAAGACTCTTTTCTCACCATAGTATAAACCTTGGGATTCTATTTCTATAGCCTACACATTTCTTGCTTCTCTGAGTCCATCAAATAATTTCCCCTTAGCTCGAGCTCCCCTACCTCCTTTCAACATTTTGAAATCGAACTGGGAAGCTCTCTGGCAGTGTGAGTATCCTCCTTTAAACTATGTGTACTCTTGTCTTGCCATTGCATGGGTTTTTATGCCTTTGAATTTGCAGCTTCCACTACCGCACATGATCTTCTTGTTTATGGTGTGGAAAACTTCTTTATTCAACCAAATACCCTTCACATGGGCTTCCAAGGTAGTTCTTTTTTAATAAAACTTTGAACCTACGTGTGGCTTCATTCTTCATGCCAATTGTCCTACTACTCACGTACTCTTCCACTATCCAATGTTAAAAGAAGACAAATTTTTTTACTTGTTCATTAGGATATGGCATGGGAAAATAATCACTTGTTAATGTGCAAGCTAGGGTCTCCTCTTAGTTGCATGGATCTCCCTTAGCAACTTGCATTCAATTTTTTTTCATTGGTGTCCCTCATTGACAACTAGATATTTCCACGTGTAGCTAGCAAGTGCCTTTATATCATTCATGGCAACCTCATAAAATGTGACAATAATAGGAAAATCTAGACCAACTTCTCCTAGCATGTGCTTTCTTCTCAACTCATCATGCTCAATTTGTGACCCATGCTATAGGAGAGCTTTCATGCTTGGAGTAAATCTAGCAATTTCATTTACCCAATTTGATAGAATGGTGAGGGGGTCAATAAATAGAAAGGGACTGTGCATGTCCTTTCCCTTCAAGTGAGCAAGTAAACCAATAGTCTTCACTGGGTTTCCTAGATCCATTTGATTTGTGAGTATTCCATTGAGACCATTTTTCCATAGAGAAATTAACCCCTTTACTCACTTGATCTGATAAGACTTTAGCCTTCCTCCTATCAATAGAGGAACAAGATTCTTTTATTCTTTCCAGTTTCTTTCCTCCTCTATTAAATCATCAAAATAATTATCTTGGGCATCTTATTTGAAATTTTCTAGCATGACCTTAACTACATCTTTTGCCTTCTCTTTTGCTTCTTAGAATCATTCTTGTTAGCATTATCTCAAGATCCCTCAACCTCAGCCTACTCCTTCCAAATTTGGCTATTAAGGGCAAGTTCATGTAGCCAATCCCCACTTTCCTCGTCAATGCTACTTCTTTATAAATCAATATCACTTTAAAGCTCATAGCATCTATAGCATCCAGGGATATTGCATTAATTGGAATGGAATCAATCGGGACCTAGATGGCTCCGGCTAAAAATTTTTTTTGTTTCTGAACAACTGAATCCTCAAATTGATCTACTGAGATCTTCAAGCTAACTGAAATAAAAGTTGAGCATTGAATTATCCTTAAAAACAAAATTTTACCACTTACTATCAACTCTCAACTTTGTGCTAGGAGGTTCTTTGACTTGCCTAAAAAACTAATCAAAACACCTGATCAGGCTCTGAAATCAAACATACTGAATTGTTGTTACGCATAATTTTACCCCACCAAATCTTCTCTCATGAAAAATTCTCAGTCAAAAGATATTCACTATCAAAGTTACCTTCTCAAAATCACCTGCAGATAAACATGTTAGAAAACACTGAATTGCATTAGGATTTGGCTTTGAAAGCTAGGTAAACAATCATTTGGGAAAACAAAAATTGGCGTGTTGGTTCACTATCATGAGGAGAGTATAAAACTTTGATTTGGGCTCATGACGAATAACTGGGCACAAATGGCGAGCAGTCAAAGTGGGATACTTGTATTTTGTAGATTGAAAACAATGTCAGAAATCAATTTTTGCAAATGGAATTGACCTAGAAAAGTGTGCAAATGGATTTGTCAAGATGTGAAAATTGGCACACTTGATGTACTTTTAGAGTACAACATAGTGGTACAATCCATTCAGTCTCAACTATCATGGATTTTGAGAAATAAGATGATGAATAGGGGTACTAACAAATTTGCATGTGCTGACACTAGTGAAAAGTTAGAAATTGCAAATGGAATTGCATTTGAAAACTGATCAAACAGATTCTTCATAAGCTCAAACTTGAAACATAGAAATTTTCTAACCACTAGAATGGAATTCAAAAGTAATTTCATCATTATGGTCAACTGGGTCAAAATTATAACACATCAAACAGGGCCTTCTAGAATTCAGAACTAAGTGCATCAGCATGACAATAGTAAATGACCAACTTTGAGGGATTCAAAACCTAGTCAAATGGACTCAAAATGACTCAAAATCTAAAACATAGGCTCTCTATCATGGACACGAGACACTCCCAAAGTAGCAAGTGATGAAACATTTCTAGGTGCAAGATATTCACTTGCAAACATGGCCTCCTATTACTGTTTGACACTCGGGTGAAAATGCAAATTTGACAAATGCTCTAAATGGGACTTCACAAAATGATTTGAAATGGCAATTTAACTTCATGAAACAAGTAGACACATTGAATGAAAGGTGCTAGAAGCATTGAACCCTCTTAGGCCTCAAATGAATATTCAGGTACATATGCATCAAAAAGCATTTGTAGGACTCAATTTCTTCAATGGCACTCAAAATCGAGGCTACAATTTTGAGTCCCAATAGATTCAAGGTCTCATACTTTCCCAAGAAAGAGGAATTCAATCCTTAAATGTATTCGAAGATAGTAGCTCTATTGTCAATCAAGTGAGAAATCAAAATGTTACCACAAATAGTTTGCTCAAGTCTTATAAACATAGAGTGTGGGATTTTCTTGAAGCTTTAAATGCATTTAATATTCAAAGCATACCTAGGAATGAAAATACACATTTTGATAAACTTGAAGTAGTAGGTGTATCTTATGATGTGCCAAGGAGCTTTTAAGATGAGAAGAAGCAAAGATTTAGAGTGGTGGTGTCCCTATTAATAATTTCAATTGGAAAGTCTTTGAATCTAATGCACAAATTCTAAGTTTTTTGCAAAATGAAACATAGTTATCAAATAGAAACTAGTCAAGGCTATATGACTAGTATGGGGATCAAGTCATCAGTATCAATTCTAATAAGTTTGCTAAGGGTCTCATTACCTTAGAGAGTGCCTTCAACCTAATGACCAAGTAAGAGATAGAGGAATGAACCTTGCTACAAACAAGGATGATCATTTACTAGTTATAATTGTTGATGAAAGGACTCTAAACATGGGGAAGGTATGTGTTGAAATTGAGCAAGAAATTATTGTTAATCTATGTCATGAATTTAATGATGTATTTTCTTGGACATATGATGATTTAAAGGGTTTAGACCCAAGTTTGTTTTAGCATACCATACATTTAGTTGATAATGTCAAACTTATCAGGAAAAAGAAAATGCCAATGAATCCCAAGATTGTGATATTAATAAGAAAGGAACTATCCAAATTGATTGAGGCCAATATCATTTTTCCTATCAAATACTCATCATGGGTAGCTAACCTTGTCTCTATTAAGAAGAAGAACAGAGAAATTAGACTATGTGTAGAATTTAGGGATCTTAACCAAGCCTCCCTTATGGATTATCACTCTCTCCCTTCCATAGAACAAATATTGTCTAAGGTTAGTGGTTCAGAGAGATTCTCTTTCTTGGATGGATTCTTAGGTTATAACCAAGTTTTAGTGAAAGAGTCTAACAAATATAAGACTACTTTCACCACCAAGTGGGGCACCTATGCCTATAGTAAAATTCCTTTTGGACTAACAATGTAGGTGCCACATTTCAAAAGGCAATGGAGATGGTATTCAAGAATATGATAGAAAGATTTGTACTAGTCTATCTTGATGATATTATAGTATATTCAAAAAATGTGATAGATCATTTTGGCCATCTAAGAAAAGTGTCTATAAGATGTAGAGAATATGGACTATCTTTGAATCTAAGTAACTCTATCTTTTCCACTAATCAGGGGAAATTGTTAGGAAACATTGTCTCCAAGGATGGATCGACCATTGATCTAGAGAGAACTAAAGAAATACTTTCTCTCTCTCCTCAACCACAAGAAAGGGCTACAAAGTTTTCTTGGTAGGGTAAATTTTGTGAGGAAATTCATTCCTAATTTAGCTACCATGATGAAACCTCTTATAGCTATGCTCAAGAAGAACATGGTTTTTGCATGGGCCAAGGAATGGAAAGAAAGTTTTGAAGAGATCAAAGAAACCATAGCCTCAACCCCTACTCTCATCAACCCAAGATTTGAGAGAGATTTCACTCTTTAAACACTAGGAGGTGAGTCAATCATCTCTATTATTTTGACTCAATCAAATGACAAGAATGAAGAATAACCCATAGTCTTCTTTAGTGAAGGGCTTAAAGAGTATGAAGAAAAATATAGTTATGTGTAGAAGCAAGCCCTTGAAATCATAAGAGCTTTGAAAAAGTTCAAGCACCTTTTATCCCACAACAAGATCCACTTATTGGTCCCTCATGCAAGTGTCAAGGATTTCCTTCTGAGAAAGGATATTAGTGAGAAAAGAGTAGGTTAAATCACCTAGGTGATGGAGTATGATGTGGACATCTAGATTACCAAGTTGATAAGAGGGAAAGGATTGTGCAAGAAGATGGTCTCATCTTAGAGATTAGGTGGGGAAGTTGCTATAGTATTGATAGAACAAAAAGAAGTGAGAAATGAGAATGCAAGGAATTGGATAGATGACATAATGATCTTCTTATCAGGCAATGGATATCCTCAAGGATTGGATAGGGATAAAAGAAGATAGTTCAATTTGTAGTCCATTCCCTATGTCATTGTTGATGGTGTTCTTTTCAAGAAGGAATTTAATGGAGCCTTGTTAAGATGTGTTAATACAGATCAAGTTGAGAGGATGATTAATGAGCTTCATGATGGTGGCCACTTTTTAGAAAGAACAACTACCATGAAGATAATGAGGTTAGGATATTACTGGCCATCCTTGTTCAATGATTTCCATAGGTATGTTAGAAAATGTGAAAAGTGTGCTTTCTTTTCAAGTAAGCAAAGGCTTGCAACCCTTCCATTTCATCCTATCCAAGTTGGTTAGACCTTTTCTCAGTGGGGATTATATTTCATAGGTCCCATTAATCCTCCTTCTAGCTCTGGTCATAAATGGATTCTAGCTGCTACATATTTCTTTACTACGTAGACAGAGGTAATTCCATTAAAAGATGCTACTGAGAATTTAGTTGTTGAATTCTTAGATGGAATTGTTACAAGGTTTGGTGCCCCTTCCACCATAATTTTAGAGTATTCAAAATAATTTGTAGGAGCTCAAGTTTGTGCATAGGCAATTGATCATGGCATATACTTGAGCACTTCTTCCAATTACTATCCCCAAGGTAATGGATTAGTTGAATCATCCAACAAAAATCTAATCAAAATAATTAAGAGGACCATAGGGAATAACTAGAGGTGTTGGCACTAGAAATTTAGAAATACACTTTGGGCTGATAGAATAACACCTAAAGGGGCTATTGGAAAATCACCTTTTATTTTGGTGTATAGCAGGGAAGCAAGGCTTCCTATCTCATTAGAGTTTCCATCCTTAGAATTATCCCATCAACTTGAACTAATTAAAGATAATGCTATGATAGTAATAATTTCATAATTGATGGAACTAGAAGAGAAAATAAATTAGGCCATGCAAACCTTAGAAACACACCAGCAATAGGTGAAGAATTCCTTTGACAAGAGGGCCAAAGTCAAAAATTTTACAAGTGATCTTGTGTTAAAATTGGATGTAGAAAGAGAAAAAATAGGGAGGCATTCAAAGTTTGATGCTATCTAGAGTGGACCTTTTGCTATCACTAGCTACAAGTAGGCCAATGCTTTCCAGTTATCTAGGCCTAGTGGTGATTTTCTACCCATTCCAGTTAATGGGATTTACCTCAAACCTTGCTTCTAAAGATAGAGCAAAACTAAGGAGGCATTCAAAGTTTGATGCTATCTGGAGTGGACCTTATGCTATCACTAGTTGTAAGAAGGCTAGTGCTCTCTAGTTATCTAGGCCCAATGGTGATGTTCTACCCATTCTAGTTAATGGGATTTACCTCAAACATTGCTTCTAAAGAGGGTTAAGGATTTTTGTATATATTAAGTTAGTTTCTTATTTTCAATAAGTGCATGGGCACATGTTTTTTCTTCTAAGATAGCAAGTTTTGAGTTATAGTTTAGAGGAGGTAGAGTTCTTTTGTTTCATAGTCACACAGGTCACAATTCTCCTATGTTTATTGTTTCTTTTGTAGAGTAGTTTCTAGTTTTTTGTGACTCTACAGCCCAATGGATTCTTAAGGTCACTAGTCATATACATAGCAAGCTAGTATCCCCTATGAGTCACCAAAATTATTGACCATATTTTACCTCCTGCTAATAAATTGAGTTTTTTTGTCAAGTGTGGCCCATGGTCATATCTATTCAAATATTCAAATGATAAAATGTTGTAAGGGTTATTTATGACTTTGGTCTTATTCATTTTACCATAAGTCTTCACACTTTTTCATGTTATATCCTTCTAATATTTTAAGTCACAACCCCATGACTTCCCTTCATCATATAGTCACACATGTTTATGGATTCTCCACCAGCTTCATCGCGAAGTCACAAAATAGCTAGAGTCTAGTGTTAGTGAAGCTTCACAACATTTAATGTTTGTATACAGTTTCTAGTTGAAACACTACAAAAAGTCATAACATTCATCTCTAGTATTTGCATAGTCACATTAGTTAATAAAGAACTTAGGGTTAGGGTCATGATCACATGAATGAGAAATGAAAATAGTTATTTTAATCATTTTTCCTAGTTGTAGAGAGTTAGGGTTTGACTAGAGTTGAAGCTACGATAGTGTGAATAAATATCACATGCACTCAAGTTCACATTAGTCATGTGATTGTAGACATTTTATACTAAGTCAATTTTTAGTTGTGATTATGCAAAAGACTTGGATTCCTAAGGTCATTGGGTTGTGATAGTTAAGGGAATAGTGTGATGCTAAGCTATGAAATGACAATTGGTAGTTAGTTTGATGGTGTCATGACTTCATAGGATTAAAATGGTTAACAAAGATAAAGGTGGTGAAGTTGCGAACAAAGAGAAGCATGGGTCAATGTAAAGTTTGAAATTAGGTGTCAAAATGTTTAATTGTATTGGGCCATGTGGCACATATTGAGAGGTTGACTTTAGTTCAACAATGACCTAGCTAACTTGGTGTACTAATAATAGAGGAAGCATATCTTTTATGGCAAATCTAGTCTTTTTGATCTCTTTTAACCACTTTCATCATTCCTTAGGTCTAATAAATTTTAAAGAACACTCCATTGCTACCTGTTAATCTATCTACCTAGTTAGAAGTTAATGACTATCATTCATGTCTTCTCAAAGCTTTGTTTTGTGAACAAGTGAATTTCCTGCATCTAGATTTGTGTTCTATGATTAGATATTTTTCATATTTGCAGTAATGATTGGGTATAGTGGTTGTGGAGTAACTTTCAGTCAAAAATATCTCAATTATTCTTGAGCTATAAAGGTAGATTTTGTAATTTTTGTTGAGGTCAACTATTCTTTGTTTCTCTGATTTGCCTTTATAGGTTGACTGTAAATTCCCTTTGCCTTTGGACCTAATGACATTCTACTTTATCTCTTTTATCCAATGATGCATTGTGCAAGATTATTTGCCTCTCTTCAATGTTTTATTGCTATCTGCAACTTGCATGATTATATCTCTTTGACCCATGAATGATATATAAGTGAACTCTCTTCTTTCTTGTATTATTAAGTTTGGTTTTCTAATCTACATGTGATTTTTGGATTTAAAAAATTCTAATTCTATAAATCTTTAATGTCATAATAGTTCAAGTGTGCATCTATGGGTAGACATTGGATTGAACACTCTATTTTGGTGTATCACTTCCTTAGGATATATTAGGTTAGTGTTTTATGCATGCCTTCTCCCCTTTTCCTCTCCAAGAGTAGTTAGGTGCATCTTGATAGTAAAAGAAGCTGGCTTTCTCTAGAGACTTAACCTCATAGCTCAAATCCTATAGTTTGGAGGTTATTTCCATGTTTCACAAGGTTGTCCTTAGGTAAAAACTTTGGATAAGGGCACAAGCTTTTCTAACATAAAATTTTTTACAAAAAATAGAGGGAACAAAATTCAAATAGGGAGTCATATAGTATCTAACTATAATTATGAATTAAACATAGTATCAAAGACAATCCTATTTACAATGTAATATCATTCTATGTAATTTGTTAGTCCACACCAAAATTAATAACAAGACAATTAGAAAGAGAATATCATACTATTAATTTTAAAGATTACATTAGTTTTATATGTATTTCATTGACTTGGAAGACTTACTTGGAAAACTAATGTCCTACATAAAGTTTTGAAAAAGGAAGGGTCCCAATAGGCCATATCTAAATATATAATGATATACAACAACTCTTAAGATATATCTATGTATAAGAACTAAGAAAAGTGAGTTGAACAAAGAGAGTACTCATGGTTATAAACCATTACCTTCAAACCACATTTCAAAATCAAACCACCCATAATTAAAATTGGAATTAGATACTTGGGATCCTCACAAGGAGACTCCAATATATGCATGGTTAAATCCTTGGCTTCCATTGTTGCATTAGTGTATGGAGCCTTCATTTTCAACCATTTGTTACAAGTTGGGGAATGCACTTCATTCCTAGCATGCAAGTGATGCATCTGTATATGCATTTTTATCATCTTCAAAAATTGTATTTGATCCTACTAGATAGGAATAGCTGATTATTCATTTTATTGTACCTAATTTTATGATATTTCTACAAGAATTTGTAATCAAAAACTAAACCAATTCAACAAGGTTATGGCTTGTTTCTTTCTAAAAAGATCTTCTATCATATCTTTTTGTTAAATTCCTTGCAAACTCTTCCCATTTTTTGTCGTTTACATTATTTTTATCAAGATCTTGAGGTAAGTCACTTAGCACAAGTTGAGTGAGTTTTAATGTTTTATTATTTGGATTCTATAATATGTATGTAGCTAGATCATTTTTCTATTGTTATATAATATGTAATAAGCACCTTGAAAAAGATCTCTCTGAGTATATAAAGAGATACCTGTTTATAAGCAAATATAAAGACATACATGTTTACAAGGAAATAAAAAAATATTTACATATGTACCTCTTCTCATCCTTGAAGAAAATTGCAAAGGGTACATAGGTCACAAGGATATGACATGGCAATGAAATTGCAAAGCAATGACATGACACAAGAATGAAACTATAGAGAAAGCTAGGGAATGACAAGATAGCGAAATTGCAAAGCAAGGGCACAACATGATAATGAAATAATAGAGAAAGGGCACAAAAATGAGATGCAAAAATCATGAGGGCACAACAACCAAATGCACTGATCATAAGGGACATGACAATATTCACAACATTGCACCCTCATTCGAAGCTCTCCACCTTTTTCATGTGCACCTCTCCACAATCAAAATCAAATTGAAAATGATTGTCATATTTTTTATTTTTTCTTTGTACTCACAAGGGAATAGTGATTAGAATTCCGAAATCATTATTGCAATGATGTTGAGGATAATTACAAAAAAAAAAAAAAAAATGATCACAAAATTCACTGCTATCACAAATTGCTACCGTAATTTGACCCCAAATATTGTAGTGAAACCAAAAACGTTGAACAATAAATAAAACCATACATATGGAGAAATCATAACACCATTATTTTTTAGCTAGGGAAACCCTAGCCAAATGAAAACCCTAGTGGGGATGATACCCACAAGATGATCCACTAAACAAAAGAATCTTGTTAAGAATATTGACCTTTTTAAGAGTCTATGAAATACATATAGTGTCTCAAGTCCCTGTTAGAGGACTTAGCCCTATTAAAAGCCTCAACCTTGTTAGAAGTTGCTTCAACCCTATTAAGAGTTGGTAGATCAAATACAATGTTTGAAAGAAGAGCCCACTACCCTAACATGCAATTATACAATTAAGTTTCTTTACAAGATTAAGTATACATACAATATTGTCTTACTATTGTAGGTTACACTTGTTCTAATTATACATCAAATTTCACATCACATAAGGCTTATACATAAAATAATCTTTCTTCACAATAGCTATCATCTCATACATGCTTCACATTATCTATCCAAGATAAGATCTTTACTAATATTTCACAAATTGATTAACATCTAAAATGTTGGCTCATTATGACTAAGTACTTTATTTTTTACTAAAACAATTACTTAAGCTATGCAATCCAATATACTATCATGCTCTCTTATGATATGTTAGTTTCTATAAATGGTAGATCAATTGTAACTTATGTCATACTGTCCGCACACATCTATGCACTAACATACATCATCGAGACATTTGTCAAAATAAAGTAAAGTAGACAACACTTATCCCTTTATCTCAATCTAATGCCTTCAAATATAGATATCGAGCATGCCCCTACTGATTAAGAGCTTAAAATAGTTCTATTAAAATTGTGCCTCCACTATTTGTATGTAAAAATTTGGATTTGACATAAATCAATGTAGCTGTAGAAGTAGAACAAAACACCTTCACGTCCATTAGTGCGCAGCAAAAAAATAAGACCTACTCTTCCTCATGAAATTAGATTTTACCTTTGCAACATTAATCAAAGCTTCATCCTTTGGATATGCACTTGATATAGCTCACCAAAGAGGAAAACTAGTTTGATTAATTGAAATCCACATGAAAAAGGATGCTAGGGCAAGATAGTAGATAGTTAAACATGGACAACCTAGTTCTCATTGGGAAGATACCCAAACATGTCCCAACCATACCTAGATCACCTGGACCACTTGCACACTAGAAAAATAGATAAATGACATAGAATGATGGGCAAAGGTAATTCGAGGATACCCAACAACTAAAGAAAGTGGGATTCTTGGGAAAGATGAGAAGTAAGTAACCTAAAGGATACATAGACATCACACTTTGGACACAAACTCATTTAAATACCCATGACTTTAATTTTTAAAAGGGTGGGACTAAAACTTGACAATAGTTGGCTTTAACTAGGGACTTAAAACATTACCAATCTCTAAGAAGAGACCCAAAATCTCTTGTTTTGCATAGCTTAATGATAAACTATAGTGGGAAACTAAACTACACATGCAACAAAAAGGAAAACAAACCAAGGAAAGACACAAAGAAAACCTACCTAGACTAACACTAACTATAGGGATTACCTACTTTGGATTATAAACTTGATACAACTTTAGATCCTGGCCATTATAAGACAATGGAGGAGTCTCTCTCGAGGGATACACCAAAATGAAAGAATTGTTCTAGTTTGCTTACATAATCTTGAAAGGACCCTTCCAAATGGAATCAAACTGATGGTGCATACCTTTGGGTTTGTGCCTTTTATCCCATAATAGGACTAGGTCACCCTCCATGAACTTCTTTGGTCTAGCTTTCTTATCAAAGAATGTCTTTGCAAACTTTTGATGCTCTGTAATCTGGTTGACCAATATATCACATTCCTCTTTGAGCTTATTTAGGTACATGATATGCTTCTCTAAACCATTACAAAATAATAGATACTCAATTACCTATTTTAGTTTCAAATAGATAGTTCTAATGGGATTGGATGGTTAGCTTCACCTCCATCTACTAGCTCAAAATGAGAAATCTTGATTACCTTCTTGGGTGTCACCCTTTCCACCCAAAGAGGTTCATGGAGTCTTTTGTGCTAGTCATTCTAGTTCTCAAAAAACAATTTCTTCATAATGTTGATCAAGTTTTTATTACTCAACTCTGCTTGACCAATGCCTTAAGAGAAGTAATCTGATCAGTGACTGAGGTATATGTTGTTGTCATAGTAGAGCTCTATAATCTCAATAGAAGAAAAGTAAGTGGCATTATCCATGATAAGCTTTAATAGCACTTCAAATCTTATCAAAATGCTTTCTGTCCTGAGCTCACAAATGACTTCAAAAGTATTTTTTTTGGTAGGTTTTCTTTCCACCCATTTAGTGAAGTAGTTTGTAGTAGTGATGATGCATAAGTGACCAATAGAAGAAGGAGGATTTATTGGTTAGATAAAGTCAATACCCCATTGTTGAAAGGGGCCTTCTATTGCAATTGGCTTGAGTGGTAGGGAAACTAACTGAGGCTTGTTGGAATACTTTCTACATTTATTGCATTTAGCTACCCATTTATTTGCATCTTTGAACATGCTAGGCACACAGTAGCATTGCCTCAAAATCTTGTATGCTATGACTGTGGATGAGAAATGGCCACCATAGGCTTCACTATTGAAAGTGTGTAGCAATCTCTCTTGTTGGGGCTTATCCACACATCTCAAGAAAGTTCCATCTATTGCTCTTTTGTAGACTTGGTCATCATATATGACATACTTAGTTGATTTAATCCTGAGGTCTCTCTTGTGCATGTATATTAGTTCTTTAGGGAAATCTCCATAAGTAAGGAAATAGGAAATTTTTGAGAACCAAGGGTCTTGGAGATTGACCATCAATGCTCTTGAATATTCCTCTTCTTGGCTTGAGTCTTGATTCTCTACAATCATCTTGCACAAGCCATTTCCTTGCACCCGCTTTGTTGGCTTTAGCAATTGATTATATTATTGAATTTTTTCTATGCATGAACCTCTAGTATTACATCCTATCTCTTTTTGGGTTAATATTCTCTTGATAGCTAAATAATTTACAAAATAATAGAATGAGAGTGTAAGACATAGAACCTAAAATTTTTGAGTGCTCTCATCACTGCATAGGCATGCTTTTCCATTTGAGAATATCTCAATTCATGTTCCTTAAGAGGAGTACTCATGAAAATGATTGGCACTTGGATGCCTTCCTTATTTCCTTGAATGAGTATTATAGAAATCATATGGGTAGAGGCATATGAATACAATATGAACTCTTTATTGTAATTTGGGTGGACTAGAAGGGGTGCCTTAGCTATGACATTCTTGATTTGGTGAAAGCCTTTCTCCAAGAGTTTTCCCATTTGAATCTTTGGCTTACCTTCATTATGTCAACTATCCATTTAGTAATTTTGAAAAAATTAGGGACAAAGCACCTCAGAAGTTCACTTATCCAAAGAATTATTTAAATCAAGATTTGCTTCCTAGAAAATTCAATTGTTGGATGGCTTTAACACATTCTGGTCAATCTTAATGCCTTCTTGGGAGACAATATGACCTAGAAATTGTCCTTCGGTAACACATAAAATATACTTCTTGGAATTGAGTTAAATCTCATGCTCCCTACACCTTTTCAACATTTTATCTAGGTCCCTTAAGTGATTTTCTCTTTTCTTGGAGAATATTGTTAGACCATCCAAGTATAGGACAAAAATCTTATTGAGATAAGAAAAGGAGGAGTTCATAGCCCTTTAAAAGGTGGCTCTAGCATCAAACAAAGCATTCTATTATATGAAAACTTTCCACAAGGGGTGGTGAACATTGTCTTGAACTAATCTTCTGGGTCTACCTTATTCTAGTTGAAACCAAAAAATCCATGTAACATGGACATCATTTTAGAGCTAGCAACTATTTGCAAAAGATTATCCATGTCAGGCAAGGCATAGTTGTCCTTTAGATATGCCTAATTCAAATTCCAAAAATCCACACAAATTCTAATCTCCCCATTCTTTTCTTGGATTGGAATAATATTGGCTATCCATGTTGAATGGTGTATCGGGTAGATGATTCTTGCTTCTAGCATAATGTGAACTTCTCTATAGACGACATTTGAAACCATAGGATTGTTATTATGCTTCTTTTGTCTAAAGGGGGTAGCTTTAGGCTTGAGGGGGATTTTGTGCTTGAATTCACCATTCCTAAACATCTTTATGTCCTTATATTTCCAAGAAAATGCATCTTGGTATTCTAACAATAGTCCTTTTGCTTTATCCCTTACTTCATTAGAGAAACTATTACTGATATTAACCATTTTAGGTTTATATATGGTGCCAATTTTCACTCCTCCATATTCTCAATAAGTTCCACCTTTCCTAACCCTTTCCCTTCTAATAAATGCATCATGCTTATCAAATCATTTTTTAAGGGAAATAAGATGTTGAGGGATCTTATTTCCTTTGATTTGTTCAGCTCCAGGTTCCAACTCTTTTTTGATGTCAGGGGAAAAGTCTCTATAGACATTTTTTCTTTCCTCAAAGTACTGATCACTAAAAGGTTCAAACCCTTCCAAAAAATATTGGATCTTCTTATCATTTTTGAAGACTTGCTATGTCTCTACATTATCAGGAACATTTGATTTGGATAAGACTTTAACCTTTTATTGATTATCTATGAAATTTGGATGTGGAAGTAAAAGCAAGGATGAAGCAGTTAATAAATCTACCCTCACATTATTCTCCCTTAGAAAAACTTGTATTGAGAAGGCATCTAGATCCTTGATCTCATCCCAAACCCTGTTTCTGTAATTCCTGAGCCTTACATTCTTTATAGTGTACTAAGCTCAAACTTGCTTCACTATAAGCTATGCATCTCCTTGAGATCTTAATACTTTCACTCCTCTTTTCTTTGTAGTAGTAATACCTAACAACAAGGATTCATACTTTTTTTTGTTGTTAGTCTTTTCAAATTGTAGGTTGTATGCAAGGTGAGTTACATATCCATTTGGGGATAAACGCACCATGCGAGCTCCTAACCCAGTAGTAGAAAAATTACCATTAAACTCTAGGGTCCAAATCTCTAGGTCACTAGGAGGCTCTAGTTTTTCTTATGAATAATTGAAGTTACAGAATATCATGTACTTTTTGAACTCTATCTCTTGATATATGATTTGTGGCTCAGCATCATCAAACTTGAAGACTATGAATTTGGCCTTTTCCTTAGGTTCCAACTTGATTTTCCTATTTTCCATTGGAATAATGGCATGAGATCAATCCATTTTGATTTTCCCTTCCCTATCTCTACAAAAGCTTCTACTTAAAAGTATATTGTAGCAAGCTAGAATATCACCTACCAGGATGGTTAGCTTCATTCTCTTTACAGGGTGCATGATCAATGCTACTTGTGCATCTTTCACTTGTCCTAATAGTAGGACCTTCTTTGTATCCATGAAATAGCAACATCCAAATGTCTTCGTAAGGGTCAAACCAAGGGCCTGAGCAATAGACGAGGGCATGACATTATCAGAGGTTCCAAAATCAATTATGTAGTTACTAAGCTTATGACAATTTATGTATAAGGACACGTAAAATGGATCAATTTTTTGACTAGTGGAGGTAGACAAGACTGACACTTCCTCCTCTTTGAAGAGAAAAGGCAAGATAGGCTCTTCATTGGCTACTATACTGCTATTCAATTGGGGTTGGTCATTGTTAATGATAGAATTGACATTAGGTTGAGTCTTGTCATTAACATCACCTTTGCAATAGTCTCCTAAGTTTTGTAACTCAGAAGGATGGGTTTTGAGATAATCAAGGGGAAACATCTGAATACAAGCATCTTTACAATATTGTATTATGTCAAATGAAGAGTGAGACTTACCATTTGGCTCAAACTTTGCATGTTCCTTCCTCTAGGATAAGGAAGTGGATGCTCCAACTATAGCTGAAGAAGGGCAAGTTGTTGTATTTAGGGTGGAGGTAGAGTTCACCGAATTCTTCTCTCTCTAACTTCTTGTTTCCATGGTCATCTATATTCCATCTAAGGTGGCAAAGTAGTTGCCTCCAACTTCTAAATCTGATTCATGCTCTAAAAAGAATGTTCCAGAGTCACCATGTGGAGTAAAATTGTCTTCACTTTTGGGGTATTCAATTGTTAGCTCATTACTAGTAGTGAGCTACTTATATCTAGTCATTTCTAGATAGGAGTCAACATCATGATCTTCTCTTAGATGAAATATACACATATTTTTCTTTTTGGGAGGTGCCTCAATAGCAATCTTTTGTTGAGTGGATGGTAATTGCATTGCTTTGCCTTCATGTGGCCTTTGGTGAAGGTTTTGATATGGTTGTTGGAATGAGGGAATAGGCTTACCCATTTTCCTTTTCATGGCAATCGTTTCATTAGATAGCTTCTGAAGCATTGTGTAATGCCCTACCCAAAGATCCTTGGAAACAAGGATGAAATACAAGCTAGAATTATTTTTTTACAAGTATGAATGCACATGACAACATCATACAGGGATCACAATGATTGCAATAGAAAACTTAACCACAATCCTAGCAACCAATGAATCTCCAAATGCCACTACCAAACTGACACATGCAAACAAAAGCCAACAATGACCACGCACATGATGAGGGTTCAAAGAAACAAGCACTCATCAAAAAAACACTGAACTAGGGAAAATGCATAATCCAAAAATTTGGCTAAGCCTAAAATCCTGAAGCCCTAAAATTTGGCTAAGTCTGAATTTCTAAAGCCCTAAAATTTCCTAGAATCTTTATCTTATCTCAGAGAGGTCTAAAACCTATCTCAAAAGATTTGTCGCATTTATTAAAATATATCTTAAGTATAAGAAATTAAATATACATCAAATATATTTTAAACCCCTTAGAAAGACTATTTTGAACTAGAAAGGTGTGAAATCTAATAAGGTGTCCAAAACCAACTGTCAAACCTTCCTTAGCCAAGCCTAACTACCCCCTATTTCTTGCGCAATAAAGTGCACTAGTCTTGAGTTTTGTACGAGATCTTGCATCACTGTGCATGAGAAAGTGCATGTCTTCGTGCAAGGATTCACTATACACCATGTGAGGATTTGCATCCCTGGGTGAGGAAATGCATTCTCACATGAAGAAGTATATTCTTGCATGAGGTAGTACATTCTTGCATGAGGAACTACCTATCCACACAAGAAAACACATCAACACGATAACAAAACAAGAATAAAAAGCATAAAAACATGAAAACCTCCACATTGAGGAGTACCAAATCCATGTAAATCAAGGAATGAACACTCAAGTGCATAAACAACAAGGAAAGAGGAACACCTATCCATCTAAACCATAGGAGTAAGAATATATTGAATGCAACATCGCAGTAAACAAAAGTAACATTGCAATGTACAAAAATAACATCACAATAACTAAACAACCAAACTAAGTATGTGGTTTCTCCCAACTGTCAATAGCATCATAAGACCATCATGGATCCTAGCCATCCCCCACATGTAACATCCCAAGCCACCGACCAGATCATTAATACTATCATAATAGGGACCTCACTACTAAAACATGCTACAATAAAAGCATAAGGAAATCTAACATTCTAGTAATAAAGCATAAGATAATCCTACAAGTAGATAACATCACTTGTCACATGCTAAACATCAATAAGCAATAGATAAACCAATACATCAATTCACATAATCTAGTCATATGCTAAACATCATAATATGGGAATGCATTAAATAAACTAACATCATCTAAACATGCTATCCAAGAATTCCAATGAAAGCATAAATCACAAGAAGGAATACTCTAAAACCCAAATTACCAAGTGAAAACATCTAGCAACAGTGACACTAGGACAAAAGATCATCTCTGCACACTAGTCCCTAGTAGTGGTATAGGTAGCTATGCCTCCCAACCATGTGGTACCCACAGGTCCACATCCGCCATGCTGATGGAGATAATGATCCAACAAAAAACACATAAAACAACATCCATTGCTAATAATCATGCCAAACAGTATGATAGTTGTAACCAATAACCTAAGACAATGTAAGGAGTATAGGTCCTGGTCAAATACTCAATAGGCTACTAAGAAGGGGTTGACATCATGGAGAGCTGCTTGGTATCGAAAAGCCCAAGCTTAGATCATGTGTCCTCAAACTTAAACGGGTGCTCACACATTGTGTCCTTGAACTTAATCGTGTGATCACACATTTTATTATCTTAAATTTTATTACCATTCACACATTTTATTTAGTTATCACTTATATAAAGCTCCCTCTACCAACCCATGGTGCCTTGATCATCGAGCTATGAGATAGAAGCTTCCTCCTTATGCTACCCTACCCTACTCATGCTCATCCTACAACAAGTGCCCATGGGCATGCATACTCCCATCCCAACCCCAATGATCATAACTTTCAAAAGTACCATGGAAGATCGAACCTCGTAAGTCATGTGTGGCACACCACCATCACAAAGATCAAAACACAAGGACAAGATGAGAACACAATGCAAAATATAACACCCAACCAAAAGCAACTTGGGAGGATAGATTCTACACAAATCCCAAGCCAATAAATCCATACATTATTAAATCACTCAACTGGCCTCAATCCAAGAGTGTGGATTCTACACAAATTCCAATGATGTAGCAAGACCAAACATCATGAACTCACTCAACCAGCCTTAATCTGGGAGCATAGATTCTACATGAATCCTAGTGTCCACAAAACAATAACAAGGGTCCAAAAGAAACCATAACAACATGTATAAAAATCATTCAACTGAACACAACTTCGGGAGTACGGATGTGACATGCATCCCAATGCAACATAAAAGTGCAATAGTGGTCTAACTAATATCCAAACAGATCATTCAGGTCCATGACTCACATTGTGCCAAGAAAACCTGAGAAAATAGGGTGGCATGCAAAATGAGGTAAAAACCCCAAAATTTTGAAAAAACTTCAAAATTAAAACCCATTTGACCTTTGGGTACAAAACCCCAAAAATCCAAAAATAATCAAGTTCAGACACCATATGCAAAAATGGCTAGCATAACGATGCAAAACCCCAAACCCTCATCCCAAAGAAAAGGGAAATGCTCATACCCACCTAATCAGGAAGAATTAACATACAGAAACAGAGGGGAACACTAGTTCTTAGCCTCCAAACAAAAAACTACCAAAAACATAAGCAAAAACAGAGCCAAAACAATAAAATAGGAAAGCCCTACCTCACAGCCAATAGGGCAACACAAGGATCTGAACCATAAAATAAATAGCCCATAGAAGTAGTTGAAAATCATGGTAATCCAAGGTTTCCTTGGGCTAGATCCAACAAGCTCAACCTTGCAATGATCCCATGCCCATAGCTCCCACGATGAACAAAACAATAAATCCTCAAGAAGAGGATTTTGGGTTTTACTCTCCAACTTTCTAATTCAAAAGTGAGAAGTGAGGAATTAAATTTCTTTTTGGATATTTATTCACTTTTCAAGTGAATAATCGATTAGTGCAAATAACTAGCCAACCTAGTTAAACCCTAAATTCTCCCAGATGAAAACAGGCTATTCCTAGAAATAGGAATTCATCTATGGCAAAGCTACTAGAAATTAAAATAAATCAATTTAAAAATCCCAAAAACCCAAAAACAAATAAATTTCCTTAACAACTTTTGCGACAATGTCAAACTCTAAATACAGAGACATGCTCACTAGTCTAATCACATAATGCAAATGAGTTTGGATTTAATAATCACCAAAAGGTTTAATTTAAACATTTAATTAAGGATATGTCAACCATACAGGGACAACATTGGGTAAATATGAATGGTTGAATCACTAACTCCATGTGCCACTGCCAGGGATATAAATCCTGCACACTAAACAACATGATCAAGTGCAATTGCATATAATAACATAGCCAAAACAATAAATGCATTAAATCACCTAATTTAACCATTTATTTAATTCTATTGAAATAATCTATTCACATCACTCACTTTCGCATAAAGCATAACAATGTAGGAATGAAGTAAATAACCATAGCATTAAATCCATCACATAACATAATCAGTGATATGCCCAAATATTGGATAACCAGATATCATCATAAAACACACTGTCATCTCAAAATGGTATCGTCATGCAATATGATCAACTGAACAACATAGTAGTCTAACATCTATGATACTGAAATCAACGTAAACATCTGACTCTCATGGCATCTCAATGTAAAACATAACATAAGTAATAATATCTCTCAGATTAGAATATAACAAGGTAAATGTCTGTAGCACAAAACCAATGAATTCAACATGGACAATCCATTTCTAATCATTTATGCATTTAATAAAGGTTGATTAAAGAACAAAAAAAGGCACTTAAAACACATAAGTGAACATAGTCATAAACATGACTAACCACTACTACAGGAACCTAGTCCAGTGTAGCATAGTAATAGTACATAGTGCAATCTCTACACACATGTCAAGGTAATCATAGAAGAACCTCATGATACCACATCGATCCTAGTAAGCAATGCCACAAACCTCAATGAAACATAAATCATATCATAATCTCATAAATTATTCAAGGCATAATCAAGGTAACTAACACAGAAACATACATCAAATCACCTCTACAATGTAGACCACTCATGGTCATAGTCATGATCCCATCTTGAGGGGAGATCTACAAGGTTGCATCCATCAAGATGACTCATAGAAGTCAAATGGGAGAGGCACTACATGTTTCTTTAGTGTTATTATCTACACCAATGATAGAACTTGTTGAGGGTCCACTTTGAATCTCTCTTTTCCATTTCTCAGCTACTATTAGATCATCCTCCAATTTGATTGCTAGGGTTTGAATAGCATATAGATTGGCCACATGCACACATCTAATTTAAAAACTGATGTTAGGGGTAATGGAGCTAATGAAGAACATTTTTTTTTTATTCCTTGTAGGTCTACTTGTAACAAGGATCCTATTGACCAAATTGTTGAATTATACAATGAAGCCTCTCATAGGAATATTGGGTTCTTTCTTTATCTGGGCGAGTTGAGTCAACAAGGTCTATTCATCTTTGGTACTCTTGTAGCATGCTTCAAATTGATCCTACATATTATTCCATCTTGCAATGCATCCTATAGGAAGATGTTGAAACCAGTTAGCTATGTTCTCAACCAAGGTCTCCATAGACATTCTTAATGCTATATATTCATGCCAAGGACATATGATACTACATTTAGTGAAGGAAGCCACAATGTGCTTATTAACACAAACTTTCCCATCACCATTCAACTTATTAGAATTCTTTTGAGAAGCTCTAGGTAGATCATTATTAGCAAAAAGTCAAAGAGGGCCAATAGAAAATTACCCTAGGGAACTGCCATTGAGACAGGAAGGGTCACTAGTATATCCTAAAAAGTGATAACAGTAGGGTCAAATACCCCATGAATAGTGAGAGTGTTACACAATTATGGGAAATTTGTGTGGAAAATAGGATGCAAAGCTGAATAACTACATATCTAGTTCATAGGGTGAGGTGGCCAGAAAAGAACACCATAGATACCTTGATATACTAAATCCTGAAAGCAGACTTTTCCTCTTTTGAGAGGATCTTCCAATATTGGGAATTTAGCTTTCTGTAGTTCTTCAAACACTGGGTCAACTTGCCCTTTACCAAAAACACTTTGGGTATATTTGGGATCTAGAGTGAACATTCTTAGTTCACAATGGGCACACTTTTCTTAATCTTATTTCATGTAAAACTCCTTCCCAATATTCAACATTGGCCTCTTCTCTTTCGAGGGTGAAGCTTACGCTTCTATATTGGTCAAGGGACTTTCAACTTTTCTAGGCAAGGGTATTCAATTGGTTATTATGTCTTCTTTCTCATCTTGGAAGCCAAGGTTAGGTTGAACTACAAGGATTTGTCCTTCTTGAGGCAACACCATCTCTCCTTATGAGTTTGTATGCATGACTCAACAAATTGAGTTTCATGGAGCTAAGTATAAGTTATCTAGTAAAAACATAAATAGACTTACTAAGAAAACTTAGGATACATGGGTTTCATCCCTAGTAGAGTCACCAAAAACTATTGGTAAATAGTTTTTCTTCCTTAATATTTTGGTTTATACCTTGACTCTTCGACTATCCTATGGCTTGTGGAGAAAAGAAGAAGTAACAACAAATTGTCTTCCTTAAAATCTTTGGCTTGGCACATATACATATGGCACAAACAACCATTTTTGGAGGTGCTATGAAAACATATAAGGGCTAAAGATTTAATTTCTACTACTATTTTGAGACAAACTATAGTTAACTTATAAGCCTACAATTTGAACATTATTGCAAAATCATCTCATTCCAATTAAAACATTTGGAACATGAGTTCCTAAAAAAAAATTTGTGTAAGAGGTGTATTCCTTTTGATAAGTTTCTAAGACAATTTGACATTTAAAAAGGAAAAATCTAGAGATCCAAAAGATAGTAATGAAGAAAATTTCCTAACAAAAAAGGGAAAAAAAAGAATAAAAGGAACAGGTTAAGCAAAAAAAATCATCTAATGTGAAGATAAAGTCCACATCTAGTAATATTAAGGAATATGATATAAGTAAAATTGAATTTCTAGGAGAAACAACCAACTTTGAACACTCTATGGTGGCAAAGAAACAAATGCTAGAAATGAATTTAGGAGTTATAAATTTTCAAAAATTAATTAAAATAAGTTTCCAAATTGTTTTAAATCAAGGATGTTGACATGCAAATTAACCATTTCTAAAAGAAAAGCTAAAAGTTTCTTACTATTTTTGATGCATTGATCCATTTCAAAAGGAAGAAATTTCGTCTAGTCTTCTATTAGTTTGTGAAGATTGATTAGGGAAGTATTGCACATACTTCATAAATTCTTTAGGCTTCAGAGCATCACCCCAAATTTGTTTTTTTGGATCATGGTTGATGTTGTGGCTAACATATGGCTGAGATATGGCCAACATGTGGTAACCCTAAAGTGGCATAAAATTACTTGTATAAAAGGGCTTAGGGTTAGGGGTTGTTTTATTGTTGTGATTCCAGATTGGTTCTTGTGGCAGTATTGAGCTGTAAGGGATTTTGTATTGTAATTAGGTTGTAATCATTGGATCATAATAATATTAGACTTGTTGTTTGGTGGGTGTAGCCTAGGAATTGGGTGAACCACATTAAATCTTGGTATCTTGTGTTCTTTTTTGTGTAACCTATTATTTTCTAATATTGTTTATATTTGCATGTAATTGTTATTTCTATCCATGGTTTAATCCTAACATCTTCTAGGAAATTTAAGACAATGTTTTTTCCAAAATATATTCTATTTTAGCCATATTTATGTTTTTGAAAGAGTAGACACAAAAATTTTGCAAACAAGAAATGTAAAATTTTGGTAGAAATGATTTTTATTGCTTGATGCCATCTTTTTACTCTACTTCTTAGGATTAGATTTTTTTCCCAAATTCCATTCATCCCTCCTTTCACCATTCTCATATAATTCTTGAATTCTAAGTTTTAATGAAAATTTTCCCTGCATCCTTTGTTTTCCATGGGTTGGGCATTGCCTCAAATAGAATGAAAGTTCAAGTTGAATTAAAGAGCAATTCTTTGTCTTAATTTCCTTACTACTTGTTGCAACAAAAGTTTGTTAATGGTATAAGATATTTTGACAAAAGAAACTTATGTGCCAACAATAAGTTCAAATTGATTGACTTCTTAGAGGAAGCTTAAAAAAATAGTCCCAGCCTAATTGATTTTAAAATAAATACAAAATTCCATCTTTAAACACAATGTTAAATATTCAAATATTTTGACTAAATAATATTAGTTTTAGCATATAATTCATTTTTTTATAACTATTCAAATAAATAAAGACTATACTTTTAATCAAACTAAGGTAAGGAAAGAAAAAAAAATTCTATTTTATTTCTAATTAACTTTAAAAAATTATGAAATTCACAAATCATTTGTAATGAAATATAATTCAAGTTATTTAACTCTACAAGAAGGAAAACTACATGGCATGTGAATTTACACCAACATTTTCTAATCACATTCTCTTTAAAGGTCTAAATTCCTCTACCCCAACCACATCCACACCTTTATTTCTCATCATCTATGCTAACATTCAATTTGGCATCAGTAGGAAATCCATAATCAAATTGAGATGGCACAAAATTTCTAACATAAATATTTATCATTTACATTTTGATTCACATCAATGATAATGAAACATAAATATCAACTTCCCATCTATTTCTATGCATGATAAATCAATATAATAATAACATGTCACATAGATGAAGCAATGATAATTGATTAAAATGATAGTAAAAACAAGATAATGCCCATTAAAATAAGTTAAGTATAGCAATTTAGGTCAACTTAATCACTCAACCAGATCAATCAAAGTGAAATATTGTCACTAAATATTGCTAAACTATAGGAGTCTATATAATTGGGTTATGAGAAAGCAAAAAGGAAGGCTTATTAAGGATTCATTGTGGCTATGAAGATATTGATCATTTTGGTTTTCCAAAGGCACACCAAACATGCAACAAGGTCACCTCTCAATTTTTTCTGTGTCTGATGCAGGGGCATCTAGAGTGTAAGAGCAATCTTGCATCACCCAAAAATATTTTAAAAGATTTCAATAATGGTTATTTTGGGTAGGGGTTACTATTTGTGGCCAGACTAATTTTTTTATAATTTCTTCATTTAGTATAGTTTTCTCAAATTGCTTATGTGGGAGATTAGTTTGGTTAAAAAAGTATGTTGATAAAGGTTTGTCACAAGATCAAGTCCAATTTTGAAGATATCATATTGTTTAGTTTTGATAAGGTGGCATAGAAAATTTTGAACTTGATTATGGAGGCCTTGGATGCTCTAAAAGGTGTCATAATTTATTCCAGGATGATGTTACATATTTCTAGTTGTAGAGCACCTCAATTTTTTTTTTTGAAAAGTGCTTATAATAGAAAATAAGTACATGGATCAAAATGTATGGCTTCCAAAAGTTGTGTCTTCAAGTCTCAAGTTCCAATATAAAAAGAAAGTGAGAGAAAAATCACATAGGCAGAAAATCAAACCTTGGACAACAAAATGAGAAACTTTCACTTTCTAAAGTATTTTAATTTAGTTTTTGGTGACATGTATACAAGGATGAAAGAGTGTTTTAGGCTTGATTCTAGAAGGGTAGTTTGTGACCATGTTGTAGATTATTGTAATTTTAAAATATCCATGTGGTTGTAGCAAGTTATTTTTTTGAATATTACAATGTCATTTCATTGAAGATAAGACAAAGTAAGTATTTTTGTTCATGCATTTTTTATTTACTTTCTTTTTGTGGTATGTGTGTTGGGTTAGTAAGGGAGTACCCTTCATCATAATTTCAACCATTCCAAGTTAGCTTCTCACTTTGGGATTATGCATGGGGGAGAAGCATTTTTGTCTTTTCTTTCATGCTTTTATTTTTCCTTTCTATGTTGATGCTAATAAATTTGAAGAATAAATACATGCTATGAAGATTTTATTTGGTTATAGGTTTGGAGTTTCGTGAAGAGATCAAGTGTGGTTGGTTTCCCAAAGAGAGTGAGAATGTGATAAAAAACTATCACCCTTACGAGGGCTAGAGACAACATGATAAAGACCCCTTTTTAAGAGCTCAATATGGATTGTTTTTTAGAACAATTTGAGGCCTATGATTTGAGAGCTCGGGAGTGAAAGCTCAAGGATTTAGCTTAGGGCTCCACCTTTATGAGGGTTGATGAGGCAACTTGATAGAGCTCCACTTGATTTAGATTTTGTTCTTCAAAGAAGATTTTCATATAATCTGCATTTTTTTCTATCATAAGCCTAAAGAGGGGGTCTCTCGGGAAAGACATGTTTGATGTGTTTAGGATTAACAAATTGAGGGTGGAAGTTAGCGTACAAACATAGTGTAAGAATAGTAATATACTGTTATGCAATTAGTGATTGCTAACCAATTAACAACTTTTCTAAACTAATTTTTGAATTTAACTGAACTATGCTCTTTATAAACTATCAAACATTTTATGTTCATTTGTTCTCTAACATTTTCTTTTGACCATTATATATCAACTTATTCATATAAAGACTTCATGATTCATGAATAGTGGATACCTATGGATTCATTTCTCAATTTCAAACGTAGATGTATAAGCAAATTCACATACCCTAATATCTAGTTATTCCTAGAAGGAAGGCAAGCTATAGATTTATAGATCACGTTGAAAAGTAAAAGGAGTGCATCGTGGAACTATATTTTATATCAATTAAATTGGTAAGACATCACTTGGAGACTTTTCTAGAGATGGTTATGGATGCGATGGTGATTTTTACATGATCATTATAGTCATATCATGAGCAATTTTTTAATTCAATTGAATGATAAACAAATTTTTTTAATATTTTATTGATTTGACAATAAACCAAGAGAAATGGAAAGTCCAAGAAAGAGAGCCAAGAGACCATAGATAGAGATTAGGTTCCACGTATGATGACAGAGGTTGATGAGGGCATTGAGCTTATAGATGTTGATGGTGCTGGGTCCGCAAATGCATAAGAAGCACGGGAATGCAATGGATTAGATTCCCCGTCAACAATAGAGCATATGGCAGCTGGGAACTTTGTACTTTTCCGAGTGCATTTTCTAGAGATGAATACACCGACATTTTCTATAAAATTTATTAATATTGAATAATTACATTTCAATTTATATTAAACTTGCTCGTTCGGGTGTCTATAGGCGACCACAGAAACCCTATCATTAAAGTATAAAACCCTAATTTGATAATAGATTGCAGTGGCGCAATCAAACAGACCGTAGATGAATGGTTAAGAGCATACACTCATCATTAATGAACAGTATACTAAAAAAAATGATGTTGCTTTCATTTTCGTTGAACAGTCTTCAGTCAAATCAAACTAAGATTACTGAAGAAACTTTGCAACATTTCACATCTTTAACACGCCAAAATACAATGAATACAAGTCTGCAACTTGCACGATCAATGGCAGTTTGTTCTTAGGATAAGGTGTATGTCACAATTAGGCTAAATCGCCATTTTCCTGTTGTTTATTAAATAAATTAAAACTTATCAAATAATTGGTTTGCAATTTTCAATTTATTTAATAAACTAAAAATAACGTCACATAAACACAATTATATTTGCTCGATAGTCTTTTTCCAAAATGAATATCACTTGTCTTAGCTTTGTCTTTTCCACGGACTTGGTCTATTATGAACTACCGACTATTCGGAACTATTTTTTGTGGCGATCACATCACTCTTTAAAGAACTCTTATATCAAATTATTGTACTTAGCATAAAAGCCACACGCCATGGAAAATGCATTAAAAAACTATGAGCTTTTATCGACATTCACATCAGTCTATTATGTTTAAAACATAGATGTCCCACACCATGGAAAATGTATGGAATGGCAGGTTAGAAAACTATAAGCTTTTGTCAACATTCACATCAGTCTATTTTGTCTAAATCATATATGTCCCACACTATGAAAAATATATTGAATGGCAGGTTTAAAAAACCTATGTACTTTTATAGACATTTGAATCTATCTACTATATCAAAAACATAAATGTCCCATGACATGGAAAATGCATAGAATGGCAAGTTAAAAAAAATGATGAGCTTTTGTCAACATTCACAACAATCTATTCTATCTAAATAAACAATGCACCACTCCATAGAAAATGCATAGAATGACAAGTTTAAAAAAAAAAAACAATGAGCTTTTGTGGACATCATCACTCTATTTTGTTTCAATCATAAATCTCCCACACCATGGAAAATGCATGGATTGGTAGCTAAAAAGCTATTAAAATTTTAATTAGTAATCTCCTATTTATATAGATTATTTGATTGCTCAAAAGAAAATATTGAATAATAATACAATTGTAATACCACAAATAAAATCATGAAAGGATTATACAACATAAGGAATGCAATATTTTTGAACAAATTGTCCTTAGAAAAGGCTCCTAAGAAAAATCTAGTATTGTAAATATGGAATTATTTTAAACTTCAACAAATTAAGAGATACATTAACTACTTGTCTCTTACTATCAGAGCTCTCATAATCTCCCAATTTCTTTGGTTGAGATACTACCACTATTATCTCAATGCTATCATTGTGCTCTTGTTAACACTGCAAGACTATTTGATAAGAGTTCAAAATCATTCACTATCACCATCAACACTTCTCAAATTTGTGTTCTCCAAATGCCCACTAACCTCCTTTCATGGGTAAAAGCACAAACCTGTGTCACCCTTTTGTAAACAAAAAGGCCAACAAAAGTATAAATATTCACCTTTAATGACATAAAACTGGTATGATTATTTAGATTTTGAAAATGAAGTGAACTAATGAAATGTGTAAAAATGGATAAATTTTAGGATTGTAATTTTTAATAATTATTTAGAATAATAATTGATATATTTTGCTATTTTTTATAGATAATTTTTTAGATGTTGAAAAATGCTAAAAATTAGGGGTCTAGTTCCCACCACAAAACTATATGAAAACAAACTTATTTACCTTTGACCTTAGACTGGGTTATAAATAGCATTCAATAAAAAATAAAAATTGGTTTTAGAACTATATTTTGTTTTTTTTATCATGATTCAAATTTAAAATCACCTGAAATTGATAGTTTTCATCTCCCACCACATTTTACAAAACAAATCTATTTTGATCAAAAGAAAAAATACATATTTTGGAAGAAAAATCTCTCCTCTTGAGCTTTGTATAATTTTTAAATTTTTTAAATATGATTTAATATTTTTTCATTCTCAAAATCGACATCTTTTCAAGTGTTAAAAATGTGCTTGTAGAATTTTTTTAATTACAATATAGTATATCTAATTAAAACACTATAAACTCTATATGAGAATATTCTTGACTTTGAGATCTATAAAATCGTGTTTATATATTTTATTTCTTTAGTAATTAGATACAAACTAGTATAAAACATGCATTTAATAGACATTTCCAATTGGAAAAGTGTGAAACGATATATAATTTAACTAGAATGAATTTATCTAGATCATATGTTTGAACAAAATTGATTTTTGGATAGAAATATTTAAATTTAGTTGTTTTGATAAGTTAGCCTAAAAGGTGACACAACTTTGTACTTTTGCACTCATACTACTCTCTTTAGAAAACTAATGGCCAAGATTTATTCTAAGTCTATAGTTGAGATCAGTAACACCTTAACAAACTTGAATCAATTAGTTTCTAGGTGTTTCTAAAAGAGATCAATTAATAAATAAAGTCCCCATTCCCAAAAAATTTGTTAGAAAAACAAATTATTTACTAAATTCTTGTAATGGGTGAACAACTATCCAAGCTAACAAAACTAACACTCCCTCTCAGAGAGGAAGTTATTTTGCATGACACCCAACTTATCAATGAAGAAGATGAATTTCACCTTCCACAATACCTTAGTCAAATTATCTGCTACTTGCTTCTCTTTCGGTATATAATATAGTTGGACAACCCCTCACTATATACAATTATTGACAAAGTAGTACCTAATGTCTAGATTCATAGGCCTATCATAAAACATAGGCTTCTAATTTTGATACAACTCTTTATTATCACATTATATCATAGTAGTCTCAACTCTCTAACCAAATAAGGCTAGCAAAAAATTTCAAATCCATATAGCTTCACACATCACCATACTCATTGCTATGTATTATGACTCTATAGAACCTAGAGCTACATACTTCTACTCCACTAAACAAGGAGATAACTCTTGATCCCAAATTAAAGCAACACCCTCAAGTATTTTTCTTGTTCATCAAATTATCTACCTAAATTTCTTTAGCATAACCTATTAACTTGATTCATTTGCCTTATACTCAATTATGCCTTGTAAATACTACAACACATGCTTTGTTGTTGTCCAATGCACTCTCTTTGGCTCAACCATGAACTGACTAAGAAAGTTTACTACAAAAGCTATATTTCACTTGATAAATACATGAGAGAAGAAATCAACTAATTGCATAATGTGGTATCTACATCCTTCTCCCTTGATGTGTATACCTCCTTCAAATTTGTGATCATGGGCACATAGACATGGATTTTCTATCCTCCATCCTAAACCTTTTCAAGATTTTGATGCAATATTCTTCTTTTCCAAGGAAAATATCTACATTTATCATCCACAACTCCATGCCTAGAAAGTAATGCATAAGTCCAAAATCCTTCAACTCGAACTATACTACAAGATCCCTCTTACACTCCTCTATGAACCTATTAAAAATATGTTTCCACATATAAATAAATAAGGATAGTCTCACCCCAACCACCAAGTTATAGAGGTTAGTATTTGTACATCTATTTGCACAACCCTCTTCATAGCCTCTACTAGAAATCAAGGGTTTTGGTATGAGTTTGTGGTGCTTAATTTTGGAACAAAACATCACAAAAATAATGAATTATTCTTTAATTTTAGAATTTATTAAATTACAACAAGAGCTCTAGAAGGGCTTGAATCCCTACCTTATGTTATTAGCAATTTATAAAATAAGAAATCATTCAATCTTAGATTCCAACTCCAAGTCCCACAAACTTGTAGAACAAAAGAAGAAACATTGGATAACAGATTAATTCACGGTACAATTTTGTACCACAATTAAATATAATTTTTTTGAAATAATTTTTAAAATATTTAACTTTTACTAACCTTTTGATAAAATATTTGGAACTTTCTAATAAAACATTTGGAACCTTGTAATAAAATATAAAACCCTACTTCAAGAATAGATTACAACTACACAGTTAGTAAAACACAGGCATCACTAAACAATAAACTTAGATGTCAGAGTTTCTTTCATTTCAATTTGAATAGCTATTGAAAAAATTAAATAAATTGAAATTGGATTTGGCGAAGAAATTTTCAATAATATGTCACTTCCTGTTACTTTTCTACTACTACAAATTGCACTTTCACATGGCAATTTGTATTAGTGCAAGATACAATTTACGTGGCATTATGTCATTGATTTCTTGGTTAAATTTTCTTGGACAATTGTAAGTCATTATGTATGCTCATGTCATAGTGTATTCTATTTGAAGATTTCTCTTGTTCCCAATGTAGTTATTGTTCTCTTGAGCCTATCAAACAACAACATGTTGAAAGTCCTTTTGGAACTGTCCCCTCCTCACCTTTGAAATCTGGTGTAGCATTATTTGGTGACAATGAAATACATTGGTAATTATGTTTGAAAAGGTGAGATTCATGTTGGAAAACTAAGTGAAAAGGTTTACTATCAAAGAGGGAGATTATTGTTAAAGAATGTTTTCAATCATTGTTTTATCATTGATGTCAAACCTACTATTAGCTAGAATGGAAATTGCTTATAAGGTCCAAGTACTATCACTTAGTTGATTGATGAAGAGGATTTAATCAACAAGATGTAACAAAAGCACCTAAGGAAAAGGTTGAGTTATGGTTTTGTAATGAAGTGCAAGGATCAGTTAAGACAATGGTTAAATGATGTATTGATAAAATGTTTAAATGATGTATTGATAACATACTTGAAGATATAGAGGTTGGACACACTTAGAAAAATTGAAGGAATAAGTTGGAACAAGATTGATTGTAAAGCTTAAACGAAGTTCATTAGTAAGTCTCGAGCAAGTTAGTTCAAGCTGAGCAAATTTTTAGTTAATGTCAAGCAAATGAAAAGTCTAGTGTGTGTCAAGTGATATAGAAGGAGCTGAGCATGTTTAGATGCTGAGAAAAGTAACAAGTGTTGAGCATTAGTAAAACTTAGTGGATGCTGAGTGAATCCAAACTAGGTGCTAAGCATCAATAAAATGTAGTTGATGCCGAGTAGCACAATATGTGCCAAGCAACAGAATTCTAATAGCGTCAAGCTATTGCATTATTAAAAGGGACAAAAATTCACCAAATCTAAGTCAACAAGTTTGTTACCTTGAATTTTTTGAACTAGCTGGCGGATAAGGATGATGAGCTAATGGGACAGAATTCTATGTAAAACATTTTTGAGAGAATTCAAGAGGATTCTTCATGATGTTTCTAGAGGAACAAAATGTGGGTTACATTCAATGAATCCTACCTAAACCATTCAAATAGAAATTAAAGGAGGGAAGAATCAAGTGGGAAAAGAAATTCTAGACTTCTATTTAAGGAGTCACAAACTAAGAAGTAAGAGTTACTGGAGTGCCAAATTGTGAAGTGGTTGAAGGGTGTCAAAGTGAAGGCATCTAGGAGAAGGAAGGATAGAGCACAAAGACTCTGCTTCGATTAGTGGCCAAAAAGGATGATTGCACTAGTACATTGAACATGAAGACTTAAGGAGACCAAGCTTGAAAAGAGGGCAAGCTATGAAGAGCTGTAGAGACTGAAAGCCAGGCAATGTTATGAACTAAAGAAGTGATCTAAAATCTGCAAGTTAAGTTGTAAGGCTATAATCAGATCAAAACCCCTTATTGTTACTCTCTGGCACTAGTTAGAGTAAAAATCCTATGGACTTAGGTTGGTTTAATAGCCATTTGTAAATATTTTAACAGGGTGGCATTCCAAGTGAATGTTCTAAAGTCCTCTAACCAGGCCGACTTCTAACAAGATGATTAAATCCTTAATCAGGTCACATTTAATAGTATGTTGTAGCCTTTAATAGGGCAAGCCTTTCATAGGGCATCACTTCAAAAGGGTGAGAATTGAGTAGCATGTTACTGGTAGATTTTTCCAAATTGGGATTTTATGTAAATCACTATGTAATGTGTTGATCTTTTCATGTGTTATGTTTGCATGCCGATTTATAGTAACTTGTTGAATAGGAATGTTTAACCTTGGATGAATGAACAAGTTAGTAGGCATGCTTTATTTGAAGAAAGTTTGAATTGTACATTTGGACCTTGAATAACTAATTCACCCCCCCTCTCAATTATTCTAAAGCATTTCTAACAACTGGTATCAAATCCATCTATTGACTTAGTTTCAAGGTACTAGAAGCAAGAAGATTAAGATGTCCAAGAGAGAATTTTGCAAGCTCAACAAAGATAACTTCAATGCATGGTAGATTCTAATGAAATTACACCTTGGATCAATAGGTGATAATGAAAAAACTTCAATTGGAGTAGAACATGTAGATCTAGTTGGACCCCTCTCTATAGATGATTTGAAAAAAAGGAAGGAGTACAATCAGGAAATGTTGGAGATTGCCTCTACACTTAGTTATGTTGAATTTGATGATGTCAAAGGTTGTGATACTACATTCAAGATGTGGAAAGCCCTATCAAATATCTATGAAGGAGGTCAAAATGTTTATAGAGCAAAGAGAGAAAGCCTCAGAGGAAAGTTTGATGATATGAAAATGGAGGAAGGTGAAAATGCTACTTAATATGCCTTTAGAATGAAAGAAGTGGTAAATGCAATAAGAAGTCTAGGTGATCATTTGGATGATGATATTATTAATAACAAATATTTAAGAACTTTTCTCCCCATTTTTGCTATTAGAGTTTCAGCCATCCAAGAGCTAAGGTGTGTACAAGGAAACACACTAACCTTTGAAGGAATAGTAGGAATACTTACTTCATTTGGGTTGTCCAACTTTGACAACTACAGACCTAAGAATCTTGAATCTGCTTTCAAGGCCAAGCTAACATTGAAAGAATCTGAGGAGGTGAAACCAAAGAAGACGAGTAGGAAAGGAAAACATGCATCTAATGATAGCAGCATAGATGAGGAAGATGTGGAACAGTTGAAACCACTACTGGAAAAAAGATTCCACAGAGGCAAAGAAAAATTCAAAGGTAAGTTGCATATCATTTGTTTCAATTGTAATGAAGTAAGACATATTGCTACAAGGTGTACATAGAAGAAGAACTACAAAGAAGGAAACAAGAATAAGAACAAAAGAGAAGATGATGGCAGAGATTACAAGGATAAAGGAAAAAGATGCTACATTGTTGAAGAAGATTCTGATGAGAGTGATGATGAAGTAGTCTATGTAGCCATGATGGAAGAATTAGATGAAGATGAGGCAACAACACTGGTAACCTATGTGAACAAGAATGACAAGTGGGTCATAGATAGTGGATAGTTACATCACATGATAGGAGACAAAAGTAAGTTTATTACCTTTACTCAATATGATGGAAATAGTGTTAGATTTGGAAATGATGCTCTATGTCAAATCAAAGGAAAAGGTTCAATTAAACTTATAGAGAAAATTTCATGTGATGATGCATACTATGTTGAAAGATTGAACTACAATTTGTTGAGTGTATCACAGTTAGGCAATGTAGGTTGCAAAGTAGAATTTGGAAACAAAACTACCAAAATCTATGACATTGATGGAAATCTAATCGAAAAAGGTAAACAAACTAGAAGTAATTTATTTTACCTAGATATGGAAGATGCAACTTTTCTTGTTAAAATTGATGATGTGTGGTTATGGCATAAAAGTCTATGTCATGTTAACTTTGACAATCTAATTAGCATTAGAAAAAGGAAGAAAGTTAGAGGTTTTCCCAAAATAAAGAAGCCTGAGAACACAATGTGCAAACAATGTCAACTAGGAAAGATGACCAAATCAAGATTCAAAAGAAAAACCTACACTTCCAAAGAACTACTAGAGTTAGTCCATATAGACTTATGTGGACCAATAGAAGTACAGAGCTACCTAGGAGATAGATACATAATGCTATTTGTAGATGACTATTCGAGGATTATGACTACCATGTTCTTAAAGCAAAAACCTAATGCATTTAAAATATTTAAGTGGTACTTGGCCAGGGTTGAGAAGGAAATAGGTTAAAGTCTGAAGTGCCTGAGATCACACAGAGGATGAGAGTTTACATCAAAACAATTTGAGATACTTTGCAATGATAAAGGTATCAAAAGGCAAACATCAGTACCAAGAACTCCCCCAAAGAATGGCATTGCAGAAAGAAAGAACAGATCATTGATAGACTATGCCAAAACTTTGATGATGGAGAAAAATGTTGCTCTAAAGTACTAGAGAGAATCTATAAGTACTATTGTTTACACCTTGAATAGAGTCCAAGTATAGAAAGGAACAAATGCAACACCTTTTGAACTATGGTATGGTCACTCACCTAATGTAAAACATTTCAAAATATTTGGTTGCAAATGCTATATTCTTAAAGATACTATAAATGGCAAGTTTGATGCAAAAAGTGATGAAGGCATATTCCTTAGATACTCCACTAGAAGCAAAGCATATAAGTGTTTGAATACTAACACTAATAAGATTGTGGAGAGTACAAATGTAAATTTTGATGAGTATGCAGAAGTCAAAGTTGATTAATCCAAGCAACCAAAAGATTATAGATCCTTTGTATACTCCTATGAAGGAATACCCATTGAAGATGAAGCTTCCAATCAAGTTGGGAATTAGCAACAAAATTCAGTATCAGCTGAGTCACAACCAATTAATGTTGAGCTGCATTCAGAAGTGAAGTTGCAAAATGAAGAAAATGCACATTCTAACTCTAAAAATAGTAGACATGAAAGTGATGATGAAATACCAGATGGAGAAGAGGAAAATAAGTCTGAAGTTGAAGGACCAAATATGGAAAGAAGGGCAGAACCAAGACTAGCTAAGTATGTGAGAAGACATCACCTTGCAGAACAAATCATTAGTGATAAAGATGCAAGACCAATGACAAGGAATAGACTAAGGAATGAATCATGTCTGCTGAGCAAGGTTGAGCCCAAAATAGTGAAAGATGCACTACAAGATGATAACTGGTATAAAGCTATGGAAGAAGAGATAGATCAGTTTGAGAAGAAAAAAACCTGGACCCTAGTTCCTAGACCAGTTAATAAGAATGTAATTGGTACCAAATGGGTCTTTAGGAATAAAATTGATAAGAATGGTGAGATAACAAGAAATAAGGCTAGAGTGTAGGAGTTGATGAAATCCAACTCCATAGCTTGCCAAGATCACCTGCATACAAATAACCTGTCGAAGGGAAACCAAGAAGGAAGAGCTGGAGCTTGGAAAAACCCTAAATGAACATGAGAGAGAACATTTTGAAAATAAGAAAAATGTATTTACAATGAAAAATGGAATGAGAGATACAATGAGAGAGCCCAAATATAAAGGCCTCATGGAAGCTCATAGAACAAGTCAAAAAGTGGTAGAAGATAAGGTTGACAACTAAGCACACTTCCACAAAAAGGTGAAACATGCTAGAAGGGAACAAACTCCCATGTTGTCAACAACTCATCACTACAACTACTAAATACTAAATATTAAATAAATGCATTAACTTAAGTAAACTTAAGTAATAGAATAAATAATTAATAAATAATTAACTATTTACTCTAACACCCCCCCTTAAGTGCAGCTTAGGGGAATGCCTTAAGCTCACAAAAACTAAAATGAAATGCAGAATGGGTCTCGGCAATGAGGCCACATTAGGTATCCATGTACAATGCAAGAAATGCAACCTCTAAAAATGGGGAAAGAGAGAAAACCACATGGGAAAAACCCTTCCCCAAAAAGAGGTAACCTAGTGAAAAACTAAACAAGCCTCCAACTAAGGGAATGTACCCTAAAATAGGAACAAAAGGTGATCATGAAGAGCATCACTGAAGCATGAAGAAGCAGCAAAATCTTCTATCAGAAAGAAACTATTGATCTAAAGAACCTCCGTGGAAAAAGAAGGCATGAACTGAGCATGTCTATATGGTAGATGATCCATCTCATTGAAATGCATAGGTAGCCAGCCACTTTAATCACCTTGTGTATAGGATCAACCACTGAATACATTTCTCACAATATCAAACCATCAAACCAAGGATGCATTAGAACAACAACATAACCCCCCCTTACTATAGATGGGGTGAGATGACAGGCAATTGAGAAGGTTGGCCAAAATTCTTTATAGACAAAACCAAGAACGACGAGAGAGGGAAGAGGTAAAAACACCTATAAAGACATGGTCACACTGACATTGCATGGGGCTAATGTCATGGAAGGGACACTCACTTGACAAAGAGAAAAGGCCAAAAATAACAGACAACTATACCCCCATGGTACTTAATAAAAAAAGTGCAAGTACAACTATCTCAAAACAATGTTCATGAACCCAAAATGCAAAAGTGGCACTTTATCTTAGTGCATATACATAAAAGTGCTTACAAATGATGTCTACAATGATTAGAAAAGGAAAAAAGCTGATACAAAAAGTAGTATAGCCCAAAACAAAAGATTCCATGCCTTGAAAATGATGCTCAGACCTAAAACACCCAAGATATCTACCAAGGAGAAAAAATGCCAAAAATGTGATAGAAAGAGCATGGCGCAAAATCTAAGGAAAAATATCACATTTTTGAAAAGGTGACAAAACTAGCTTTCCAAAAAATAACGTTTTCAAAAAATGAACATGGGATGCAAAAGATATGCATGCTAAAGTCAAAAATAGAACTTTGGAATTTGATTTAAAATAAAAGCTATAAAACTACATCAAAACCTAAAAATACCTACACCAATGTCTCCATCTCAAAACCAGCTTTTCAGTGCTTCTTTTAGATCACAAAAATACCTCTGTATGCTCAAGTTATGGCCAAAAAATCAAATGTAGGTCAAAAAGGACCCTGGAAAGGTGCAAGAGGATGATGTAGGATGACATCATGCTGATGTCAATAGATAGCATGCTTAAAATTTATGGCTTCCAAGCTATTGGTGCCAAAAAAGGTACCACATAGCACATGTAGGAGTTGATGAAATCTAACTCCACAGCTTGTCGAGATCACCTGCATACAAATAAACTATCGAAGGGAAACCAGGAAGGAAGAGGTGGAGTTTGGAAAAGACCTAAATGGACATAAGAGAGAACATATTGCAAATAAGAAAAATGTATTTACAATGAAAAATAGAATGAGAGATACAATGAGAGAGCTCAAAGATAAAGGCCTCATGGAAGCTTGTAGAACAAGTTGGAAAGTGGTAGAAGATAAGGTTGACAACTAAACACACTTTCATAAAAAGGTGGAACATGCTAGAAGGGAAAAAACTCCCATGTTGTTAATAATTCATCACTACAACTACTAAATATTAAATATTAAATAAATACATTAACTTAAGTAAGCTTAAGTAATAGAAGAAATAATTAATTATTTACTCTAACATAGACTAGTCTGCAAAGGTTATGCATAAGAAAAGGACTAGACTATGGGAAAACATTTTCCCCTATTGCGAGAATGGAAGGAGTAAGAACACTACTTGTATTTGCTGCTTAGAAAGGTTTCAAGGTCTACCAAATGGATGTAAAGTCTACTTTTTTGAATGGTACACTAGAAGAGGAAGTCTACATAGAACAACCAGAGGGATTTGTTGATGACAACAAGAAGGATATGGTTTGCAAACTACATGAAGCACTCTATGATCTAAAGCAAGCACCTAGAGCATGGTATGAGAGGTTGCACAAATATCTTGTGGAGATAGGATTTGAGAGAAAGATGACAACCAAAACCTATATATCAAGGTAGAAAAAGGTAAAGACATTTTGATATCTGAAATCTTTGTTGATGATATAATATTTGGTGAAAAAGATATTCTATGCAAAGATTTTGTTGATCAAATGAAACATGAGTTTCAGATGTCAATGTTTGGAGAAATCAAATTCTTTGTTGGATTGCAAGTACATCAATTAAAGCATGGAATATTTTTGACCCAATCAAAATACATCAAGGAGATACTCAAGACATTTGGACTAGAAGACTCAAAACTAGTTAGCACACCAATAGTAATAGGACATAAGTTATCAAAGAATGAAGAGTTAGCTGAAGTAAATCAGACAATGTATAGATCAATGATTGAAAAGTTTTAGTATGTTGTACATAGGAGATCAGACATTGCATTAGCTATTGGAATAGTGGCAAGATTTTTTGCAAATCCAAGGGAAAATCATTTGATGGTAGTGAAAAGAATACCGAGGTACCTAAAAAGAACTGATGACTTTGGTTTATACTACAAAAGGAGTGAAAAGTTTGAGTTGAGAGCTTACACTGATGCAGATTGGGGAGGTAATATTGATGATAGAAAAGCACCAGTGGAGGAGCACTTTTCTCTGGAAAAAGATTAATTACTCAGACTAGCAAAAAGAAAAGTTGTAAATCACATTCAATAGTAGAAGCTAAATATGTTGCAGTTGCTATCAATTGCACTAATATTGTATGGATCAAACATTTATTACAAGGCATGAAAGAAGAAGTAAATGAGCCTGTGATACTTTATTGTGATAATACAAGTGCCATCAACATATAAAAAAATCTTGTAATGTATGCCAAAATAAAGCATATTGCAATCAAGTATCACTATGTAAGAGAATTGGTGGAAGAAAAGTAAGTATGGATGGAATATGTCAGCTCAAAGGAATAGATTGCACTACCTAAAGATGCTTTTGAGTATCTTAGAGGTAAGTTATGGGTGATACCCCTAGCCAAGGCTAATTAAGATAAAACAAGATTGCCCTACATCAAATGAATTGATTGTTGAAATATTACATGTTGATGTAGAGGATACTTACATTAGGATTTTGCCTAAAGTAATCAAAGTGTTGAAGTTTCAAATCAGTCACAAGCAAGGTGATAGAGGGAGAAATTGAAAGAACCTACAAATGCTAGACTTGTATGTTAAAATGCTGAGATAATGTGTCTTTGGCATTGTTGTCAAAGAGAGAGAAGAATGAAGAAAATTGATCAACAGTTGAGGAAGAAGAATGAAAAAGAATGAAGAAAGAGGGAGAAGAATGAAGAAACTAATTAGATTTATGAAAAGTAGTGGATACCAAAATGGTAGAACCATGATTAAAGAAGGAGTTAGGAGTAGTACAAGATCAAAGTGAACATTTGAAATGAGGAAAGAAAATGTTCAAGAAAATATAGCAGAAAGGAAAGAAAAAGCATACAATAGCTAAGAGGGAGAAGTACAAGTAAAACAATCAGGATAGTAGATCAAGAAAGAGAGATGTGAAAGCTAATGGTAACAAAATTTCTTTTTGGCATTTGAATTATTGTTCTAACCTAGCTAGCATTCTAATAACTTGGTTGAATAGTTTGGTCTGATGGTTGATCAATTTGGTTTTCCATCAATGCCAAAGAGGGAGATTGTTGAAAAATTTATTGAAAAGGTTTACTGTCAAAGAGGGAGATTTTTGTTAAAAGAATGTTTTCAATCATTGTTTTTTCATTGATGTCAAACCTACTATTAGTTGGAATCACAATTGCTTATAAGATCCAAGTACTATCACTTAGTTGATTGATGAAGAGGGTTTAATCAACAAGATGTAACAAAAGCACCTAAGGGAAAGGTTGAGTTATGGTTTTGTAATGAAGTGCAAGGATTAGTTAAGACAATGGTTAAATGATGTATTGATAACATACTTAAAGATATAGAGGTTGGCCGCACTTTAAAATACTGAAGGAATAAGTTGGAACAAGATTGATTGCAAAGCTTAAACTAAGTTCATTAGTAAGTGTCGAGCAAGTTAGTTCAAGCTGAGCAAATTTTTAGTTAGTACCAAGAAAATGAAAAGTCTAGTGTGTGTTGAGTGATATAAAAGAAGCCAAGCATGTCCAAATGCTAAGCAAAGTAATAGGTTCTCAGCATCAATAAAACTTAGTGGATGCCGAGTGAATCCATAATAGGTGCCAAGTATTAGTAAAACATAGTCGATGTCGAGTAACACAGTATATGTTGAGCACCAAAATTTTAATAGTGTCAAGCTACTACATTGTTAAAAAGGATAAAGATTCACCAAATTTGAGCCAACAAGTTTGTTACCTTGAATTTTGTGAACAAGTTGGAGGATAAGGATGATGAGCTCGTGGCACAGAATTCTATGTAAACCATTTTTTAGAAAATTCAAGAGGATTCTTCATGATATTTCTAGAAGGGGTTAGATTCAATGAATCCAATCCTAACCCATTCAAATATAAATTAAAGGAGGGAAGAATCGAGCGGGAAAAGAAATTCTAGACTTCTATTTAGGGAGTCACAGACCAAGAAGTAAGAGTTGCTAGATTGCCAAATTGTGAAGTGGTTTAAGGGTGTTAAAGTGAAGGCATGTAGGAGAAGGAAGAGTAGAGCACAAAGACTCAACTTTTATTAGTGGCTGAAAAGGATGATTGCACTAGTACATTGAGTATGAAGACTCAAGGAGACCAAGCTTGAAAAGAGGGCAAGCTGTCAAGAGCTACAGAGATTGAAAGCCAAGCAATGTTATCAACTAAAGAAGTGATATGAAATCTTGCAAGTTAAGTTGTAAAGCTATAATTAGATCAAAAATCCATATTTTTACTCTCTAGCAATTGTATTAGTTAGTGTAAAAATCCTATGGACTTAGGGTGGTTTAACAACCATTTGTAAATCATTTAATAGGGTGGCATTCCAAGTGAATGCTCTAAAGTCCTCTAACCAAACCCACTTCTAATAGGGTGGTTAAATCCTTTAACTAGGTCACATTTAATAGTGTGTTGTAGCCTTTAATAGGGTAGGCCTTTAATAGGGCATCACTTTAGAAGGGTGAGAATTGAGTAGCATGTTACTGGTGGTTTTTTCCAAATTGGGTTTTCACGTAAATCACTTTGTCATGTGTTGATCTTTTGATGTGTTATGTTTGCATGCTAATTTATAGTAACTTATTGAATAGGAATGTTTAAGCTTGGATGAATGAACAAGTTAGTGGGCATGCTTTATTTGAAGAAAAGTTTGAATTGGACATTTGGACTTTGAATAACTAATTCACCCCCCCCCCCCCCCCCCCCCTCTCGGTTATTCTAAAGCATTTCTAACAATTAATAATATAAAATATAAATCCTAACTTTATTAATAGGTTCCACCAACAAAGTAGTGAAAAATGAGTGACACATTGGTGTTTCCATTTTGATTTAGGTACCTATCTATTGAAAAATCTTCAATCGAATCAAATTAGATATTGTTCATGTTTCACTTTCACTCATTGCTTTTCTACTAGTACAATCTCCAAGCTTACATGACAATTTCTCATGGTACAAGATCTATGTCACATGTTGGTAGCTTGGATTTTCTTGAACAATTAGAATTAATTATATAATTAATGACCTTAAGGGGCTTTCTAATGAATGGTTCATAAGGTACAACACTTGTTGAAGGTTTTGCAAATGGGGTTGCAAGCCGCATGGATTTAACCATGGAAGAAACTTCTTAGATAAGAACACTCAAGCTAGAGTATTACTGGGAGGGGTGACCTATTAGAGTAATAAAGTATTTACTTATTAATTAAATCTTATTGATTTAATTATTAAGTCACTTATTATCGATATTTTACTTAAGCTAAACTTTGGGCATATAATAATTAATTTTTTTATTAAGTATTATAGTACAACCTAGGTTTTACTTATTAGGGTTTTGATCTCCTTTTATAAGGATTGATCTCTTTGTAACTTGATTCACTTTTGATAAGAGAAATCTCTCTTTTTTGCTCATCAAGAATGTCTCATCTGTGGATCTAGGAATTCCAATCTCCATAGATTTTTGCTTCTCTCTTTTTGTGATAGGTGTTTGCATGTAGGTGATTCTTGGGAGCTATGGGGGTTGATCTTTCATCAACTTCAACATGGTATTAGAGCCCTAGTTCTTCTTTTAATAGTAGCTTCTAAGTTTTTAGCTACTTCCTAAGTTTATCTTAAGGGGGTGTTAGAGTAATAATGTATTTTCTTATTAATTAAATCATATTGATTTGATTATTAAGTCACTTATAATCTCTAGTTTACTTAAGCTAAACTTTGGGCATATAATAATTAATTATTTTATTTATTATTATCATGCAACCTAGGTTAGACCTTTTTAGTGTTTTGATCTCCTTTATAAGGATGATCTCTCTTTGTAATTTATTAATTCACTTTTGATAATAGAAATTTCTCTTTTTTCTCATCAATAATGTCTAATCTATGGAGCTAGCAATTCCAACCTCTATAGCTTTCTTCTTCTTTTCTAAGACAAGTGTTTGCATGCAGGTGATTCTTGGGAGCTTTGGGGTTGATCTTTCATCAACCTCAACATGGTATCAAAGCTCCAAATCTTCATGCCCCTCTTTTGTTTATGAGAGGCTTGGCTTGGCTTTTAGATCTTTGAATTTTCTTTTAGAGGGTTTCATTTTTTAGAGTTATTTTGTATTGAATCTAGGGGGTCACTAATTTTTGGGTCACTTTGAGCCCAAACAGACATCACCATTGAGATTACAATGCCTAGAAACACCTATTTTCATATAAACTTTGTCCAATTTGGACATAGTTGAAATTTGAGGCAAAAAATATTGCTTTCGAATTGGTCACATTTCCTAAGGTGGTGATTTTCTATTTTTTAGCACAAAAATTGAGATTTTAGCACACAAGTCAAGATTTTTGGGCATTTAAATTAAGATTTTTGGCACAAATCTCAATTTCTTTTGCTCAAAAATCAAGATTTTTGGGGTAAAATTAGAATTTTTGTATGTAAATTAAGGTAGTTTGGTATGAATTTTGAGGTAATTTCTGAAATTGTTGGGCACACTTCTCAATGCACTCTAGCAAGATACTGAGGCAATGATTTTTTGTACCCTTCTAGTACTTTTTTAACCTTCATGTGGCTTTTTTTCTATAACTTACTCATCTGGACTCCATTTTTCGCAAATGAGATATTGCCAAAAAGTTGATTCTAAGCCCATCATAAAGGTGTAATTTATTTGGACTTTTGATGCTGTTTGATTGCCAGTTTATGCAGTTAAACTTAGAAGTTCTATTTTACACTCTGGGAGACATATTTTGAGACATTTTATTTTCCAAATTCTACTCCAAGCACATCCCATTTAGTTTTCTTTTTTTTGAATTTTGGTGGATTTCTTGGTTGTTTTAGGTCAAGGGATCAATTAAGTTTCTTTAGATTTTTTTTCATGGGTTGTATTATCTCTTGTATCAACCTTATGTCTCTATTGATCTTTGTTAACATCCTTTTGTACTATTTTTTCAAACACATTGAGATAAAGTGTCACTCTATTGCATTTCAAAATCTTGTACATCTTTGTATTTTGTTGTACTCTCACTACATTATAAAGTGCCTTGGGGAGTTTCATGTTGACCATATTCAATGTCTTCTTTTTTCAAGTGAGTGTTCCTTCCACAACATTAGCCTCATGATGCATTGATAACATGTGCCATTATAGGTATTTGTACTTCTTTTGCACTCTTGGTGTTCTTGGTTCTTCTTTCTATAGGAGATACTGCATTTAGTTTTAGAGTTCATGTCTTACCTCTTAGCATTATAGGGGGTTATATTAGTTATATTACTTTTTTGGTTTGATGGAGTGAACTATATATTCAATATTTGATCCTATGTATTAGGCGATTGTAGTGGTTGGATACCTATGCATTTTGATTTGATGGATCATTTACCATATAAACATTCTTTCATTAATATTTTTGAAGGCCATGAAGATACCTTCCATCTTTGATTGGTCAACTCTTCAAACTTATTCTTATCTACCTAGTCATATTCTATATAGTGGAGGATATTTAGATCAACAATTTGGTAGTGTTTGCAGCTTCATGCTCCAGTGGTGTTCTTCATGATCATCCTTTTGTTCCTATATTTTGGAGCATTCTTTCCATCTCTTTTGGGAGTAGGGTTTTTACCATGTGGTTTTCTCTATTTCTCCTCTTTTCAAAGATTTGGTTGTGCTTGGGTACCTCATCAAGCCTTGTTGTCAAGACCCAATTCTTCTTTTAGTAGTAATTTCTAGGTTTTTAGCCAATCCCTAAGTTTATCTTAAGGGGGGTGTTAGAGTAATAAAGTATCTACTTATTAATTAAAACATATTGATTTAATTATTAAGTCACTTATTATCTCTATTTTAGTTAAGCTAAACTTTGGACATATAATAATTATTTTTATATTAATTATTATCATGCAACCTAGGTTTTACCTATTAGGGTTTTGATCTCCTTTTATAAGGATTGATCATATCTTTGTAATTTAATTCACTTTTGATAATATCAATCTCTCCTTTTTTCTCAAAAAGAATATCTCATCTATGGATCTAGGAATTTGAGCCTCTATAGATTTTTGCTTCTCTAGGAGCTTTCTATGACAAGTGTTTACATGTAGGTGATTATTGGGAGTTGTGAGGATGATCTTTCATCACTTTGTTTTGCATCTCTTTCTCTTCATCTTTATTATGGATTATGTAGTGTGATTCAAAATGTTGATGGTAAAAATATTACTACAATCAAATCCAAAAATATACCAGTACAATAAAATGGATTACAGAAATCTGATCTCTTTAAGTCCCATTGCTTCACCTCTTTGAGTATCACCTAATTCCAAAAAGTGATAAGTGTTCCATTTATGCTCATGAGATATGGACTCGTGTTGAATCACTACTCAACAAACATGGTTAAATTAGTTTGACATAAAAACTAGACATTTAAATCCTAATAGCAATATCATAATTTGACTTGATGTGAAAATTATCTCCTACTCAACAATTGATGATCTTAAGGGGATTTATAATGAATGTTACATAATGGAAAACATTTGGTGAAGGTTTTTCAAATGAGATTTCAAGTAAAGTGGGTTTTACCATGGAGGAAACTTTGTAATTAAGTGTGTTCAAGCTTGAGTAGTACTAGGTTGGGTGACCTTCCAGGCAGTCTCGATGATTCACCTCTATGAGCATTACCTAGATCCAAGGAGTTTCAAGTGTTTAATTTATTATCATAGGATATGCATTTGCGTTGAATCACTACTCATGAAACATGAGTCAAAAAACTTCACTCAAAAACTACATAGTTAAATCCTCATGAAATATCATAATTTGACTTGCTATGGAAATTATCTCCTACTTATCAATTGATGAGCTTAAGTTTCTTTTTAATGAATGGTTCATAACTTTCACAATGCTTGGTGAAGGTTTTACAAATGGGGTTGTAAGTAGAGCGAGTTTAACCATGGAGGAAACTTCATAGTTAAGCATGCTCAAGCTCAAGTAGTTGTGATGGGTGACCTCCTGAGAAGTCATAGTGCTTCACTTTTGTGAGCATCACCTAGATCCAATAAGTGTTAAGTGTTCCATTTATTCTCATAAGATATGAATTCATGTTGAATAACTACTCATGAAACATGGGCCAATGTGTTTGACTCGAAAATTACACACTTAAATCCTAATAGCAATAACATAATTTGACTTGATGTGGATTTTATCTCCTACTTATCAATTGATGAGCTTAAGGGGATTTCTAATGAATGGTTCATAAGGAACAACAATTGGTGAAGGTTTTGCAAATAGGGTTACAAGTATAGAGGGTTTAACCATGGAGGAAACTCCATAGTACTAGGATGGGTGACCACCTAGGAATTCCCAGTGCTTCACCTCTTCGATAATCACCTAATTCCAATAAGTGCTAAGTATTGCATTTATTATCATGAGAGATGGATTCATGTTGAATCAATGCTCATGAAACATGCATCAACGAGCTTGACTCAAAACCTACATAGTTATTTAATCCTGATAGCAATATCATAATTTGACTTTTTGTGTAAATTATCTCCTACTAATCAATTGATGAGCTTAAGTGGCTTTCTAATGAATGATTCATAAGGAGAAAAACTTGGTGAAGGTTTTACAAACGGGGTTGCAAGAAGAGTGGATTTTACCAAAGAGGGAACTTTGTAGTTAAGTGTTTTAGAATATATAGTCCACCAATATAACTTAGAGGGGGTGATGAATCAATTATCCAACTATTACCATATTTATCAACCTTAAACAAACTTAACCATATGAGCAATATAATCAGAAACAATTGCAAGATACTCATACATAATAACACTAGATATGCTAACCAGGGAAACCCTTGATCAGAGGGAAAAACCCTGGTGGGAATGGTAGCCACAAGATAGTGTACTAATATAAATGTTCCTTGTTAGAGGATGGACCCTGTTAGGAGTCTATGAATGCATTCAGTACATATGAGTCCTTGTTAGGAGACTTTGAATCCTTGTTAGGAGATTCTAACCCAATTAGGAGTTGGAGAAGACAATTAGACCCATTTCCCAAATAGCTTCAAGGAAAGACCAATGAACCCACTATTTTGCAGAATAATAGATGATAAATGTGTCTCTCTTCTATCAACTTAACTTCTATTTCTTCTGATCTTGTCATCAAATCATGAACTTTAGTTCCAGTAATCCCTTGGATCAGTTACATGTATTTACCAAAACATTAAGTTCATTTTTTCTCTTTGCACTTCATACAACGATCACATAACTTCATGCCATCTTATAATCAAGGAAAAAATCTTTCATTTATACCATATCTTCAAAATAATTCCTTGAATTAGCTTTGAGGCTTTCCTAATTAATTCATAATTACAATAGAACTATCAACTTAGAGTCTATAAAAACTTCACATGTTTGATAGTAGGGCTTGCACACTCTCTGATATAACCAACTGAGTGTTCTCTATCAATAGTTGATTGCACATCTCTTCATTAAATATCCACTAAAAGATATAATGCAAACATTAGAAACTACCTGATAGATACACTAATTCTACATTGCTCGATATAAATAAATCATAACTTCCATACATCTCCAACTTAAACTCTATGCACTTAACCACATCATCGAGACACTGTGTTGAACATGTATATAACTACTCATTACTAGACAACCAAACTATTGTCTGTACCACTAAGATCCCTATTTGTTACTCTGGCAATCTTCATAAACTTAATGCTATGTTGACATCAATGACAAACATAGTCATGAATGCAAAATATCAATACTCCGCTATGCTTAAGATACTCCCCCAATGTAGTATCATCAAAATTCATGCTAATAATCTCCCTCCTTGGCATTGATGGCAACATAGATGAAAAAAATTTAAGTTCTAAGAATACCAAATAGTACTATGTTGTTGATGTTGTCTTTTCAAATGTTTTTTGTCAATCAAACCTACAAATCTATGCATCTTTCTAGATCTCCCCCATTTAGGTACAAGTTCTTCTCCTCTATTGCTTAGGAAATGTTTTCATGCACATTATCCCTCATTGACATAAATTTCAAAGGCCTGACAATATACACTAATATACCAATTCTTAGTATACTGCTCCAAGTCTTTAACCAACTCAAGTGTCAAAAGGCACTATTGAAAGCCACTTTAAGTGTCCAAAGGCACTATTCAAGACCATATACCAAGAGTCCTTAAAAACTTAGTCCATCATAGATACTTCCTCATACAGGAAGCATCAACATTTAGCTAGTCTAACAATAGTGCTTTGTACCATTGGACTGATACACTTACTACATCATCTACTTAGAAGCAGGTAGGGGCATAACCCCAAGCATACCTCTCAAGTATTCAAATGTATCTTTAGGTAAAGGCTTCACACAAATATCTTCAATCTAATCTTTAGTACTCACATAATCTAATCTAATCTCTTTTTCTATTGCTTTCTCTCTCAACACAAGATACTTAATAGATAATGCTTATTCTTAGAATGCAATACAAGATTTTGAGAGATACTCACTATTCTTAGGTTATCACAATATATGATAGTAGGTCATTTAAACTTAATTCTAATATCCTTTGACATCTATTTCATTCACATTACTTGATTACATTTATTTACTACTACAACATACTCTTCCTTAGCTATACTTTGAGGAATACAATCTTGTTTCTTGCTTAGCCAAGAAAACAATCTTCCTCCAAGAAAGAATGTTCCACTAGTGGTTCTCTTTCTATCATCCATACTACTGGTGTTTAAAACTACTGAAAAAAAAAATGCTCAATACCAAAATGATAATACTCACGTAACCTAAAGATTAGCCAATTCTTATTAACAATTACATGTGCAAACCACTTGGACCCACTTCAACAAAACCAAGGATGGTTTTTTACTCTTTAGGCTCTACCAAACCAAGGTAGGTATACCTAGGGGATGATTCAAGCTAGGTGCTATTGTATGAGAATTATATTAGTTTCATTCTAATTCTCATCTTCTAACTTCAAACACATACATGATTTTGACATTTTAGATAAAAAACATCCCATATAGTAGATTTGATCACAATTCTTCTATAGATTTACAAGTATTCCCGATAATAGTTATTGACTAAGGCTAAAATTTTCCATACAAACAAGTGCTAACCATCTTTCAAAATCTTCAAGAAAAGTAAATAAAGTCGATTGTGATTTTAGATTTGATTCCTTTTCATGATCTACCTATTTTGCAAACTGAATTAATTTGATCAGTGGCTATTCCATTGGGATTCAAAGTGTACTGCAATTTATGGATCTAATTGTTTGCCTTAGAACAAATATTATCAGCAATTCTTACTCAAATTCATCCTTACAAACATCCTTTCTATTACCATAGCAATCCCATCAAATTCATCAATGTCTTTACTTAATTCATTGAATTAATAGCAATAATGAATTGACATACAACCTAAATGAATTGCATTCAATTGGACAAGCTTTGCTTAAACAATCTCAAAATAACTAGGTAATAGAAAAGGAGACAAAATTCAACAAAAATTGATATGGGAACAACTTTGAGTTGTATTAATTTTTCTTGAAAATTGTATACAATTGTAGTAAACTCAGAATGACTTTAGAAAGAGACACAAAGATCACATAACATTAATGTATTCTCAAAAAATTTGCAGAGAAGATACAACATAAAGTTGCTCAATAACTAAACCAAAAACATCCTAAGTGTAAAACTAAAAATGCATTAGAAATCATACCCTTCTCTAGCCCTAGAATCTCACTAATTTAATGTGAGATGCAACAAGCTTCAGGCATAGAGAACTGTAAGTTGTCCTTTTACAAAAGATATTTACATATTGCTTAACATGAAAAAGACAAAACTTTATGTAACAAAAAGGTAATATCATATCATTCTCTTGGTAGGTCCCCTTTTCTATTACATATTTGCATGCTACAAATCCCATGATTGGTCTTTATTCACTCTGAGTCCTTAGCATATGTAGCTACTATACTGGCCAATGATGATCTTGTTGTAGTATTTGCAAATCAATTTCTACCCATGGGTTTTCATTATCTTCACCTTGAACTAACAAAACTACCTTTACTCTTAATTATTCTTCTATCATGTCCACATCTTGGGCTTCTGACCCTATAACTAAAATTGATTGTTGGCCTTTATCTTCTTCATCTCTCTGACCTGGTGTTGTTGTGTCAATAGTCTGCACTTCATCCTCCTACACCTCATCATCATCTATTTCAACTTCTTTAGATTGTTCATTAGAAGCAATATCTACCATCCATGTGTCAAAAAGTGTATCATCTAGCCAATTGATTTGCAAAACATCATGTTACTTCCCAAGCACATATTCTACTTCATTATCAATACTAACAAAATCTTGTTTTAAAGAATCAAAGAATAATTGGACTTTCACCAATTCCTCTATTATGGTGGCCCACCAAGCATGCCCCTTTTCATTAATAACCTTATTCATTCTCAAATAGAATAGGTCATCCAATTACTTGGCCCATTCATCCTTATCCTTTAATTTATTCTTTCTATTTAAATCATGAGGGAACAAATCAAATTTCTCATTCTCATATTTGCTTAGATAAGAAATGACTTTTAGTTGTAGTGCAACCCTTCTATTATCAAAATCTGGCAAATCATTAGCAATATCATATGTTTTCTCAATATAGTCATGGGAAGACTTTACAATAGAGTAACACAAAAATGTAATTTCTTTCCTTCTCTTTACCCACTTATTGAAAATGGGTTTCAAAATCTCTTCATGGGCTTTCAATTCTTCCCATATGCTTATTACCTTTGCTGACAGATCATAAAATAGTGGCCATTCAATTTTATCTACTAGATACATTAGAGCCTTTCTCAATTTACCTTCATATTGTATATTTAGCTCTACATGTAATGCCCACAACTCGCTCTTTTCTTCTTCAAAATCTTTAGTAGTATAGTATTGTGGCCTTTGTGATGTATCTAGTAGTTCTATAAGTGGAGTGGATTTAAAAGGCTCCACTAGAGGATGAGGATATGTGATTCTAGGCCTAGAAGACCTCCCCATTAATTTATTCTCAAGTTCAATTCTCTTTTGAACATCTTTATTATAAGCCTCCAGAACATTCTCATATTTACTTTGCAATTCAAACATTGTTTTTTCTTCTTTCTTTGTAGTGGCGAAGACAATATGAGCTGCTTGTACATGGCATGTCTTTGCTAACCTTCTTACAATAATATTTCCCATCAATCTAGATTCATCTGGCTATAATGAGGTACCTCGTGATCCCTTCCTTAATGACCAAATAACTAAGGTATCCTGGTCTTCACTGAATGTAGTACCTAGGAATTCCTTCTTACTTGGATCTTGCAAATCCAATTTATTGGAAATAGAATTAAAAAGAAAAGCATCAGCTATATCCCAATTGGGTAATAATAATATATTTGATGCCTTTACCATCTGTCTCGCTTCTTTAGGGGTTATGTTTTGGAATTCATGCATCATTTTTTCTTTTACTTTATTTTGCAAGGTTGCCTCCTTCAAATCTAGATGCTATGTTCTTAGCTTGATGCATCTTTCTTTGAACTTGCCCATATTAGATCTCCATGCAAATTGGTAAAAGGCTCTAGATTTGACAAAATTATCATTTGAAAAAAACCATTGACTTGCTTTCTCTAACATAGGGTCTAATTCCCTTCCTTTATAATTTGCAACTGTCAACTCAAAACTTGGCACAAGAGGCTCCTGGGGATTTCCTTCATCTATTTCAGTTTGAGTAACAAAAACTCCCCCCTTGGGACCCCAATTGTTCAATTTTCTCCCCAATGAGCTATTCTTCCTCAATCCTCAGAGGGGTCCGTGAAGGTGAGCATTACTCGATGTGAGAATATTCTTCCCTTATTATTTTCTACCTCTTAGGGGAGGGCTTAGGAGGCCTCTCTTCCCAGACAACACTAGTGGATCCAATTATTTGTTTTCCTTTTTCCACAATGGTCCTTTTATTCTAAATAATAGTATAACCTGGCCTCTTTTGAATAGTAAATTGACCTACCCCTATGTTGGGATTAAATCCCAACTTCCTCATTACCTTACTAGCCTTATCTAGTAAAGAATTGATAAGAATTTGTTTCTTCTCATTCATGGTTTCCATTGTTTCAGGAAAAGTAAGCATGAGCTTATTATTCTATCTACTGCTATAATGGCATTACCTAGTGGACTTTAATTTGCATCAAAATAATGAATGAATTCCAAAACTTTTGAGAAAACTTTCCATATTTCCTTCTTAGTCTCCTGCTCTTGCAAGGAGTATTCATTTCTTATTATATCTTCAAGAAAATAGAATTTGTGATCAATTTTACCAAGCTTAATTCTATGTCTAAAAGCCAAATGATAAAATCCCTCAGTGTCACAAAAATGAGGGTGAGAAATAGCCATCTTATACTGATCCAAAATCTTGTGTAAAGAAAGCCAACCTCTTTTTGTGATTACAAATTGATGGGCCACTGTACAAGTGGGGAATATTGACCCTCTTGATCTTTTCAACGAATAGGTTTCCTCCAATCCTCCCAGCTACCACAAATTCAGCTACTCCTACCTTTAAAGGATTTTGGTAAGGTAATACATGGGGGGTACCTCTAAAACCATAAATCCTAATGACAGTTGAGACTGAATATAGGATGACGTCTCCCCAATTGTGTGAAACCTTCAAACCAATAGGATTTTCTAGAGGCCTAATAAGACTTTTTAATGCCTTGGGTATTCTGGGATTGTTACTTAATAATAGGCACCTCAATTTGGAAGTAAAATACCTATCAAACCTGATAAAACTAGCCTTTTTTTCTTCCCAGGTCATATCTACACTCCATAATTGGACTGGCAGTGCTTCCTCATCCTATTCCCTATTCAATTTCATCTCTTTTCCAAAATATGTTACTCCTTTGAACAAAAACATGTGCATTAACAAAGAATAGTGACCAAAAATCTTTTCCACCTTGCCTTTCACAATCCCAACTAGGTCATTATGAATTTCTTCAGCTAAATAAGAAGCAAAATAAAAAATTATGTCCATGCCAAAAGAGGAAATTTGAGCAATCATGTACATAAAACCCACAAGCATAAACTCCTCTTCATCTTCTCCAAAAACTCTGCATAGAGTCTTGTATGCCTCCATAGCCCTAGTATTGAAGTATGCTCTTTTGAATGGTTCCTTGGAGGATGCTATTATTGTTGGTAGAGTTCCAATTTTGCCTACATGTTCCCTCAGTGTACCTTGCCTAACGGCATCCTTCTTTAACATGTATTCTTTTTCTAATCCTTTCAAATCAATGGGCACATGATAATTAGTGAGAGGCCCTAAACCAAATACTTGCCTAATTTTCTTTGGGCTGATTTTGATCAAAATTTCACCATCAACTCTTCTCACTACTCTAATTTCTTGGTCATAGTTTTTTGCTACAGCCTCAAGGAGGTCATAGTTCATAAAGACACTTGGAACCACTAATTTCCCTAAATCCGAGTTCCAAATATTAGCATGTGGGGTAAACAAATTCCTCTTTGAAAACAATTTCTTGAATAAATCCAAACCAGTCTGAGAAGTGTTAGCATCCCAAACCTAATTCCCCTTATCATATAACCCATCTTTGACTCTCAGCCTAGGGTTTAATGAGGTTAGCTTTTTAAGTTGCATAGTCTCAATGGTGGATTCAGGGAGCAATTCAAGTAGGTCATCATGGATATTCCTATCCAAATAATTCTCTTGCCCAAAAAACACCTCCTTTGGAGGCATCTTGACTACAATTTGCAAAAATTTCTTCTGCTCAAAAAACTTGAAATCTTTGTTCACGTGAGATGGAAATGGTGAGATCACCTAAATATGCTCTATTTTTTCTCACACATGAAGCTTTCATTCCTCATAAATGAACTGTAAGAAAAATAGTATGGCACCACCTTCTACGTTCAAATTTACACCATTGATGTTGAAAAATCCTATGATCTAGGAATGCAAATAGGGATGACTCATGTTCTACTTGACATGTTGGTAGTCAATCCAATGATATTTGTCCATGTGTACCTTTCCTTTATTATTGACACTTCAAACTGGACCCACTAATTTTTGAGGACACGTGTTATTAAGTCGCTACATTGCTATGCATAAAGAGTGAACATGTTGCCACAACGATGAAGCAACATCCCTTGATCTCATCTCAATTTGATAGTAGGTATTTTAATGCTTTTTTATTGTTAGAGTTGTGTGTCCCTCCTACATTTTCCTTATTCACTATGTCATTATACATAACATTCAAGAAACTCACCATAGCGATAAAGCAATAGCCATAGATCTGATCTTGATCTAATGATCATAATTCTTCATCTAGTTTCTGACTGGGGCATGGGTCCAGGTTACTACTGATGTGAGAATGCACTATCTAGCTAGCACATAAATTAATATTTTGATCCTTGCTATATCACCTCATGACTTAGGAACCACCACATGGACATTTTATGACTAGGTGTTATGTCGCTAATGGTAGGATCCAAAGATTTTCCAATCACAACATAGCGACCTTCGGTGTTCTTAGAATTTATAGTGCATACGTGTCTCCAGTTGGATGCCACTATGTCCCAAAGGTTGCATGACTCATATCTAATGAAGAATATTTATGGGACCCACCTCTTGGAGTTGTTGCTACTTTATCATTTTCCATCAAGGCGCTATGTTGCTAACAATGGAGATTGTTCATTTTTTGATCGTGACATAGCAACCTTTGATGTTCTATTAAAATTTGGTACTAGAAGGATAGATACCTATCAATAATGATTATCCTAATTAGTACTTCTGACAGAACAATAAAATTGCATGTCCACCATGCCACTTGGGAGCTTTTATAGTCAACAATAAATTTAAATGCTATTGTCATCTATATTGTTTGATAAGGTGCCATGTCACTACCGATAGGGTGCAAACTTTTCCTGATAGTAACATTGTGACCCATCAAAAAAACTAGATTCTATTAATGCCTTTTGCACTTTGTTATTCTTGGTTCCTTTTTTGGTTCTAATATCTCTAACATGAAACATGTGACTAAAAAATTCTGATGCAAAACACTTTCTGGTCATTGCACCTCAATTTCATGACACTGCCACTCAATTTCATTGTAGTCACTGTGTTGTTGTGGTTAAATTCTTGCATCTTTCTATAGTAATGATGTGATTGCCATAGATTTTACAAGGATCAAACAGTGTGAAACAAAAGGGAAAAGGTCACTTGGGGGTGCAAAATATTTGAACGAGACATGGAATATTTATATTTTAAAAGGTTTTGCACCCGAATAAATTCAAAAAAAACAATAACTGTGATTTGACAAAGGTTTTCAAAGGTTATCAAAATTACAAGACCAAAAATTAGAAACCCTAGCCTCCAATAATGGATTCAATTCTGATTTTTATACCTAGATTGGGATATTTTACCCTGTAGAAAATTAGACCAACACGTACTACCCACCCAATTTGCATTAGTATATGCACATAGAGTGAAATCACTTGATCTATCATACCATATTACATAGTTTTATGTTCCTTTCAAATATATGAATATCCTTTTTTCTCCTATATAATGATATTCCTTAGGATCAGCTTGAAATCTCACTACAATACCAACTACATTTTCTATATCTAGTCTAGTGTGAGTCAAATATTTCAAACCTCCAATCATGGGTATGTACTTCTTTTTCTCTATTGTAGGTGTCTCATCCTTGCTAGATAAGTTGTGACTAGTTATCATGGATGTACCAATAAGTTTGTACAACTCTCCAATCCAAACCTTTTCAACAATTCTTTCAGGTACTTAGAGCTTGTGAAATGAAAATACCATCACTATTTTGCATAATCTTTAATCCTAGGAAAAACTTCATTTCTCATATCATGATCATTTCAAAGTCATTCTTCATTTCTTTAGCAAATGTATCACTTTCTTCATCATTGCCTCCAAATATGATGCCATTAACAAATACTACTAGTATCAACAAATCATTCTCAATTTCATTCAAATACAAATTACTATCTATTGTACCTTTAGAAAATCCAAATTTTTCCAAGTGCTTATTCAACCCTACGTACCAAGTTCTAGGTGCTTTCTTCAGACCATATAGATCTTTATTTAATCTGCATACCATATCTTTTTCTTTTGTCAAAGGAAATCCTTCAGGCTTCTCAATGTAGACTTCTTCTTCAAATTCTTCATCTAGGAAGGTTGATTTAACATCCATCTGATATACCTTAAACTTCTTGTTATCTGCATAAGCCAAGAACATTCTTACTACTTCCATTCTAGATACAAGGACATATGTCTCTTCATAGTCAATTCCTTCTTGTTGTCAATATCCTTTACATACAAGTATAGTCTTGTTCCTCACAACTTCACCTTTCTCATTCATCTTTTTTTTGAATACCCATTTAGTTTGAATAACATTATTATCCTTTGGTCTAGGAGTTAGTTCCCATGTATCATTCTTCATAATCTGATTGATTTCTTCCTTCATTTCTTGAATCCAATAATAATCTTCATATGCTTCATCTACATTCTTAGGTTCTATTTGAGAAATCGGACATAATTCCTCATTAACTCTATTCCTTGTCATCACACTTTTGTCTTTACTTCTAATTATCCATTTTGGTGGGTGATTCTTTGTCATGTTCCTACTAGAGTTAGAAGTTCCCATCTCAACTCTTACCTCATTTCCTAGTTCAGAACTATGTTCTCCTCCTTGCCAAACATCATTCTACAAATCATTATTAGTATCAAAGAATATCTCAAGATTCTTATTACCAATTTTGTAATTATCTTCTTCTTCATCAGAATTCTAATCTACCATCTTTTCCTTTGTTCCAAACTATAAGAATTTGCCTAAGGGCAAAATTCACCCAGGAACTAAGAACTCAAATGGAAGCACATAGTAGACCAAAGAGAGAGAGAGAGTATGATCAGAATGACAATGTATTCAATATGCCATGTAATGTAAAAGTACATTAGGAGTTCCTATATATAAAAGCCTCTGAGATAAATCTAGAATGCCTTGTAATCAACACCATGGTAAGTCATACAACCAAGCACATGTCCACCAGATATGGGTTATCTTCCATTAAGCACGAAAGTATGTGTGATGATGTGAGGATAAGCCTACAAGGGTGTGACACACAAATCAGTGTTATAGACACCATGTGCTTAAATACAGTTGCGTACTCCTATGTTGTCTACATGACAACTCAAAAAGGTGTGCAAACTCCTAAGTGTCTCACAAATAAAAATAATAAACTAATGCATTAACCTAAGTAAACTTAAGTAAGTGTAATAAGTAAATACTTATTTACACCAACACCCCTCCTTAAGTGCAACTTAGGGGAATGCCCTTAAGCTTATAAACTAGGATGAAGATGCAAGATGGGTCTCGGCTACTAGGCCATATTAGGTACCCATGTACATAATGAAAATGCAATCTCCCATAAAACAGGGAAAGAGAGAAAACCTCATGGGAAAAACCCTCCCCCAAAAAGAGAGATAAGTAAGGATGCATCGATGGATGGAGTAATCAAGACCCCCCATTATGACATACATCCAGTATATACATAAGAGAATGAGAGAAGGAAGAGAGATAGAACAGGCTCCCCCCCCCCAAAAGAAGAATACCAACAAGTGAAAGCTGCTCCGATGAAGAAACTGGTCCAAGAATGCAGAAATGTGTTCCTCCCTTTAGGAAGAAACAAAGGCAAAGGTACACTACTGAAGATATATGGTGGTCCTAAAAGCTACTCAAGTATCCTTGTACTAATGTTGATGTTCTCCCCTTCCAACTGTACTAAAAAGAATGAATGCAGATCTATCAAGGATGTCTATTGAACCTTTTCTACTGAACCATTTGTCTCCTCAACTGACAAAGAGACCTCCACTAATTGTTGTTCATAAGGATCCATAATCACGCCAACCTATGAAGATTGATCATGTAGAGAATTGACATGAGGGTCGGAGTGAACCCTCGCAAAGACTGTAGAATGATCACCTTCATCAATGAGAAGATTTAAGTCCTCAAGTTTGTCTCCCAAGTCATGTGATGCTGGAGTTGGAAGACAAGATGTACCATGATGTGTTGGACCTTTCACTATGGCAATATAAGCATGTGGACTAGACTGATGTGACCTCTCACTGAAACTATCGATAGAACCCCATGTGTCTGAACCTATTGAAGCACTATTGTTGGTGTCACTATCAGTTTCCACTGTGTATGATCTACAAAGAGGAGTAGAGGAAAAGCTCAATGAACTTTCCTCAAAGTGAACATCCTTCTTCACAAAGATTTCAGGAGTATCTGGATCCATAAGTATGTAAGCCTTCACATTGTCTTCATAATCGATAAAGGTACAAGGCCTAGGTGTCGGTGCCTTGCAACTCCCGGAGGAAAGGTTTGCCCATGCTAGACAACCAAAGACTCTGAAGTGACTCACAACCAATTTTCTACTGCACCATGCCTCAAAAGGAGTCTTGCCATCTAAGGTTGGATGAGGAGACCTATTAAGTATGTGATTAGCACTACTAATGGCTTCAACTTCAAGTGTAGGATCAAGAGACTTGACCTTAATCGTGCAACTTGCCATGGTTTTGAGAGTCCTAAACCTCATAGCTGCAACATTGATCTTGTGTGGACTGAATGCTGGTGAGTTTTGAAGATCAATCCCCTCAATTCTACAAAAGTTCTTAAGTCTTCTGTCAACATATCTATTCTCATTATCCACCCTCAATACTTTGATGGCTTTCCTTGACTTGTGTTCAACATGAGTCTTGAAGTCTTGAAGCTTATGAACCAAATCATTCTTATGATGAAGGAAGAAGACCCAAGTGAATCTTGAAAATTCATCAACAAATGTGAGTATGTAGCAGCCTTGGCTGACTAAAGTCACTGCAAAGGGTCCTGCTAATACCATGTGAACTAGTTGAAGAACAACTAGAGCTCAAGAAGAATTCCATTTATCATACTTCTTCATATTTATATCCACTGAATAAGATGAACATTCTCCCTTAGAAAAGCTAATATTAGGTAGACCTTTGACCATGTGTTTTGAGCAAAGTTGTTGAAGAGAGCGAAAGTCAAGGTGACCAAACTGCTCATGCCATAGGTTGATGTTTGAAGTAGAGTGAGTCAACAAGGCTTGGGAAGGACTCTTAGGCACAAAGTGGGAGAAGGAATAAAGCCTCTTGTCATCATTGACTTTCCCCACTACTACTAATGAATCATCTTTGAGACTTTGCACCATCATTTAATTTGGAAGGAACTCAACCTTATGACCATCTCCAAGGTGAGTGATTTGGTAAACTGATAAGAGATTGGAGCTTAGATTTGGAACGTAGAGAACATCCTTGAATTCCCCATTTTCCATTTCTACATGTCCTTTCCCTTCAACTTCCATCTTAGTATCATCTCCCATGAAGATGTGTGGCACCTTTGACTACTTCAATGAAGAAAAGTCTTCCTTTGAAGAACCCATATGGTAAGAGGCACCTGAGTCAAGTATCCATTCCAAAGAAGAATTTGTGTTTGCCATAAGTGCTTGACCTTTATCTTTGGAAGAGGTTGGTGTTGAATCCTTGGAAGTTCCTGGCACTTGAATCTTGTTCTTCTTGAGTAGATTTTCTAACTCATCGATACTTTTTGTCTTGCAATGATGCTTGTCATGATTTGGCTTTTTACAGTATGCACAAAAGAGTTTGTCCTTCTTTTCATTGCTTTCCTTTTTGTTTGAAGAAGAACCATCTTGTTGAGAGGAGGATTGCTGTGTCTCAGATTGTGTTTTCTACTTCCACTGCTTCTTCTTCTTGTTGCTTTTTCCCCTTTGACTTGATTTGTGATCATCACTAGCCACCAAGGCTTTGGTCTTTGATGACTTGAGAAGTCCAAAATCTACCAAGTGAGATTTTTCAACAATCAAAATGTCTGCAAATCCATCAAAGGAAGGTTTATGCTAAGCAGATCCCATGGTCAACCTGTGAGTATTAGAACTCAAAACAAAGTTGGCGTACTCAGAAGGTAGCTTCTTCAGGATGTGATGAATCAACCTGTCATCCTTCATGGGATTTCCACAATCTTTCAGAAGTTCCCTATACTCATTGACTTTAATGATATAATCCTGAATTGTGTCATAATTCTTACAATCCAAGAGAAGTAGATCATCATCAATCTGAAATCCCTTTTCTTCATCCACTTTACCATACAATTTTTTAAGTTTATCCCAAGCTTCTTTAGATTCTGTACAATTTTTAATGTGAAAGAGAAGATCCCCATGTATGCAACTCCTGATTACTCCTAAAGCCTGTTGGTCTTGTTTTTTCCAATCAATGAGTTATTTAGCATAAGTAGGTTTGGTAATTGTACCATCAACATATAGCCTATATCC